>CM024243.1:72082852-72141975 GCA_013421045.1 Propylea japonica
TTAGAGTGGCGATGATGAGGTCCAGTCGAGCAAGGAAAATGTTTATGTCTTGATTGAATTGACAGTAAACATTTAGGATGTGGAATTGGAGGTGATGGAGAGTTATTTGAACGGCGGTGATGTGGCAGTCACAGAACTGGGACAGGGCAAAGGTTTCAAGGGACGGATTCAACACAGCCACTATGGACATTGGGGCAGGAACAGGGCCAGAGATGACAGAGGTTCGGGAACCCAGGCACCTGAGCTCGCCAAAGGCATGTTAAGGCTCCTGAATAAGGAGCAAACTGGCCGATCTCTGGTCAGCGAGACGACAGACGGCGGAGGTCACCTCGGCCGAGCGCTGCGCATTGACCTGGACAATATTGATAGAGCTCATTGAGAGTAGTCAATGAGATTTTTATAACGAGCGAGATGCTTCGTGTAGGACGGACAGTCACGGCTAGAAGTGTCGTGGTCGGCTTTAGTCTGACCAGTCGCTTTACAGTTAGAGCAAGTGTGGGTGGATGATTTGGAGGGGCATTCTTTGAAGGAATGACCCGTAGAAGAACAGAAACCACAAGTTTTGTGTCCGTTACATGAGCCAGAGGAGTGCCCGAACTGTTGGCAATTGAAGCAGCGGACAATATTGAAGTGATCAGCTATGTGGTGCGATCCAAGGTCAACGAAAACACGACCCCTGGCCATGAACAGGTCACGGAGGGCCCCAGGAAGACTAACAACGATATGCTCCCTGTCTCGAAAGCGCGACTTCAACCTGATGACGACCCGGACGTGCGGGCGTACCTGGTCGAGGAAAGATTGGTCTTCGACGTTCTTCATAAGAAGATCGTCCAAGAACCTCTCGCTCAGGATATTTTTGGGGACATCAAAAACTTTAATGCGAGGAAGGACCTTCCTGGGCGTCGCACAGTATAAGTGCTCCGAACCGGAGAAGGCACCCTTGACAGAGTCAAGATCAGAAGAAGAGGGAGCTTCAACCACGATGGCGCCATTCCGCAGTTTACGGATATTGGACACCCGGACCAGAGGAGCCTTACGCAAGGCCGATGAAACCGCCTGCTTGACCTCCTCGGCGTTCTCAGAGGTGCTCGAGCTAACAATGACCGCGTATTTTCTAGGTGGAACGCTTATCTGAGGTGGAGAAGTGGCTGTGGAGGCGGCTATAGAGGCAAAAGTATGAGGAGAGTGGGCGGAGTCGGCCGCCTGAGCAGCCGCATCGGATCTCTCCTCTAGACGTCCTTTGAGGTGGGAAATTCGAGATTGAGCAGCCAGGTAAAGCTGCTCAACTGGGGAGAAGGAGGATAGGATGAAATCGATCTGCGCTTTTGGGATTTTAGAAGAAGAGGACATTGATTGGGCTTCAAGCATCCTTCTAATTTCAGGAAGAGAGCGAGCCGAGGTTGATTAGAACAGGGTTCCGGAGTGACTGAAGGAGAGGAGGCAGCTGAGTGCCGGGGAGATGGCGAGCGGATGCTAGTGGCAGAGCCAGAACGGACAGGTCTAGAAGGGCCTGTGGTCAATGGAGAGGTGGCAGAACGTGCAGTGACGGAAGGGGCACGATCCCTAGTATTGGGTTTTTTAAATTTATCGATCATAATAGATCCCACGAGAAGGGCCGAAAGAAAAGTCACTGATAGGCAGTGCGCCCGTACCTAACAGAAGGCTAGATGTCCCGCCGGGTGCGCCAGGTGCCCGGTGGTGAGAAAGTTAGGAACCGAGATACCCCTCGGCCATGCTGCCGCAAGCAGCAGCACCCCCTTCAGCACTTATCTACACCTTGAGGAATGGGGATTATTAGAGAGGTTGTCTCCTCTTTGAGACAGGCGGTTAAGCCAAGCTCCCCGTCCACCCTAAGACATGGCTAGGTCAGGACGGTGTGTACAAGGTGGCAAGCCACCAGGTCCTCAGACAACCCGGGTTCGGCGATCCCCGTATTGTATCGAAATACAACGCCTTGGGTAGGGACAATTCTAGATAATTAAAGTGTTTCCCGCCCGTAGGCATTAACACTATCGATAATTGTACCATGATACCGAGGTATCATGATACTATGTATTAGCTACGGAAAGGTCCCGACTTTTCCGCAACTTTTCATTATTGCACTTTATCCCGTGGTTAATTATTGCATTATGTCCCATAAAAACAAAATATATATATATATACATATTTACATAAAATAAATAATATAAAATAAAATAAAATAAATTAAATTATATGCTGGCCTTATTGAGTGACGGCTACCTGGGCCCACTCATTTACCTTTACAATGTCCTGTTTATTTACTTTATAGTTATCTCTTAGAACTATTGTAAGGTTTCCATATTTTCGAAGTATTTCAAGCCTAATCTCCAGCCTGTTTTGAAGCATGCACTCCATTCGTACATGCTCCGCATTTTCTTCGCTTACGTTATCACAAACGCATTTACCATTGGTAGCCTGTAGATTAAATCTACGTTTATAACTTTCGAAGTTTCCATGGCCAGTTAATAACTGGACTGACTCGAAGTTCAGGTTCAGCAGGTCTAATCCGACCTGTTGGCAGTGCTTGAAAAGTTCTCTGCCTTTATCCGTGGTTTCCCAGTCGTTTTGCCACACCCTCATGATTTCCGAGCTGTTGTTAGTAGCTCTTATTTTGGCCTTTTTGGCTTTATCCCTTATTAGACGCGCCACTACCTCAGACGCGTCTTGTTCTGCAGGGTGCGGCTTATTGACTGTTTTTATTCTTTCGCTAATGATTTCGCTTTTATTGTCAACCCAGCATTTCCACCTTGTTCTTGCTACAACCCTCCAAGGTGGAATTCCAGCTAACACCTGTAGTGCTGCTGTTGGGGTTGTTGCGTATGTCCTGTTAATCAGTAACAGAAGAGGCCTTTGTAATGCTTCTAGATGACGTTTCATCAGAGCATGTTCTGCGTTATAGCCCCAGATTTCTGAGGCATAAAGTGCTGCTGGTTTCAGCACTTTTTCCGCGATTTCTTTAAAGACTTGCTTGTCATGGCCGTAGGTTCTACTGACCATTCCAAGTAGTTTCTTTGAAATCTTATCGATCTTTGTCCTGATCGTTTTTGCATGTTCTATGAACCATAGCCGTTTATCGACTATTAAGCCGAGGTACTTGATGTGATCTTTGACATCAATTCTACTTCCGTCAATTCCTATTGTGGGAGGTCGAATCGGCCTCCCTTTGGCTATGAACATGGCCTCTGTTTTGGCTGCATTGTATTGCAGTCCGTTTCGTCTCGCCCATTGGTTTGACTTTTCCCATACGCAAGCCCATTTGGCTTCTACGTCCCTTGCGGACTTACCTTTGATAATAATGATCTTATCATCGGCATAAGCCTGGTATTCGAGCACGTCTTCGACGAGTTCGATATCGACCTGTTTCTCAACGCTTTCTGCAACCCTCATTTCTTGGTTCAGTTCCTCTATGGCTCTGAACCATCCCTGCATGACTGGTAACCAAAGAATTGGTCCCAGTCTCGATCCCTGAGGGCTGCCCTTCTTCATCGGTCTAGTTATTGGACCGCTTGTTATTACCCTTTCTTCCAAGAAATTTTCGCATAACTTCTTTAGGTTTCTTGGCGTTCCCACCAGTTCCAGCTCGTAGCTGATACTTGGTGGCCATGCACTATTGAAAGCGTTTTTCAGATCTAGGGCAACAATTAATTGATGCTTTTGGCTCAATTTGTTAGCTTTAATTCGACTTATTAGATGTTCTATGGCGTCAGTTGTTGCGACGCCCTCTCTGAACCCGAACTGTCTTTCGCTCAGTCCGTCATTATTTTCCAGCCAGTATTGCAACCTACGACTGACTATACTATCTAAGACCTTACCTAGGGTAGGTAATAGACTAATCGGTCTTAGTGATCCGTCTCCTTTTGGGATCCAGACCACTTGTGCAATTTTCCAAATCTTTGGAAATTTCCCATACGCATAACATTTGTTGAACATGTCCATCAGGATATGACCAATTAAATTGAAAATGTGAATCATCGCTTCATTAGGGATTCTATCGTTCCCCGTGCTTTTCCCAGTTTTCATGGCGTCTATTGCGCCCTTTATTTCGCTCAACTTTACTTCCGGTTCGCTCGTGTCTGCATATCTTTTGGGTTTTTGTCTGATATGCTTCATGTCTTGCGAATCCTCAGATTCGTCGTCTTCCGGGAAGTATTTACTCAACAGATATTCGTGCTTTTCAGCATCGTTTTCCGTGTATGTTCCATCTTCTTTTAAGATGTTCGTGTTAGGTCCCAGTTGTTTCTTTCGAAAGAATTTCCATAACTTGTGCCATGGATTTTCTTCCGATATTTGTTCAATATTTCGTTGAATTGCATGGTTTTTAGCGGTTTTTATTTCATTTTTGTACTTGTTTTTGGTTTCCTTATACTTTTGCCATTTGGACCTTCGTTCGGTTTCATTTCTCTCCCTCTGCGCTTCGCGTCGCCTTTTATTGGTTTCGCGCCTTGCATTCAGGAGATCATTGGTCCACCAATCTTGTGAGCTTTCGTATATTCTTTTTGTTTTTATGTATCTTTTACATGTGTCTGAGCATATTCTCTGCAAATGCTCTGCTTTGACTTCCAAGTCATTTTGATCATCGATATTCCAGCGCATATCGATGGTACCCTTATGCAGTTCCTCTTCAAACTGTATCCAGTCTGTCCTTTGGAAGTCGAATATACGTTTTGTTCGCTCAACTTTCTTATCCGCTTTAATATTGAACATTATGTATCTGTGAAGGCTTAACGATTCTTCGTCAAGTACCTTCCAGTTTTCTACATTGACGTTCCTGGCTAGGGTAACATCTATGTAGCTTTGTCCGCATGGACCTGAGAACGTTGGGATTTGTGTCTCATCGTTCTTTATCTCATATCTGTTGAGTACAGACCACTCTAAGAGGTGTTCACCTCTTCGGTCTGTTTTGTTTCCACCCCATGCGGTGTTGTGAGCGTTTATATCTCCGGCTATTATGTGCCTTCGAATTCGTTTTTTACTTAGTTCGCTGGCTAAGTTTATTAGTTTTTTGTTAGTGGCCCCACCTGGTTCATCGTATAACGATGTGATCCAGGTGCTAACTCCATTTGATTCAACAATTTCGACTGTAACATAGTTTTTCTTCGTCAGTTCAGTTCTTGTTATAACGTTGACCAGGTTTGACCTGGTCCATATTTCGGCCTTATGCTTTCCCATGGCCTTATGGACTTTGTAATTATCTATTTGAATGTACTTTTCGTAGGGTTCTTGTACTATTGCTACGTCTATATTTTCTTCGTCCATTTTTTGATTTAGTGCCAGCGTAGCTGCGTGCCCCTTGTCCAAGTTCACTTGGATTATTTTTATGGACATAGCTACTTCTCGCTATGTCCGTAGTCGATCTTGTGTTTTGTCAGTTCGACTTGTTTTACATACATCGGGCACTTTTTGTCCCTGGCTGTATGTTTTCGCAAATCGCGATCGATATTCGCTGATTTGCAGTTAGGACAGTCTAGCACTGTCCTTTTGCATGTACGGCCTTCATGCTCGAAGCCACATTTGTGGCATCTGTCTTTTCTTGTGCAATGTTTTTGCACGTGTCCAAATCTGTGACACTTGTAGCATTGCGCTACACTGACCATCTCCTCTAAGCCCACCTCAGTGTGCTCTAGGGAGATTTTTCTTTTCTTGATCAGGTATTTGAATATATCGCTTTTTGTTTTTATTTGGATATTTTCCCTGTATGGGTTTCGGCATATTTTTCTCTTGAGAATTACGGTTTCTGACTTGAAGTCCGTGTACTTCTCCCGTAATTCTCTATTTTCATCTATGATGAAGTCTAGGACTTCATCGTCCGTAAGGCCTTTATTCACACCCGTTATTACGAGTGTGGGCTTAATTGTCCTTTCGGTTCTTAGATCCAAATCGGTTTGTTTTAGTGCCTCATTTATTTTGTTCATTTGCTCCTCGTTGGAGCATTGAACAATGATCTTACCATCATTGATCGGTATGAGGCCTCTTACAGTATCGTCTTTCAGGATATTTTTTGTGATATCCTTAATTTTTGTGATTACGGCTCGATGTTCTTTGACATCTTTTATTCCAACGATGGTTTGGAATTTTTGCTTCCTTTCTGGGGTCTTCCAGACTTGGCTCTTATCTGGTAATGGCTTAGATGGTCTGCTGGCCATCTGTATCGTTTGCGCGTATGTGCGCTTTTGTGGCTTTGTTTGTGTTTGCCACTCTGACCCTTTTTCTGCTTCCGAAACGCCTTCTGTTTCGGAAGCGTTCGCCCTTACTTGTTTGGCGGTTTTGTCTTTTAGGACTTTCTCAGTTGCTAGCTGAGTGTCCTTCTTGCTGGTGTTTTCCAGCTTTTTCTTGAGCAGAGATAATTCTCTGCTCATTTCGACCATTTTACTTTGCTGCTCGTGCAGCAAAGCTTTATATTCGTCGACCCTGTTCTCCAGGCCGTCTTTTTTGCCTACTTCGTAGGCCACCTTCACTAATATGTTAGTGAGGTTGTCCAGTTCTTTCCGGACGACTCCTTGTTCATCTCTATTGAAATGAATTTTACCAGATTGGAATCTGGTAGTCGCCCGGATGATCTCGTCTTTCGACTTCAAAACCTGGTCGAGCCAACTGACCGGGTTTTCTTTGCCAGCGGGTTGTGCCTTATCAACCCTTTCTTTCGTGGGGGCAGAGTCCTCGCTCTCCCCCTCTGTTTCACTGCTCGTTACCGAGCGTTTTCGTACCCTTCTTGAACTCCTTGGAGTTTCGGGTATTTTGTCCTTGACCTGTTTTGGCCCTTCGGTTTCACTTCCGCTGGATTCGGAAGTGTCGTTATCCCTGTTTGTTTTAGATGTTTGTTTTTTAAGTTTTGTTTTGTGATCCATAATATGTCCCACGAGTAATGGTGATTTAAAGGTCACCTTCCAACAGAGCACCTTATTAGAAGGAAAGCTATCATGTCCCACAGAGAGCGCCTGGTCCCTGTGGTGAGAAAGTCTTGTGACCAGCTTCCCCTGGCCATGCATCCCGTCGGCAACTTATCTTACCTTGAGATTGGGGATTTTCTATAGAGGTTAACTCCTCTGCAAGCCGGGCGTTCAAGCCAAGCTCCCCTTTCATCCTAAGACATGTCTAGGTCAGAACGGTGTATTCAAGATAGGTAGTCCTATCAGGTCCTAGAGTACCTCGGGTTTGGCGATCCCCGTACTACCTCTTTCAGGGTAGCCTCTGAGAAGCTCGGGTAATGCGGGAATGCTATTTCCCGTCGACACAGTTTAGATCGGTTGCGGTAAGTACGAACGCGTGGTTCGCAGATACACGTTAGTTGTGAGCAGTCTCAGACGCTTGGTCTTCTTTGACCTGTTCTCAGTCACTAACGCGCGCTTCCTCTCAGTTTAGTGTCGCCCTGCACTTTTTGGTTGATTTTAGCTTCGCCGCTTCACCCACCGGACCTTCAATTTCTTGAAGGTGCCTAGGGTGCCTCGCGGTTACTGAGCCCTACCACCACGACAAGGTATCAACCAGTAGGTAGGGCCTTGGGTAGGGACAGTGAGAATCTCGTTAATCCATTTATGCGCGTCACTAATTAGATGACGAGGCATTTGGCTATCTTCTTCAGAGCTGGTGCTCCTTACTTTCAGCTAGGTCGACGCTGTAACTCACTACTGTGATTACATTTTCAGTCCTCATGGCTAGACAGGAGGTTCCTATACCATAGGGATTCCCCCGCTTGGCTTCGCCATGAAACTTTATTCTCTTGCTCCTACCGTCTAGCACCTCACTAAGATGCCGCTGCCGAGATGGTATGCGGACGGGAGGAAAAATTAGGCAAACGAGTTTCCTCCTTCCGAAGGAAAACGGCATGTCAGCCGGGTCCGAGGACCCGTTACCAGGGAAAACCACGCGGAGGTCTGCCGCCAGATAACTCTCTCGAGAAACCTGCTCGCCGCCGTGCCGCAGCCCCCCAACTGATGGCATGACTCGCGGACTGTAGTGAGGTTTATAGACACCACGCCTACTTGTGAAGCAAGTAGGCACACCAATGTATATATAAAATGGGTGGTTACCAAAAGGGGTAACACCCAGACATACATTGTATAATGGACACCACATAAAATGTTAAAATAAACTAATAAATTAACATATAACTGTATAAGACATCTCACAAAGGACGAACCGCACTACAGCCGCTATGCATTGGCTTTGTGTGAGGCTTTTTAGGGACCAGGAAGAGACCGGGGGTCTTCCTGCCCGCGCCGCCTGAACCCTTGGCGACGGAGGGGAGCGTCATAGTCCATAAAAGTATGGAACATCTCCAGAGAGCATCTCAAGGAGATCATGGAAATCGTCCGTAAGGTCGATTTGTCTCGAATGCCTAGACCGGCTAGTGAAGCAATCGTCTCCTTGGGCATCGTTCCCCTCGTTCCTACCACAATTGGTAGGACTTCTCCAGAGGTCACTCCTAACCTACGCTGGAGGCCGGGTAGCAATGAGCTGTATTTTCGTACTTTGTCAGTACGTCCCTTCGCAAGAGCGTCCCCATCCTCATGGCGGACTGTAACGTCGACCACGAAGACCCTTTTCCGGTTCTTTATCACCAGGTCCGGTTTGAGATTCCCTTGAACTGGGTGTGTGAGCCTCGGCTCGTCGATGATTGCTACCCGTTGTCCCTGCTTTCTTACTCTCTCCACGACGAGGTCGCAAATCTCGTCGTGCCTTCGAATCCTCCTTGCCTTAGTGCCAATATATTCTCCCAGTATGTGGCCAAGCGTCTCAAGCTTGGTACCACATTGGCGGCAAAGAAGATTTGGTTGTGGGGTAGCTCTGTTTAACGCCACCCTGTTTGGACACGTGTTGGTTCGCATTTGGAGAGCAGTAATGTATCTGCATGGCTTCAGGAGTGAAGGACTGTAAAGCCATGCATTTCCTATGGTGTCGTCGGTGAGGGACCCGACCGACTTACCTTGCGAACCAAGGCTACCCCAATGTGCAAGCTCATCTTTCTTGGCCCTCTTTTTGTATGCCTTCAAATCCTGTTCTGTGACAGGCCAAGTTAACCGTGCGCCTCGAGCTAGCTTGTCGAGACGTTGCACCAAGCTAGATCCGGTTGATAGAGCTTGCATGACGGGATCGGCGCTGTTGATAAAACGTGATCCCGCCCTTAATGTGGCGCCCACGACCTGAGTCTGCAGTCGTGGGAAGCCTAGTCCCCCGTCTCGCTTACCACAGTATAGAAGGCTATCTGTGACTGACTGTGGTAAGTGCAATATCTGCTTTATTTCTACCCGTATTGCCTGGTCTAGTCTCTTAAGTTGAGAGACTGAGGGTGCTGCCAACCCTAAAGTGTACAGGTAGTGGGGGACTAGGTAGGTGGAGATTAGGTCTATCTTCTGGTGTGGTTTCAGCGCCAGCATCCGTGTTCTACTGATCGCTGAAGCAAGGCTGGACTCAATGCTCTCGAAGTCAATTCCCGCCCAAGGAGATATTTCACACCCAAGATAGACGAAACGGCCGCCCGCTCCGCAGAACGGGATCCGCTCTCCACTCATCAGTGTCAGTCCGGGGTCAGCTACGCACCAGGTCTTATGCAGCGGCTTGATCTGGAAGAAGGTACACTTTCTGCTAGTGATACTCATACCTAATCACTCTTGGTATCCTTCCAGAATGCGTAGCTGAGTGTTGGCCTGTGATACATCTTCGCTGACAATGACAAGGTCATCCGCGAAAGCCAACGTTGCTAACTGGGTATTTGAGATAGAATACCCGGACTGACGCTCCAGCTCAAGCAGTACAGGTTCCAATACTGCATTGAATATGAACGGGCTGAAAGGGTCGCCCTGCCTGACCCCTCGCTGGAGATTTATCTCAACTATCTCTCCATCGGAGGATATTTTAGTGTTCACATCCTTGTACGCTTCTTCCACCAAATGTATCACTTCCGGTGGAAGACCTTTCCTTCGTAACGACTCCCCCAAGATGTTATGAGGTATTGTATCGAATGCTTTCGATATGTCCACTATCGTTACGACCAGGTTTTTCGAATTGGCCTTAGAGTGCCGCAGCAACTCTAAAAGGATGTGAACATTGTTGAAGCACCCCGCCTCTGAGACGAAACCTTTTTGACGGGGTGCGAAACCGACCACTGACCTGATCTTCTGGTCTATGCATCCCCAAAATATTCTGCTTAGAATGGAGGATATAGTTATTGGCCTATAATTTGCTGCCTTTGTGAGATCTCCTCCATTCTTTGGGATGAGGGTGGTGCGGTTCATACTCCACTCTGTTGGCAACTTCCCAGCAAGAAACAACAGATTGTATAACATGTGGAGCACTTCCAAATTCCCCTTCCTGAGAACTCCGCGGAGTTTCATGCCGTCAGGACCGGGGGCTGTAGACTAATTCATGCTCGAAATTCTTTTTCGAATTTCGTCTAATGTGAAGGCGGGGAGTGCTTGTGACGGTGGTATCCGGAGCTCACAATCGCCCTCGGGCAAGTCCGCAGACTTTGCACTTCCCCATAACTTTGTGAAAAGTTCCTCCACGTCCGATTTTAGCGGTTGCTGACGGTCTGCAACCCAGTCTACATTTTCTCGGACATTTTAGGCCAACTCACCTGGGTTTTTCTTATACATTTCTTGGTTCGGGCGTATATGAAACGCTTACGACTGCGTCCCTTACCCCGAACCCTGGAGCGTGTGTTCCCTCCATCTTCTCCTTCCGATGGTCGGAAGGGAGAAGCTGCCTCCTGGTAGAGGAAGTCGACCTGAGCTTGTGAAAACTCATAATCGGACTCCGAGGCAAGCTGGAGGGCGCTCTGCAGAAGGTGGACTACTTCTGCCGTCTTGCCTGGGATAGTGTTTTGCGATATTTGATGGTTTAGAGCGTGCTGGATTATCCCTTGTCTCCAGATGACGGATTCTGGAGATGGCAAGACTTCTGGTGCTGGAGTCACCACTACCAGTGGAACCTGTACCTGAAGGGTAACTGGTTCAGATCGCTCGACGATCTCTTCCTGAGTGGTAGCGTCGCCCGCGCTTTCCGACTCAGGGGGGCTCGAGGGTGTATCTGGTGGGTGGTCAAGCAGATACTGGGCACGCAAAGCTTTGTAAGACTATAGGGCCCTCTTGTCCCTCAGTTGCTTTGCTGTCCTATTCAAAAATCCCTCCATTCTTTTCGCAACACGAGGGTCCCCATAGAACCTCTGCTCCAGTTCCAGCATGAGGTTGACTTCCTCCACCGTGAAGACCCCCTCTCTGGGAGTTCGCCGTGTTGCGACTCCAGAGGTTCCTGCTCTAGCTTCGTTTCTGCTTTGGGGATGAGCCTTCCTCTCGTGCTGCGACAGCCCCATTTTGCAACAGAAGTGTTTATTGCAGAGTTCGCACCGGACTGCATTCGGTGGAATCACTCCCGGGCCAGTGCATTTCGGCACGTGGCACATGGCTGCATGTTTGGACACATACCCCTTTTGGCAAGCTCTACAAACAAATGTAGGGGTATGCGGATTGTGTTTGTCCGAAACATGTCTTATGGCGTCATTGATGGAAAGCGCCATGAAGTTCCCGCGTGCAGTGTTGAGACAGACACTGCAGGAAGCGTCGCGAAATGGAACTTCTAAAACAAAATTGCTTCCTTCGATGTAGCCAAACACATCGATAGAGGGGGTGTCCAATCTCGAGTCCTGATCTGCCGAGTTGTCACCTGATGTTCCCTGGGAGTCGTTCACTGACTCCGACTGGGAAGCGGAACCGTACCTCCCAGCCGCCGAGGCCTGCGATCGTGTGATCATAGCATGGGCAGTGGCACCCGTTGGGCAAGCCAAACCCAACGAGCCTTCTCTTGGAGACGATTAGCCGTACGCTCCCACCGTACGTTTCCGACTCTCGGGTGGATAAATCCGGACCCTGTCTCCGTACCCACTGGGAAGGAGACCCTGTGAGCTCAAGGCTAGAGAACCTTAAGAGAGTCATAGTTACTCCCGCGCTTGCTTGAATTTCTTCACGTTGACATTCAGAGCACTGGGCAGAAATCACATTGCGTCAACACCCGCTGGGGCCATCGCAATGCTTTGTTTAATTAGACAGTCGGATTCTCCCGGTCCGTGCCAGTTCTGAGTTGATTGTTAGATGACTCGAATTCAGGCCACTCAAGGCCCCCCGAATTCCTCCTATGCACCTCCCTTAGGAGCTCATTCTCACTGATCTTTGACGGAACGTCAAAGACCAACAGTCTCTCCCCCAGTTTCCTGGGTTTTTCAACGACCATGCCTATCTCGTCGAACTTTTTCAAGCCCGACAAGACCTCAAGTTCGCCTGCGGTCATTGTCTCTATGACAATGCCACCCTCATTCTTGCACTTTCGGAGGGCCGTGACCCTCACGTTGCAGCTGTTGGCCACCTCCGCCAACACCTGCTTCTTGACATCCTCACTTTTTAACTTGCCCCCTTTGTCTTTCACCACGAGAGCAAAGGACCTCGGGACCTCCTTTTTAGGGGGGGCTACCCTAGGAACCTCCGCACTCGCCACATTCACACTCCTTGCAGTCGCACCTGCATACGTGCTGGGGGCACGATCCGGGAAGGTGATTTCCCCTTCCTCAACACGCTTCATCCATTTATCCTTCTCCATGATCATCCCTTTGAGTTTGCTATTCTCAGCGTTTAACTGAGATATAACTCCCTCAAGCTCATGCACCGTTCTAAGGATGTAAGACGTTGCCGCCTTACTAACCTTGTTCACATCCGACAAGAGGAAATCCCTCAGGTCGACGCCCAGCTTTCTAATACTTCCGATAGTGCTGCCTCCCACACTACTACTTCGCGACCTTGAGCTTACACTCGCCGCAGCAGATTCACTCCCGCTCTTATCGAGCTCCTTCACCAGCTTTTTCACATTTTGAGAATCAGTCATACTAAATCCCACGAGTTGGGCACAAGAAGAAGTCACCCCATGACAGTGATCTCATATCATGGGGAAGGCTATTACCACCGTAGAGTCGCCCGGTTCCACGGGTTGTGAGTCTAAAGACCGATCTACCCCTCGGACACGCATCCCCTCGGCGACTCACCTACCTTGGGATTGGGGGATTTTTAGTAGGTTGTCTCCTAGCAAGCCAGACGGCTAAGTCAAGCTCCCCATCCATCCTAAGACATGTCTAGGTCAGGACGGTATATACAAGGTGCTAACACCAGGTACTCGGGTACCTCGGGTTTGGCGATCCCCGTACTACACATAATTATGTATAGCCCCTGAGGGTAGTAGGTAGGGACAGTGAAAATCTCGTTAATCCATTCATGCGCGTCACTAATTAGATGACGAGGCATTTGGCTAATATTATCTTTATTCAGGTATAAGGTGTTCGTATAAAACAAAAATAACAACAGGTGTGCAACATACAAGGTATAAAGACAAAGGGTTACAGGTAGTGTGCAATTAATATAAGAAAGATATTGTCCTTGTAAAGTCTTTTTTTGCACACGTTTTCACTTTCTCGCACTTACGGAAAAGTTCTTCAACCCACACACAATTACACAAACACACAAAAGATATATTACGCTCTGTAGGTGGTGCCAGAGGTAGCGTATTTCAGTCAATCAGTCCCATGCTCTGCGACAGACGTCTGTGTGGATGGACCAGCTGCCACGTAGGGTTGTCATGACTAGTTCTCTCCGGTTTTGGATGGTGTTAACCGAGAGTGCTTGTAGGAGGGAGCTGCTTTCGCGGCACCAGATGCCTCTTGCGCCGATAATAAAGGGGAGCACAGTTACCGTCATTTCTGGGTTCTGTTGTTGGATGGCCTCTAGAAATTCTGGCTGATCGTATACGGACTTTTTGAGTAAATATGTCTCAGAAAGCGAGCGAGGGGCCTCCCATGAGACTCCAACGTCAGCAATGATGAGCGTGCTGTCTTTCTTGCAGAGGAGGTCTGGTTTGTTGAGTCTTCCCCTCGTATCTCTGATGTGCGGTTCTTCTGTAACGTCCCACCCTTTCTCCCTTGCCATGTGGGCAATTCTCCTTGCCCGACTCTCAGAAGAGACCCTCTCGCAAGACGCAGCGGTCGCTACGGGCCTGGCACCCTCTATGGGCGATGGCCCCATTCAAGATGGACTTGAACGCGCCGCAAACATGCGAGATAACGGATCCTTCCTAACACCACATCTCCCGGCGACCGGTTACGATCGCGGGATTCAGTGCTGGGCTCATCCCTGTTCGCTCGCCGCTACTAAGGGAATCCTAGTTAGTTTCTTTTCCTCCGCTTAATGATATGCTTAAATTCAGCGGGTAGTCTCACCTGTCCTGAGGTCGTAAGTTCGAATTCATCGAGATAGGTCCACCGATACGGAAAACCGCTCTAGGACTTCGTCTCGGTAATACGCTTATGAACGCACTATCCGCACGACCTGCGACTCGAGTACGTAGCGATCTGACGTCGTTCAAGAATACTCGGACACGACGATCGCGTACCTTCAGTCGAGGAAGCGGAACGTGTGCGATACCGCGCATCGTAAGATGTGCTTTCGCAATTCAAGACGGCGCGTAAAACGTCGCTAGACGTTTAGCTACGCGTCAACCGTCCAACTCGCTCATATAGCCATAAAAGCGCTCACCACCTACTTCTTACAGACCAGCTGTACGATCGTCAGCTCGCGATCTCGATCTTTAACAGATCCAATCGCATCGCAAACGTCGAGCAAGTCCGTTTTCGGCAGTAAGCACACATGGCCGGGCAGTCTTTAAATTGGAACCGACCCTCAGTCAGGAGTGGTCCGAGGACAGTGTCCGAGGACCGCAATGTGCGTTCGAAATGTCGATGTTCATGTGTCCCGCAGTTCGCATGTTGACGCGCAATTAGCTGCGTTCTTCATCGACCCACGAGCCAAGTGATCCACCGTTAAGGGTAATCTTTTGGTTTCGCCTTCGCATCTCCGATGCTCTCGTTAAAACGAGAGGTTACGGTACACTTGAAGACTGACGCTACGACGGACGCCTAATCCGCTTCCACATACCCACGACTGAGAGTCGTAGAGATAAGCGAGATTTAGAATCCTTCATCGTTAGCGTATTTTTAAAGTTAATTGACGTAGTGTTCCTTTCGGACGAAGACATGTGACGTCTCGTGTCTGATCCTCATCAAAACAAAAGAGTCTAATGTGTTAGGTTCCCACGTAAAACGTCGGCGCCTTCGTCCAAGAAATGATCTAACATATCGTCCGAAGGATATCGTCGTTTCGTAAAAGAAACGGGACATCACGACGTCACAAAGTAACGGTTCAGACGAACACGACAGATCGACTTCGGGCGAAATCTTTAACACCTGCACCCCGGACGGTTCATCGATACGACGCAAACGTCGTACCTTCACCAATGCCGGGAAAGAACCGGATTGATTGCTGGCAAACGGTGCTTCTGTAATAAAACCTTCACCATTACGCTCTGAACCCTACACAGTTCACAAGGACGGTGCATGGGTCGCGCACAGGATGCGGACTTTCACCGTACCGAGATCCCTGGCAGTTCTGCTAGGTAACCCGAAACGCGTCAAATCGTTTCATCTCACTCCGAGATCAACACCGCGACCTATCTGGCGCGGACGGTTCATCGCTTTCTCCACCTCGTAGCTAGTACGATAGGATAGTCGCTTCACCAATACCGCCACCAAGATCGTCGCAGTTCACCAGGAGTTACTAGATGGACGAGAAACGCGCCGATATATCTGTCTTGATAGATACATTACTCGGCGAACTCGCTCGTTAGAGGGCCCGAACGCATGATCCTGCGAAACGTAATATCGAGGAAGCGCCTACGACAATCTGAGCAAGTTCCTGTCGATCGGACACTCACTTAACACAAAAAGTTAAGGACGGCAATCCGATCGTCGGTCGCGACAGGTGAGCCCTGTCTGTCGAGCAGACTACAGATCGAGGATTCACATTTTTCGGACGTTTAACTGAAAATTTTATTTTCATAGGAGACAAATTAACTTTGTTAATAATCCTTCCGCAGGTTCACCTACGGAAACCTTGTTACGACTTTTACTTCCTCTAAATGATCAAGTTTGGTCATCTTCCCAGCAACAGCGGTGACGCCGAAACGCCACCGCGTACCGGTCCGAAGACCTCACTGAATCATTCAATCGGTAGTAGCGACGGGCGGTGTGTACAAAGGGCAGGGACGTAATCAACGCGAGCTTATGACTCGCGCTTACTGGGAATTCCTCGTTCATGGGGAACAATTGCAAGCCCCAATCCCTAGCACGAAGGAGGTTCAGCGGGTTACCCGGGCTTCTCGGCCAGGGAAGACACGCTGATTCCTTCAGTGTAGCGCGCGTGCGGCCCAGAACATCTAAGGGCCTCACAGACCTGTTATTGCTCAATCTCGTGCGGCTAGAAGCCGCCTGTCCCTCTAAGAAGAATATAATGTACGCAGACAGTAAAAACCCACCGACCGAGGCCGGGGGCCTTTAAGGATGTCTAATACGCCTAGTTATCAGGCTAGAGTCTCGTTCGTTATCGGAATTATCCAGACAAATCGCTCCACCAACTAAGAACGGCCATGCACCACCACCCACCGAATCAAGAAAGAGCTCTCAATCTGTCAATCCTTCCGGTGTCCGGGCCTGGTGAGGTTTCCCGTGTTGAGTCAAATTAAGCCGCAGGCTCCACTCCTGGTGGTGCCCTTTCGTCAATTCCTTTAAGTTTAAGCTTTGCAACCATACTTCCCCCGGAACCCAAAAGCTTTGGTTTCCCGGAAGCTGCCCGCCGAGTCATCGGAGGAACGTCGGCGGATCGCTAGCTGGCATAGTTTATGGTTAGAACTAGGGCGGTATCTGATCGCCTTCGAACCTCTTACTTTCGTTCTTGATCAATAAAAACGTTTTTGGCAAATGTTTTCGCTTCTGTCCGTCTTGCGACGATCCAAGTATTTCACCTCTAACGTCGCAATACGAATGCCCCCATCCGTTCCTGTTAATCATTACCTCGAGGTTCCGAAAACCAACAAAATAGAATCGAGGTCCTGTTTCATTATTCCATGCATAAAATATTCCGGCGAAATTTCAGCCTGCTTTGAGCACCTTAGTTTGTTCAAAGTAAACGTGCCGGCCCACCTCGACACTCAATGAAGAGCACCGCGGCGGGGTCAATTGGGCCGCTCTTGCGAACGACCCGCAGGCAATACGTCTCGCGACACGCCAGTTGACACCGCGAACGATGAACCGGACGGTGCGAGACACAAATTCGACTACGAGCTTTTTAACCGCAACAACTTTAATATACGCTATTGGAGCTGGAATTACCGCGGCTGCTGGCACCAGACTTGCCCTTCAATGGATCCTCGTTAAAGGATTTAAAGTGTACTCATTCCGATTACGGGGCCTCGGATGAGTCCCGTATCGTTATTTTTCGTCACTACCTCCCCGAGCTGAGTGGGTAATTTGCGCGCCTGCTGCCTTCCTTGGATGTGGTAGCCATTTCTCAGGCTCCCTCTCCATGATCGAACCCTGATTCCCCGTTACCCGTAACAACCATGGTAGGCGCAGAACCTACCATCGACAGTTGATAAGGCAGACATTTGAAAGATGCGTCGCCGGTACGAGACCGTGCGATCAGCTTAAAGTTATTTAGAGTCACCAAATTGTACGATGACGAGCGAACCCGCCACCTATTGGTTTTGATCTAATAAAAGCGCTCCTTCCGTTCCCGGTCGAAGCTCTATTTGCATGTATTAGCTCTAGAATTACCACAGTTATCCAAGTAAATGTGGGTACGATCTAAGGAACCATAACTGATTTAATGAGCCTTTCGCGGTTTTGCCTTAATTTGGCTTGTACTGAGACATGCATGGCTTAATCTTTGAGACAAGCATATGACTACTGGCAGGATCAACCAGGGAACAGTGCAAAAACAGACGTTAGGCGCGGCGGTAAGACACCTTTACGATGCGAACCGCGTAGCCTCGCGTCGAGTGGAGCAGGCTTCGCCGATAGACTAGGACCTGCCCCGCACAATTATATTTCATTTACGACCGGCAGCCATCGGTATTCGTCGAAAGATCACGAAAATCATCGGGATTCGGCCGCATCCAGCATTCTAGTTGGCGAATACCCAAAAGAAAATCGGACTTTCGACTCTTACACGACCACCAGTCGTCTGAAACTCCGAAGAGTTCCTCGCCGAGGCGAGCGACGCTTGCACGTAAACGTACAATATATGCGCCGACCCTCAGCCATCAACTATATTCACACACTTTCTCTCGACCCTTCGTTATACATGTAATGTAAAAACGACACGGTGATTCGAGACAAAAGTCATGATTTAACATTCTGCTCGAAACGAAGAAGTGAGCAGTCGCATAGTTAGAGTGTAACATAACCTGACGGTAAGACACCGTAATTTTAAGTGCGATCGCATATGGCCATCCGAATACAAAGAAACGAAAAGGACCGCGATCTCGCTGTACGGGGAGACTCAAGACAGGCGGCGATCCGATATACCGACACTGAACGCTTCATTCATATATGATCGTATTAACTTGGAACACAATCGCATGAACCCAAGCGTAGCAGCGACGATTTACCGTAAGGACACAAGTCTATCACTGCCGGGTAGGATTCGAACATACCAGCTTCAGTACTAGACTTCTTTCGGTTAAGAATTCCATCTAGGTGAAGCCAGCATGACCCATCCTCCATCCCTTCCTTATAGTGTTTCGAGAGCAGGGGGAGACCTTCCAGAAAACGAGAACGATCGAACGACAAAGTCATTTTTCTTCACACTCGTCAGAAATAATCGATATCGTAATATGCAAAATTTGTTATTTTTCGTCCAGGGCGGAATATCCGAAAAAAAATTAAATTCGACCAATTCGAAATATTTAAACCGATCTCTCGAACGAAAAAAATCAAACTGGCACATAATAACGATCGTGATACGTAATCCGGTACAATCGTTCGAAAAAAAATCGGGTTTTCACGCGAAATTTTTTCTTCTTTCCGATAATTCGAAAAAAAAGAAAAAAAATTTTCTATCGGTTCGACGATCCTTAATCGATCACCGAAACGTCCCTATAATCATCAAAATCTACCGTCATCCTTAAAAAAAAAACGGCGATTTTCTATAAGGTCCACGCTGAGCTCACGTTCGCTGTTATGGGAGAACAACACGTCCAGATGCAGCACTGCGAGGCATGGGGCATAGCGGTTCGTGGGAAAAATTTTTCATTTTACTTATTTTTCGGGGCTTGTAATGAATAATGTTGAAATTTTATCATTATACAGGGTGTTCCATCAAGAATTTAGACCGACATCGTTTCATTTTCGGAAATATGGAAAGTTCGATGCTTTGCGAGAAACCCCGACTGTTCTGATCGAGTGTGGCGTATAGGTTGCTTCCTGGATCTTTAGCGGTCGGTCTTTTTCAGATGCACTGCGAGGCATGGGGCATAGCGGTTCGTGGGAAAAATTTTTCATTTTACTTATGTTTCGGGGTTTGTAATGATATAATGTTGAAATTTTATCATTATACAGGGTGTTCCATCAAGAATTTAGACCGAAAATCGTTTTATTCGGAAATATGGAAAGTTCGATGCTTTGCGAGAAACCCCGACTGTTCTGATCGAGTGTGGCGTAGAGGTTGCTTCCTGGATCTTTAGCGGTCGGTCTTTTTTCAGATGCACTGCGAGGCATGGGGCATAGCGGTTCGTGGAAAAATTTTTCATTTTACTTATTTTTCGGGCTTGTAATGATATAATGTTGAAATTTTATCATTATACAGGGTGTTCCTAAAGAATTTAGACCGACAATCGTTTCATTCGGAAATATGGAAAGTTCGATGCTTTGCGTGAAACCCCGACTGTTCTGATCGAGTGTGGCGTATAGGTTGCTTCCTGGATCTTTAGCGGTCGGTCTTTTTTCAGATGCACTGCGAGGCATGGGGCATAGCGGTTCGTGGGAAAAATTTTTCATTTTACTTATGTTTCGGGGTTTGTAATGATATAATGTTGAAATTTTATCATTATCCAGGGTGTTCCATCAATAATTTAGACCGAAAATCGTTTTATTCGGAAATATGGAAAGTTCGATGCTTTGCGAGAAACCCCGACTGTTCTGATCGAGTGTGGCGTAGAGGTTGCTTCCTGGATCTTTAGCGGTCGGTCTTTTTTCAGATGCACTGCGAGGCATGGGGCATAGCGGTTCGTGGGAAAAATTTTTCATTTTACTTATGTTTCGGGGTTTGTAATGAAATAATGTTGAAATTTTATCATTATACAGGGTGTTCCATAAAGAATTTAGACCGAAAATCGTTTTATTCGCAAATATGGAAAGTTCGATGCTTTGCGAGAAACCCCGACTGTTTCTGATCGAGTGTGGCGTAGAGGTTGCTTCCTGGATCTTTAGCGGTCGGTCTTTTTTCAGATGCACTGCGAGGCATGGGGCATAGCGGTTCGTGGGAAAAATTTTTCATTTTACTTATGTTTCGGGGTTTGTAATGATATAATGTTGAAATTTAATCATTATACAGGGTGTTCCATCAAGAATTTAGACCGAAAATCGTTTTATTCGGAAATATGGAAAGTTTGATGCTTTGCGAAAAACCCCGACTGTTCTGATCGAGTGTGGCGTAGAGGTTGCTTCCTGGATCTTTAGCGGTCGGTCTTTTTTCAGATGCACTGCGAGGCATGGGCATAGCGGTTCGTGGGAAAATTTTTCATTTTACTTATGTTTCGGGGATTGTAATAATATAATGTTGAAATTTTATCATTATACAGGTTCATTTATTTATTCATTACAATGTTATTACAATGAAAAACAATAAATCAATTTTTCCTACAGTAGTTACAAATCAATCCAGTTTATATACTGAAGCAGCTATACAAGCAAGACCTTAAGAGCTATATCATTTCAAATCGAAAATATATCAACAAATAATGTTATAATACAGGTGTTACAATATGAATATAATCTCACAATAATATTTTAAATATATATATAATGTTATGTTGTTGAAACAAAACAAGATGTGTTTCTTATTCTGAAAACAAGAATTATTTATTCAATACCATCAATAATCTACATATATCTTAACAAACCTGAAAACAAGAAACTACATTCAATGTTCGTATTCACAACTTTTGACAATAATGAAATTTCAATTTGACAAATATATAAACGCCGACGACTTTGTTCGAAAATAAAAAAAAACACATTAAGAAAGTGTAAGCTTTCTTACATCTTCCCTCCTCGGAATGAAAATTCTAAGAATTTTCAATTTTCGGAATAAGTTTCGTGACATGAAAAAGATTCGATTCTTTTTTCCTATGCCCTGTGTCTATTCTATAAATAGAATTTGAAATTTTCTCTGCAATTTTAAAAGGACCAATCCTTATTTCATCTAACTTTTTATTATTTAATCGGTTTCCATTTTCAACATAAACCAAGTCACCAACTTTGAAGTCATATTCCTTTCTATGTGAATCAAATAATTTTTTGTTATATTGGTGGTATTTTATACTATTCTCCAACGCAGTCTTTCTATCTTCATTCAAAGAATATTTCACTCCTACTTTCAATTCGTCAGGTATCAATGAATTATTGATTCCTTTCAACAAGTATTCTGGGCTGAACTTAGTTACCGTATGGATTGTTTTATTATATTTTTCTATACATTTATGAGCTACTGTTGTCCATGAAGCTCTATTTTCTAATTCATTCAACTCACACCTATTTTATTAACTAGCGTTTGATTTAACCTCTCGTTTAAACCATTTGAAAATGGAGCATTTACAGCAGTGAATATCAGTGAGATGTCTTTTTCATCTAAAAATTCTTGTATTCTTTTGAATTTATTCCTGGATATTGATCGGTTAAAATTTGTTTAATCTTTCCCTCTTTCAAAACTTTGTTTGTTAATTTTATGAAATCTGAGCTGATTTGTGTTTTTGAAGTTAAAATAAACGCGTATCTTGAAAAGTGATCCACTAATAAATGCAGATATTTTTTTGTTGATCTAGTTCCTCCAAATCCACCAATAGTATCGATAGATACTATTTCAAATGGCTCTTTTGCTGGACCTAGTTGTGAAAGAGTGCCATAGTTATTTTTAATTCTTGTTTTATTTTTTATGCAGGTCTCGCAAGTTGAACAAAGTTTCTTATATTACTCAAGAAATTTTCTGATATGTAGTGAGGGGAAAGCATAGATATCATTTGATTAATACCAATATGACCCATGTTAAGGTGTATGTTTTTTAATAGGTTCTTACTGAATTCTTCCGTTAGAATGATTTTTTCTTTTTTGTTTTTCTTCTCGAAGAAAACACCTTTTTTTGTATCACACTCTTATCTCCTATCCTGATATTTTTATTGCTTCTTTGATCCATTATAATATCTTGAAGACTAACAAAATTTACTGTTCTCAATATATTTTCTTGATTATTTTCTGCTTCCAATACTGCATTCCTACTGAGACAGTCTGCTTCTACATTGTACTTTCCAGGATTGTATTTTATTTCCATATCAAACTGTGACAGAAAGATGGTGAGGTCACCTAATTCTTCATCCGGTCTCGCTTTTATATTCAGATCCTGTAGTGGTTTATGGTCTGTAAAAACTTTGAATGATCTTCCCATCAACCAATGCTGCCAATAAAGTACTGCTTCTTTAACTGCTAGTGTTTCCAGATATATAGCTTTCTTCTTCTTTTGTGCCTCATTCAACTTTCTTGAGAAGTAGGCGATTGGTTTTTCCTTATTATCCTCATTTGGTTGTGGTTGTTTCATTACTGCTCCTATACCTAAAATGCTTCCATCTGTATAAATATGTATTGGCAGATTTGGGTCATAAATTGATAAAACTGGTTTCGTACACAAGAAATTTTTAAGGTAATCAAATGTTTTTTGGCATTCTTCTGTCCACTCAAATTTTTGACCTTTCCTCAGTAATTGGTGTAATGGATCAAGGATTATAGCTCTTTTTGGTACATATTCATTGTAAAAATTTACTTTACCCAAAAATTGTCGAACATTTTTCTGATTTTGTGGTGTTGGAAATTCTCTTATAGCCACTAAATTATCATTTATTGGAGTAATTGAATTATACCTGATCTCATGTCCCAAATATTTAACTGAATCCATAGCAAATTTACATTTTGTGAGTTTTAGCCTGAACCCTTCTTTGTTAATTGCTTGGAGTAATTTTTCTATGTGAATCATGTGTTGGTCAAATGTCTCAGAAAACACTAAGATATCGTCTATATAATTTCTTGTAAAATCAGATAGTTCATGTTTTCTGATTATATTCCCTAATATTCTCTGGAATATTGCAGGTGACGTTTTCAAACCAAAGGGCAAGCAGGTCCATTGAAAATGTCCATCTTGTGTAACAAAGCCTGTTTTTTTTCTATCTTCAATTCGAAGGGGTATTGACCAAAATGCAGAATTTATATCCAATTTTGTGAAAAATCTACAATTTCGAGTTTTTACCAGGATATCTTCAATTCTCGGAAAAGGCTGTGGCTCAGGTACTACAATTTTATTAAGCTCCCTGAAATCTATACATAATCTGCTTTTTCTCTCTTCATCCTTCTTGTAAGCTAATGTGACCGGTGCTGCGAACGGACTATAAGATTCCTCAATAAGTTCTCTCTTCAAAAGTTCTGCAATTTGTGATTCGATTTCTCTTTTATCTTCTACAGTACACCTATACGGTCTCTTGCTACAGTATTTGTCCATTTGTAAATCAATTCTTGCCTCATAATCTTTAACTTTTCCTACATCAAATTTATCTTTCGCAAATATCGTTGCATATTTATCCACTAGATTTTCTAATTTGATCTTATCTTCTTCGTTCAATTTACCTATCATGGCTTCGAAATTCTTTATTTCAATATCGTCATTGAAATTAATTTCTTGTGAAGAATCAGCTGATTCTATTCTACCATTTCTATCTGGAATAATTGTTACTTCATTTGTACAGTTACAATTTGGCATATTTTGTTCAATTTCGAGTTTATTATTTTGACTTAATCGGAATCTGCCAATACAGTCGAGACCAATTAGAAAATCATAATTGAAATTATCATCATTTACAATACAAACATTCATAATTGTCTCTATATTCATAATTTTGACTTTCAACCTAACAACTCCACTTATTTTACTCACACCATTAATCGTTTTCAAAGTTACCTCATATTTTTTATTTGGTTTACAAGATTTCAAATTCAATAATCTTGAATTTACTAAAGATATAGTTGATCCTGTATCATATATTGCTGGAACAGTTATGAGGTTATTCAATGTCACTTTGAGTGTGATTAATGGTGTACTCTCCAGTTTTTTGGATTTTCAAAATTCTGTACGTCCAAAAGAGAATTATTTTCAATTTTTTTTTCTTGTTCCCTGAACCAACATCTTTCTTCTTTATGAAACCTATTTCCTTTACCTTTATCTTTACATATCTTACATGTTTGTTTGTTTTGAGTATCATAATTTGTTGATTCGTTCTTAGTAAATTTTTTCTTTACTAAATGGTCCAGTTTACCAATCTCATTGCATAGTTGTTCTGTAGTTTGGACTGTTTCTCTATCTATTTTATCTGCAATGAAGTTCGGCAGCCCAGCAACTATCAAATCAATAAGGGTACCAGTGTCTATCGTTTTTCTAACCTCCAATAATAATTTCTCTTTCTTTATAGCATAATCAACCAAATTACCAATTTTATAATGAAATGAGAGAGCATACCTTACTGGAGACCATCCTTTATTGGCAAACGTCTCACAAAACATCCTTTTCCATTGCTCCCATTCTGATTTCACTGATAATTTCATAATCATACAATTATACCAGTTCAGAGTAGGTTTGTCAAGTAAAAACTTCAGAGCCTTTATTTTCTTCACATCCTCATGAATACCGAGTCTTTCACATTCCTTTTCGAATTCTTCCATCCATTGATTAGTATTCACCACTCTACTGTTGAATTGTTCAACCAAGAATTCCCTAGTTAACTGTGATAAAGTTCTTTCTTCACATTTCGGTCTATTTTCAATCAGCTTCTCTAGAAGTTTAATCATTGGCTCTTCTTTGTCCATTGTCAAATCATTCATTTTGTTTTCTTCTTCCAAAAATAAATTATTGAACTGTAGATTTCCATCTTCATCGAAATAAGTTTTTTCATCTGTTCAGTAAGAGTAATCCAGACCTTTCTTGACTGATTTCTTTTTTTAAAGCTATTTTTCACCTTTGTAAATGTTTCCGTTGCTGCTACCAATTCATGTTTTTTTGCAATTCGATCTCCATCTATTAGGATGAACCTTCTGTTCTCTAGCGTAGTAATTGACTTAATAACTATAATATTCTTCTTTCCATCTGCTGTCGCAATAAATTCAAACTCAAATTGAAGCTTCTCCATTTTTCTCATGAACGAGAATGTAGTTTTATAATGTTATGTTGTTGAAACAAAACAAGATGTGTTTCTTATTCTGAAAACAAGAATTATTTATTCAATACCATCAATAATCTACATATATCTTAACAAACCTGAAAACAAGAAACTACATTCAATGTTCGTATTCACAACTTTTGACAATAATGAAATTTCAATTTGACAAATATATAAACGCCGACGACTTTGTTCGAAAATAAAAAAAAACACATTAAGAAAGTGTAAGCTTTCTTACATATATAATAATATAATATGAATTTGACTGAACACAAAAAAGTTTACAGCACGCGGTTAAATTCGACCAATTCGAAGATATTTAACCGATCTCTCGAACGAAAAAAATCAAACTGGCACATAAATAACGACCGTAATACGTAATCCGGTACAATCGTTCGAAAAAAAATCGGGTTTTCACGCGAAATTTTTTTTCTTCCGAATTAATTCGAAAAAAAAGAAAAAAAAATGTTCTATCGGTTCGACGATCTTTAATCGATCACCGAAACGTCCCTATAATCATCAAAAATCTACCGTCATCCTTAAAAAAAAACGGCGATTTTCTATAAGGTCCACGCTGAGCTCACGTTCGCTGTTATGGGAGAACAACACGTCCAGATGCACTGCGAGGCATGGGGCATAGCGGTTCGTGGGAAAAATTTTTCATTTTACTTATGTTTCGGGGTTTGTAATGATATAATGTTGAAATTTTATCATTATACAGGGTGTTCCATCAAGAATTTAGACCGAAAATCGTTTTATTCGGAAATATGGAAAGTTCGATGCTTTGCGAGAAACTCCGACTGTTCTGATCGAGTGTGGCGTAGAGGTTGCTTCCTGGATCTTTAGCGGTCGGTCTTTTTTTAGATGCACTGCGAGGCATGGGGCATAGCGGTTCGTGGGAAAAATTTTTCATTTTACTTATGTTTCGGGGTTTGTAATGATATAATGTTGAAATTTTATCATTATACATTGTGTTCCATCAAGAATTTAGACCGAAAATCGTTTTATTCGGAAATATGGAAAGTTCGATGCTTTGCGAGAAACCCCGACTGTTCTGATCGAGTGTGGCGTAGAGGTTGCTTCCTGGATCTTTAGCGGTCGGTCTTTTTTCAGATGCACTGCAAGGCATTTGGCATAGCGGTTCGTGGGAAAATTTTTTCATTTTACTTATGTTTCGGGGTTTGTAATGATATAATGTTGAAATTTTATCATTATACAGGGTTCATTTATTTATTCATTACAATGTTATTACAAATGAAAAACAATAAATCCACTTTTCCTACAGTAGTTACAAATCAATCCAGTTTATATACTGAAGCAGCTATACAAGCAAAACCTTAAGAGCTATATCATTTCAAAATCGAAAATATATCAAACAATAATGTTATAATACAGGGTGTTACAATATGAATATAATCTCACAATAATATTATAAATATATATATAATGTTATGTTGTTTTAACAAAACAAGATGTGTTTCTTATTCTGAAAACAAGAATTATTTATTCAATACCATCAGTAATCTACATATATCTTAACAAACCTGAAAACAAGAAACTACATTCAATGTTCGTATTCACAACTTTTGACAATAATGAAATTTCAATTTGACAAATATATAAACGCCGACGACTTTGTTAAAAAATGAAAAACACATTAAGAAAGTGTAAGCTTTCTTACATCTTCCGTGTTTTCTGATTATATTCCCTAATATTCTCTGGAATATTGCAGGTGACGTTTTCAAACCAAAGGGCAAGCAGGTCCATTGAAAATGTCCGTCTTGTGTAACAAAGCCTGTTTTTTTTCTATCTTCAATTCGAAGGAGTATTGACCAAAATGCAGAATTCATATCCAATTTTGTGAAAAATTTACAATTTCCAGTTTTTACCAGGATATCTTCAATTATCGGAAAAGGCTGTGGCTCAGGTACTACAATTTTATTAAGCTCCCTGAAATCTATACATAATCTGCTTTTTCTCTCTTCATCCTTCTTGTACGCTAATGTGACCGGTGCTGCGAACGGACTATAAGATTCCTCAATAAGTTCTCTCTTCAAAAGTTCTGCAATTTGTGATTCGATTTCCCTTTTATCTTCTATAGTACACCCATACGGTCTCTTGCTACAGTATTTGTCTATTTGTAAATCAATTCTTGCCTCATAATCTTTAACTTTTCCTACATCAAATTTATCTTTCGCAAATATCGTTGCGTATTTATCCACTAGATTTTCTAATTTGAGCTTATCTTCTTCGTTCAATTTACCTATCATGGCTTCGAAATTCTTTATTTCAATATCGTCATTGAAATTAATTTCTTGTAAAGAATCAGCTGACTCTATTCTACCATTTCTATCTGAAATAATTGTTGCTTCATTTCTACAGTAACAATTTGGCATATTTTGTTCAATTTCAAGTTTATCATTTTGATTTAATCGGAATCTCCTAATACAGTCGAGACCAATTAGAAAATCATAATTGAATTTATCATCATTTACAATACAAACATTCATAATTGTCTCTATATTCATAATTTTGACTTTCAACCTAACAACTCCACTTGTTTTACTCACACCATTAATCGTTTTCAAAGTTACTTTATTATTTTTATTTGGTTTACAAGATTTCAAATTCAATAATCTCGAATTTATTGAAGATATAGTTGATCCTGTATCATATATTGCTGGAACAGTTATGAAATTATTCAATGTCACTTTGAGTCCAAAAGAGAATTATTTTCAATTTTTTTTCCTTGTTCCCTGAACCAACATTTTTCTTCTTTATGAAACCTATTTCCTTTACCTTTATCTTTACATATCTTACATGTTTGTTTGTTTGGAGTATCATTATTTGATAATTCATTCTTAGTAAATTTTTTCTTTACTAAATGGTCCAGTTTACCGATTTCATTGCATAGTTGTTCTGTAGTTTGGACTGTTTCTTTATCTATTTTATCTGCAATGAAGTTCGGCAGCCCAGCAACTATCAAATCAATAAGGGTACCAGTGTCTATCGTTTTTCTAACCTCTAATAATAATTTCTCTTTTTTATAGCATAATCAACCAAATTACCCATTTTATACTGAAATGAGAGAGCATACCTTACTGGAGACCATCCTTTATTGGCAAAGGTCTCACAAAACATCCTTTTCCATTGCTCCCATTCTGATTTCACTGATAATTTCATAATCATACAATTATACCAATTCAAAGTAGGTTTGTCAATTAAAAACTTCAGAGCTTCTATTTTCTTCACATCCTCATGAATACTGAGTCTTTCACATTCCTTTTCAAATTCTTCCATCCATTGATTAGTATTCACCACTCTACTGTTGAATTGTTCAACCATGAATTCCCTGGTTAACTGTAACAAATTTTTTTCTTCACATTTCGGTCTATTTTCAATCAGTTTTTCTAGAAGTTTAATCATTGGCTCTTCTTTATCCATTGTCACATCATTCCTTTTGTTTTCTTGAAAACAAGAATTATTTATTCAATACCATCAGTAATCTACATATATCTTAACAAACCTGAAAACAAGAAACTACATTCAATGTTCGTATTCACAACTTTTGACAATAATGAAATTTCAATTTGACAAATATATAAACGCCGACGACTTTGTTAAAAAATGAAAAACACATTAAGAAAGTGTAAGCTTTCTTACATATATAATAATATAATATGAATTTGACTGAACACAAAAAAGTTTACAGCACGCGGTGTTCCCAAGCGGTCCCCCATCCAAGTACTAACCGCGCCCGACGCTGCTTGGCTTCAGTGTTAAAAAAAAAATCAAAATTCAAAGAGTCTTTATTTGTTCAAAAGGTATTACATTATGAGTATTTCATTTTACATTTTATATGTTCATAGCTCCTACCTAAGGTTTATCTATATCTTACATTTCATTGCCCTAGGGCTTATAAGTATTATACATTGTTTTATTATTATTTACATTATAGAAGTTTTTGATTAGAGTACAGGAAAGCAGTGAAAAACCTGTTTGTCATTAATCCAACTGAAGTTGGTAGTTATGATTTATATACAATATTTATGGGGAGTGGAATATGTACATGGGATGGGGGGGAATCTTTATTTACAGGGAATATGTACAATGTGTGCTACATTTTTTGTAGTTATTATGATGTTTCTTAAATATAGGCAGATGCTCGTATGGGAGGGAGTGTTTTTCTTCTGGCTTTTTATTATTTTGTCTTTTTATTGTTATTTGGTTAACGGGATCGCTAACGTAACGTGTTTTTCGTAAAATGCTTCTGAAATTCTGTTTATATGATCTTTAACGGGTTCAATGTTCGCGGTTTCGTGTAGTTCTGAAATTCTGGTATACTTGTCCTTGCCAGTAATTAGCCTTAGCATTTTGTTTTGAAAATATTGAAGTGGCCTGAGGGGCCATGGCTTCGAGTGGCACCATGCTGGGGCAGCGTAAGTGAATATCGGTCGTATTAATGCTGTGTACATTAGTTTTTTGTTTTGGTTATTGATTTTATTACTGCTCATTAGAGGGTGTAGGTATCTACTGGCCGCGGTGGCCTGCGCAAGTTTGTTTTTAAGATGTTGGTGGAAGTTTAGACGGTTGTCTAGTTCCACGCCAAGGTATTTAATATTTTTATCCGCGAATAGTGCTATTTTTGTGTTGGGGAAACCTGGAAGACCATGTATGTATAAGTTGAATAGTCTGGGTCCAATTACACTTCCTTGTGGTACGCCTGATTTTATTGATTTTGGGTTCGAAAAGGAATTACCGACTTTGACTATGAATTTTCTATTTGTTAGATACGAGTGAATTAATTTTGTGATGAATGAAGGAAGCTTAAGTTTGATCATTTTATATATGAGTCCTTGGACCCAGACTTTGTCGAATGCTTTTTCTATGTCTAGAAAAAGCATGGCTGTGTTCTGGTTTTTATTAAAGCTGTTGATGATATCTACTACTATTCTACAAATTTGATGGGTCGCGCTGTGTTTTTTTTTAAATCCAAATTGGTACGGAGCATGCAAGTCCGTTTTTTTTAATGTTTTTGTTAGTATTCTAAGGATGATTTTTTCTGTTATTTTACTGAGTGTTGACAACAAGCTGATAGGTCTGTAATTAGTGGGGGATTTTTTGTCTTTTCCACCCTTGTGAACAGGGATTACTAGTGCCGTTTTCCAAGCGGTCGGCCAGTGCTGTAGGTCGATAATAGCGTTAACCATGTAATTAAATTGTACAAGGGCTTTTTTGGTATGGTTTTTTATCAGCTTGTTGTCAATTCCATCGAGACCGGGAGCTTTGTTAGTGGCGAGTTTTTTGATGATCGATTTTAATTCCTGGGGGTTAGTGTGATGATTTTTGGATTTTCCGTCGTTGTTGTCAAGTTCCATGTATTGTTGATGGGGTGCTATTGTTAGTGGGATAATGGGTAGGGTCCGGAGGGTGATGAAGCGTGCAGGTAGTGTTATCTCCCAGGAATTTGAATAGTGTTAGTCCGTTTGTATTGTTAGAAGCACAGCCCCAGAAATCGTGTCTAGCGTTGAAGTCGCCGACAACAGTAGTTTTCTCGGAAGGTAACTTGTTATTCAGATCGTTCAGACTAATTTTGTTGGAGGGACTGTTGTAAATAGAAAATATTTTCAACCCGTTGTTAAGTTCAATACCTACATTCTCTAACGAGCAGTCTACTTCTTCGAGTTCTTTGTATGGTATGCCCCTTTTGACAAGGACAACTATGCCGCCGTGTCTGGTGTTACCTGAGCGATCCCTCCTAACTACCTGGAATTCTTTCATTGTGAAATTGTCGGTTGATTTTAGTCTGCTTTCGTTAATTAAAAATATGTCAATTTGATGTTGATTAAAAAATTCGATTTCATCGTGTTTTTCACGGATACCGTTAGAATTCCAGGTTGCTAGATTTAACCTGTTATGATTTTTAAATACCATAACAGTGGAGATTTTTTACGAAACCGTAATAAGTTTCAAATTTCTCCAGGGGTGACGAGCATCTGTCTAATTTATTATTCAAGTCTTTCACTGCTTTCAAGAACTTGGACATATCGATATGTTGATCGAGTTTGTCAAACTCGTTTTTCATTTCGAATAATGAAAATTTATTGTTTTCACTAGTGTTTGTTTTGTTTTCGACACTTTCACTTGCACTAACACTTCTATTGTTGGTTTGGTTTTGGACCTGTTCGGCTTTTCTTCGTCGGGTTTCCCACTGGTTGACCTCTGGGATGGGGGCTGGAACATATGTGACTTCTGCATGTCGTCGCGTTGTGGTGCGCATTTGTCTTGCGTTAAGTATTTTTTGATAAACTTCGCATTCAGTGTGATTGGCTGGGTGGGGGCCACCGCAGTTGACGCATTTCGCGGGTTCTTCGGCTTCTTTTTTACAATCTGCGGTTAGGTGGTCTCCCGCGCATTTCAAGCATTTCGCGTTCCTATACCAGTAGGAGGTCGCGTGTCCCCATTGTTGGCACCTTTTACACATGGATATCAGTTTGTTGTGATGCTGTCTTTCCCAGTAAATAACTGTGTGATTTAATATCCTTACTTCCCTGATTAACTGCTTAAGCGCGATCTGTTTGTTTGTTACTACAAGGTAAAGGGGTTGGCTGGTTCCCCTCATTGGATTTATGTTTTTGACCTCTATGTTGTAGTTAGTAGACATTTCTGTTTTAATTTCGTCCATGTCTATGTTAGCGTTCAGGCCTCTAAGAACAAAGGCGTGGGTGCGTTCATTACTTTTTGAGTATGTGTGAAATTGCTGATTCACATTAATGAAGTAATTCTTCAATTTTGTATGGTCCTCCACGTAAATGTTGGAAGCATCCTTCAAGTATTTTATAAAAAAGTTTTTGTTACCTATAATGGCACTTATTTTTTTAACTGTATTTTCGTGTTCCTTAATTAGACCTGGGAGCACTATTGGGGGTGGTTTTATTTTGCGTGTTTCACTTTGCACTTCGTCACTGGCACTCGCGACGTTGTTTTCTTCTATATTAAGTTTTTCGTATCTGTTTATGGTTTCTATAGGGGTGTTAAACTCTTCACTGTCACTCATTAAGGTAGGGGATGCACCACCGGGGTGAGTTATGTCAGGGTTGGTGATGTCCCTGATTTTTTTTCGTTTTTTATCGATGTCCATTTTAACCGATTCACTTGCACTCGATGTAGTTGAGTTTGAAGAAACTTTTTCAAGTTTTCTTTTTTTCTCCTTTTTTTGGGGGTTGTTCCCCATTGTTTGTTTCAAGAACGAACCCTTCACTTTGATGTTTTACACTTCACTTTTATTTAAATATAAACACTAAGTGGACTTCCACTTTAAAATTCGAGAAATATTTCGAAGACCGTTTCTATTGTCGGAGCAGGTACCTGAGAGGTGTTCACCCTTCAGTGTTCGGACGAGAACTAGATATTCAGCGTGGTATGGCCGTAAACATTTGTAATGCAGAAAAAGTCGCTACATATGGAACCAGATCGTTTAATATCGAAAACACGCCAGGTACTTATGCTCATCTGATTACTGATCGCATGCAACACCAGACATTGCGAAGTGTGTACGAAACTAACCGCTTTCAGGAATTGGCGATGTCGAGTGAATGGCGAGAGCAGAAGACCAGAAATTCAGGCTGCGCAGATCGTAACGTGAGTAAGGAAAGAGTTCGGGTTATGCGATTAGCGAATACCACGACTGTCGCAGGTTACGCAGTTCGCTTCGTTTCGGGTAAGCAGCGGCAGCAGGTGAATCATAGCAAGTGGGAAGGTGCAGGTAAACGGCGGGAGTAGGAACTACTCAACTAATAGAAGGCGGGCCAACGGCGGGAGTAGAAAGTACTCTCTTAATAGACGGCGCGGGCTAACGGCGGGAGTAAACAATGTTATAACGAAATAATAATAATAATAATAATAATAATAATTTGGTCTTTATTTGAAATCAAATTCAGCTAGTGATAGTGAAGTGAAACAGTGTCAAAAAAAAAAGATATATATAGAAAACAATTGTTCATCTCATGTAATCTGTCATGTTATATGGTTCAAGATCCAACAAAAATCTAAAGAGTTTCCTCTTGAATCCTTTGACATCCTCTGTTAGTTTTATGTTCTCAGGCAGTGAATTGAAAATCTTCAGGCATCTGTATTCTACTTGTCGTTGGCTTGTTGTTAGATTGAACTTAGGATATATATAATCTAAACCTCTGGTCTTATGGAATGCTTTCTTATTCTCATATTTTTGGAACAGTTGATTGTTCCTTTTCATAAATAATAAACATTCCTGTATATATAGAGCATATATTGTGAGTATTCCATTCTTCTTGAAAAAACCTCTGCAAGATTCGTTATATTTGAGATTACTCATGATTCTTATAGCTTTCTTTTGTAATATGAATAGACTCTCTATATTTGATGTTCCGTAGAATATAATCCCAAACCTCAATTTTGATTCAACTGTTGCATGATACAAAACCTTCATAGCCTCATTACCAGTGTATCGTGTCATTATTCTGAGCCCATAAACACTTGCTCTAATCTTTTTACTCAAATAATCAACGTGTTCGTTCCACTTAAGATTTTTATCTATATATATTCCCAACAGTTTGGTACAATCATCTAAATCATCATTGTCTTCTACCTTTTCACCACACACGGTTGAAGGTGAAAATAGAACCTTTCTTGTTTTTTCTATGTTCAAGATGAGATTGTTCGCCTCAAACCACTTTTGACTTTCTTCTATTAATCTAGAGCCTAAAATCTTGAGTTCTGAGAGAATCCTATGGATAACCAACAAATTGGCGTCGTCTACATAATTTGCCATAACTATCACACTTTCGTCTTCCCCAAGACACAAATCGAAATCATTAATGTATACTATGAAGAAGAGAGGGCCGGCAATAATACCCTGCGGAACTCCCAAAATCATTTCCTCTAGGGCAGATTTGAAGACCTCTCCGTTTGATTCCATTTCCACCATTTGTTTTCGTGCTGCAAAATATGATCTCACCCACATTAAGGCTGGTCCTCTTATGCCATATTTTTTCAGTTTTGTTATTAATTCATTTACATCCAAACAGTCGTATGCCTTCGTCAGGTCTAGGAAAATTCCCATTGCCTCATTTTTGTTCTCAAAAGCCTCCACAATTTTTGTCACAAAACGATATATAGCTGTTTGTATTGACTTTCCTTTTCGGTATCCATGTTGACTCTCCCTGAAGAATGCATTTCTGTCAAAAAATTCATAATTTGCCTACAATATGCCATCTCTTGGAGCTTTGAAAAGCTGGGTAAAATACTTATTGGCCTGTAATTACCTTAATCATTAATATCGCCTTTCTTGTGTATTGGCTTGACAATAGCTATTTTCATGCTGTCAGGAATATCCCATATTTCAAAGAGTTGTTTATAATGTAATTGATGGGTTGCACTATTTCTTCAACTGTTTGTTTGATCATTTTGTTTGATATTCCGTCATATCCACTAGAGTGTTTGTTCTTTAATGATTTGATGATTTCTCTGGTCTCTTCTATAATAATTTTCCTCAGTCGCAATGACTTATCTTCTTCCACATATTTACATTTACCCTTAATTTTTGGTATGTTTGCAGTCAATCTTGTTGCAGTGTTGACGAAGAAGGTGTTCATCTCGTTTGCAATATTTTGTGGATTACCATTCATTAGGGATAAATCTCTTTTCTGGGAGTTGTTCATTGACTTTATGAATGACCACATAGTATCACTTTTATTTTCCGATTTTTGGATGGCTATATTAAATTTTTCTCTTTTCTTCTTCTTCAGATGATTATCAGATTGTATTTTTGTTTTTTGGTACATATCTTTGAAAGAATTGTCCTGTGTACTGAGCACAAGTAGTATATCTAGTTTTTGTTTGATATTTTCTGCTTCTGGGTCCCTTCTTGCCGTTTTCCGTTTTCTGTTCATATTGATTTTTTTAGCTGGAAATACTTCGTTAAATTTATTCAAATATACCTGATGGAAGTGGTCAAACTGACTGTTTATGTCTTTTTTATCAATTTCATAAAGTGGAAGCCAATTCTGACCTTTTAATGAATCCCTGAAGTGTTGTATCTTTTTTCCGAGAAAATGCGTCTATACTTATATTCTGTTTGCTCTGCATATGTGTCAAAGACTATTTTTTGAGCTGTGTGGTCAGATATGTGCCTGTCAATGATATTGACTCTGTATGGAATCTCAGCATTTGTGAAAATTCCATCGATGCATGTTGCTGAGTTCTTTGCTATTCGAGTTGGTTGATGTATTGTCGGTTTTATATTATATGTACCCATTAGGTCTAGTATACTTCGTCTTTTAATAGATTCCTTTGCCATATCGATATTTGAAGTCTCCTGCTATTACAATCCTCGCCTTTTCGTTATGTAGTTTCTGTAAGATTTTTTCTAAAGTTTCACTCATTGTATCAATATTTCCATCATTATAAACCGCAATACAGATCTGCTTTCTTTTTTCTATATGGTACTCTACTGCTACACATTCAAATAGTCCTTTCTTCGACATTTTTTTGATATCTTTTCTCTCCTTCGCTGGTAAACCATTTCTGATGTAAATTGCTACTCCCCCGTGCTCTTTTTCTTTTCTGCAGAAGTATGTTTCTAACTTGAAATCAGCTATTGTATGGTATTGCAGCTGTTCCTTTGTCTTCCAGTGCTCTGAAATACACAATACTTTCACTTCCTCGTTCTCCTTCATCAATTCTTCTGAAAGTTCTTTGGAATTGCCAATTGATCTCACATTTTGGTGTAGTATGCCAAATCCTACCGAATTACCCATATCATCATTTTGGTTACCATATTTATTTCCAGCAGCTTCACACTCTAAAAAGAATTTTCATTATTTGTTTGAATAGTTTGTAGAAATTCTCTGTGCTTTTCAAAATTGAAACGCTTGATTCCTACCCCAGCAGGCCAGAAGTCTGAACTATAAAGTAGTTCCTTCTTATCCAAAGGTGCTGTCACAACAAATCTATTTAGACCATTTCCGTTCACTGGAATTTCTTTGGTCCATAATTCATTATCAGCTAGGCCAGTTTTCTGTTTTATATATTTATGAACTTTATCCTCAGTGCACGTTTTATTTACTCTGTATATATATATCCTCAGCTTTTTCTGAACTCCTCCGAATTCTTTGTTATCTGTTTCTCTACCTGTTCCTATTGTCCCCATCTTTCTTTTGTTTACTTTCCTGTTCTGATATTGGTTTCCGTCTTCAGTATTCCCATTTCGTTTTTCTGTAATGTACCCAGCTGGGGTATAGGTTCGGTTAATCGCCCCAACATTTGTTCCAATCATTTTGTTTTCGTTCATGGATTGTTGGCGTCGTGTTATCATGCGTTGTTGGGTTGAAAGGTTTATTTGTTTACTCTGACTTGTCATTTGTTGGATATCTTTTGGTTCATTCGAACTACCTACTTTTGCGCCTACTCTTCTTGCGTATGATTGGCTAGATTTGGGTTGCTCCCAATTCTTATCATTGTTTTCTTTTTCCTCTGTTATCTCGATAATAGGAACTGTTATGCTATTATCATCGGTCTTTTCTTTTCTAACCTCACTCAACTTTTCTTGAAGAAGTTCATTATTTATTGTAAGTACCTTGTTTTTATCACGCATTTCTTCCACCAGAAGCTTCAGGTAATGTATTTCCATTTTTAATGATTTAATTTCCGACCTATTGCCCTCGGTATCATCCTCGTTTTTTGCCTCACAGCATTCAACTGTTTTCTCATTGATTATTTTGATATTTTTCATCCTTTTGGTGCAGCTGTCGTGGAAAATAGCTATACAGTTTCTGCATATGCACACTTTGCATGGTTTTGCAAAACATTTGAAACTTTTATCACCCGTAATTCCCGGATTAATACCTAATTCATCGTGTTCTCTATCGGATACGTCTGTATCGTCCGCCATCTTCTACTATATAACTATATGAAACGAACGCTTTTTGTTAGAGTACAGAACAGAACTGAACTAACTTTTATTAGCATACTTGGCTTACACAGCGAACATAGAATAATATATATAATATTCAGTCTATAACAAATGGCCTTAGTGTATCATGAGTTTATTTCAACACTCCCACTAACTCACGATACATCTACAATACCTAATGAGTACATGCATTTATAATGATTGATTGCAGATAATCCTTTTGTTAAAAAATCAGCAGGCATATCTGCAGTTGACAAATATTTTAAATTTACAATTTTCTTAGCAACATAATCTCTGACAAAGTGATATCGTATATCTATATGTTTCGTTTTTCTATGAAAAAGGGAATTCTTTGACAACTTTAATGCTCCCTGATTGTCACTGTGAACTGCAATGCATTTAGTGGAATTTAACAATTCAGCTAATAAATTTCTGAGGTAAACAGCTTCCTTAAGAGCTTCAGAGATTGCCATATATTCAGATTCGACTGTAGACAATGCAACACTGTTCTGTTTCCTACTTTCCCAAGAGATACAAGAGCCTGAAAGTGTGAAACAGAAACCTGTATATGACTTCCTGTCATTACTGTCACCTCCCCAGTCTGCATCTACAAATCCTTGCAGATCTTCATTTGTTTCAGAAAATTTCAAACCATGATGTTTCGTCTTCTGCAGGTATCTGAGTATTCTCTTAGCGCATTTCCAATGTGATTCATCATAACAATTATTAAACTGACTGAGATAGCTCACTGAAAACGAAATATCAGGTCGGGTTAACACTGACAAATACATTAAACTGCCAACCAATTGTTGGTATGGCACATTGTCATCTACATTATCAGCTTTTACAAGTTTTGAGCCTTGCTCCATAGGTGTATTAACTGGACGGCATTCAGACATATTAAATTTATTGAGTAACTGTTCAATACATCTTTCTTGACTTAATGTCACTACTTTAATTAAATAATTAAATATTTAAACATTGCCTTAAATATCCCAAGTCTTTAATTTCAAACTTTTCACTTAATTTTTCTTTTAACATTTCAACTTCATTTGAATCGTTGAAAAACAAGAAAAAATCATCAACATACAATGCAATGATGGTAATAAAATTTTCACTATTTTTAGTAAATACACAGGGTTCCAATTGACTTTTTTTGTATTGTAATTCTTTCAAGAAAATTTCAACTTTTTCGTACCAAGACCTACTTGCCTGTTTAAGACCATATATTGCCTTGTTTAATATAAGTACTCTATTTTTACTTCCAGGTATTTCAACACCAGGTGGTATACTCATAAAAACTTTTTCTTTCAAGTTACCATTGAGAAAAGCAGTGGTTACGTCTAAATGATACATACTTAAATCTAATTTAACAGATAAAGCAATTAATAATCGTAAATTAGAAAATCTTATTACAGGGGAAAAAGTTTCAAAGTAATCAATTCCAGATTTCTGGGTAAAACCCTTAGCCACTAAGCGAGCACGAAATCTCACTTTATTATTATTGTCAATTTTACGTTTGAACACCCACTTACATGAGACGATTGTACTGCCATCTTCCGGTGTATCGACCAAGTTCCAGGCACCATTTTTCTCGAAGGCTTGCATTTCTTTCTCCATGGTCATCTTCCACTTGGCCTTATCCATGCTTGAAAACGCCTCTTGAACTGTCTCTGGATCTCCATCCACAGCACTCGTATTGCAACAGAGATACAGGAAATAGTCTGGAAATTCTTTAGGTTTTCGATTTCTACCTGTTCTTTCAACTTCAGCAATCTCAACATCATGATCGGGTACATAATCACTATCTGTGGAACTTACGGAGTTTCTTGGTTCATCTATCATTGTCGATAAATCAGTTACCTGCTCTTCTGTGTTCGACATGTGATCTACCTCATCAGCACTTTGTTCGACTCCCACTGGCACTGATACCTCTTCGTCACTTGAATGATCTGTTTCAGTTTTTCCTTCGAAGACGATAATATCTCTACTAGTGGTGACTGCATTAGTAGCTGGATCATAAACTCGATATCCTTTGACATCATCACTGTAACCTACAAAAATCTTCTTCTTAGATTTCTTATCCCATTTGCATCGCTTTTCTTTAGGCACATGAACCATAGCCAGACTTCCGAATATCCTGAAGTAATCAATATTCGGTTTCCGATTAAACCACATTTCATATGGAGTTTTATTATGTAAACCTGACACTGTGCATCTGTTTCTAACATGCACTGCAGTGTTAACTGCTACTGCCCAAAACTTTGTATGTAGATTAGCTTCAAACAACATACATCTTGCTTTTTCTACAATACTCCTATTAAGTCTTTCTGTCAAACCATTCTGCTCAGGTGTATAAGAATTAGTTTTCTGATGAACTATACCATGGGATTCTAAAAAATCAGCAAAATGTTTATTCACAAACTCCCTACCATTGTCTGATCTGAAAGTTTTGATCTTTAGATTGAGTTGATTCTCTACTCGAGATTTGAATATTTTGAAGTATTTGAAAACTTCATCTTTCGTCTTTAAGAAATAAACATGAGACATCTTTGTAAAATCGTCGACTAGCAATAAAAAATATTTGGACCCACCTATGGGCAGCGTCTCCATTGGACCACATACGTCACCGTGAATGAGTTCTAAAGGTTTTCTTGCTCTTGTACCAAGATGCTTAAACGGTAAACGAGCCTGTTTGCCCTCACAACAAGTGATACAGTTGCACATACCTTTCATATTTTTATCTGAACAATTTAAGCCTAGAACTGCTCCATTTTTCATCCTGTCAAGGTCCCTGTCGTTGATGTGACCAAGCCTTCGATGCCAAATATCGCTTGTAACTGTTAACAAACAATCTTCTTTCTGCTCTCTCTGAACTTTCAGTTTATTAACGCCTCCAACTAGTTCAGCTACAGCTATAAGGTCATTGTTTCCGTTGAAAATCCTGCAACCATCCTTGTGAAATGAAACTCTGTTACCATTTTCAATCAACTTGCTCACTGAAATTAAGTTTGTACTAACTTCTGGAACATATAAAGCATTTTTAACAGTTATATCGATTATGTCATTGTTTACTATAGATTTAAATTTAGCATCTCCAATTTCCTCAACTTTCACCAACACTTTGTTCGCAACCATAATGTCCTGTACTTTACCAGATTTCATGGAAGTAAACAATTGTTTTTCCACAACAATATGCGAACTCGCACCGGAATCAACGTACCAGTCCAATTTACTGTGGTTACCAGTTAGGAACACTGCACTAAAAGCATTTTCGGTTTTGTTTTGGCTTTGTGAAAAGTTATTCAAAGGGCACTTATTTCGATAATATCCTAATTTTTTACATTTAAAACATCTAACCTCAATTTTCGAATCTTGACGTTTATTAGTATTCTGTGTTTTCGCCGACTGGTTGATGTTGGTACTCTTGGAACTCGAGCCAACTGAGCGGTTTTTGACATACAACGCGCTACCTGTTTTACCGACATCGCCTTCCATGTCAATTAACTTTGATTTGATGGAATCGGCCGTTATCTGTCCAGCGAGCAATAATGACCCAATCCACTCGTCATCTATATTGAAACCAGTACTACGAAGTTTATGGCTAGTCTCAATGATTTGGTTCACGTATTGAACCATATTTTCACAAGTATCTAACCTCGTGGATATCAAATTCCTGAGCAAGCTTATTCGCCTGGCAAAGCCGGAATCATCAAACATTGCTTGTAGCTTACTCCAAAGGGATTTTGTCGTAGTAGCCTCTATAACATGTACATATAGTGACGGGTCTATCGTAAGGATTAATTTTGCCTTCGCTTTTTCATCTTCCTCGACTTCAATGTTTTTTGTCGCATCGGGTTCTTTGTTCACAAACTTTTTTAATCCTTCGAGTATTAAAAAGTTTTTAACGGCAAATGCCCACTCGTCGTAGTTTTCACGACCTTTCAATTTTGGCACGTTCACTAAATAACTCGACATTGTCTTTTCTCACTAAATACTGCGATCTACGTAAAATTTCCAATAAAAACTTTTCACGTGTCTGGGCACATAACCTGTTATAACGAAATGAAACGAACGCTTTTTGTTAGAGTACAGAACAGAACTGAACTAACTTTTATTAGCATACTTGGCTTACACAGCGAACATAGAATAATATATATAACATTCAGTCTATAACAAATGGCCTTAGTGTATCATGAGTTTATTTCAACAAACAACACTCACTTATAAGTAGTCCGGTGGACGGCGGGACTATTATCAAAGATTGAAGTCAACGGTAAGCAGTGGCAGTAGGTGAATCATAGCAAGTGGGAAGGTGCAGGTAAACGGCGGGAGTAGAAACCACTCACTTAATAGAAGGCGGGCAAACGGCGGGAGTAGAAAGTACTGTCTTAATAGACGGCGCGGGCTAACGGCGGGAGTAAACAACACTCACCGGGGGAAAGGTACAAGCTCAGGAACAGGGTCGTCAGAACAGTGCCGGAGATGCCCATGTCACCCCCAAACAGTCAAGATATAGCAGACGCCGGAACATCAGGCTTTACCACCTCCAATCAAACGACCTCTGCAAACGAGCAACGAGAAAGCGTTGGCCTGCGACCGTTCCAAAAACTGGTCGAGTCAAATCTGGACGCCCTAACGGATGTCCTGTCCAGCATAAATCCTGAGTCAGCAGACCATTCGGTGACCTCTGCCCTGTTGCACCTCCTCAAAAGAGTAATAAGAGGAAAAACGAAAAACCACCCTCCTGAGATAAACGATATTATTCACTGATCATTGAGGCTCTGAGGGGCAGCCGGGCCGAGGGACCAAGGGGGAAGAGAGCGGAAAAAACACAAGAAACCGTCTGCCAACACCAAGTCAAAGGTAGCGGGAAAGAAAAAACAGAAAAAAATACATTTACGCTCACTCCCAGGACTTATTCAAGAACTCTCCAGCAACGCTGGCAAAATACGTCCTGGAGAACGTAGAATTTCACGAGGATAAAGCAATGGAGGTGGATTTGGACGTGGTCAGGAAGACATATGAGGGGCTATGGGGCTCTCCCCATGAGGACGAGGGAATAGCGGATCTGTACAAACGAGATTCAGGGACAGGGGGGAATATCGACGTGGGTGTGATGGATTTTGCATCGGTGAGTAAGAGGATTGGGAGCATGAAAGACGGGGCAAGGGGACTGGATGGGATTGGAAAGGGTCACTTAACATCTAAAACATCTAAAGAAATACTTACCCTATTTTTCAATCTCGTCACGTTCACTGGGCTTCTCCCCGACGCATGGGGCGATAATAGAACATGTCTTCTCCTGAAAAGGAAAAGAACCAAATTCAATCAAATCTTATCGTCCCATCACCATTTCATCAATGTTGGAGAGAGCTTACTGGGGGTTGGTGGACCAGCAGCTGAGATCAAAGTTAACATTCTTCTGCAGACAGAAGGATTTGTTAAAGAAAACGGCTGCTTTAGCAATATCAATACCCTTCATGAATTAATATATCAGCAAAAACAGAATAAAAAAGATCTTATTGCAGTCTTCCTTGATCTCAGCTCAGCTTTTGATCTTGTACCCCACGCGGCGGTAGGTCATGCCCTCAGGAGAAAGGGTCTGTCAGAGGCTACAATCAATCTGATTCTCAAGTCCTATGAGAACCAAAGAACCTCCATCAGAACCAGCAAGGGAATATTAAGATCAATGTCAAAAGAGGGGTCAAACAGGGAGACCCCCTTTCTCCCCTGATATTCAATCTAATTATTGAACCGCTCTTGGTAATGCTGGCTGAGTTGAGGGGATGCCGTGTCAGTGAGGAAAGCGTATCCTGCATCGCTTTTGCAGACGACCTCACCGTTGTAGCGGAAAATCGCAAAGATGTGGAGGGCACTGGTACATCAAATAGAAAAATTTATAGAAAACTTGGAATGACCATCTCCTCTTCCAAAAGCAAGTGCTTCCACATCTCTCCAACAAAGGATTCATTTCGTATGACGGACCCCCTCATTACAACGTTAAAAGGTGAACGTATCCCCTGCATCGACGCGGATGAGTGTGTCGAATACTTGGGCGCAAAAATATTTCTAAGGCCAAGCGTGCAAGCCGAACTCCACGCAGTCATGAAAAGGGTCAGACAGCTTAAGCTGAAAACCCCACCAGAAAATCCATCTACTGGCGACACACATCATCCCCCATTTTATGCACTCCCTGATAGTCCAGCCACCATCCCTCACGTCTATCAAGGAGCTAGATCGGCAGATAAGAGTAGTGATAAAGGATATACTTCACCAAGAGCAATCGAGGTCAGATTGTTCCATATACGCCTCCACAAAAGATGGCGGTCTGGGCTTTCAAGACTAGAGTGGATAGTGCCATGTTCAGCCCTTAAAAATGGCATTATTAATTTTATCGGAAGTAGTGACCCGCTGATCAAGTCTCTAACACTGTCATCTAAGTTAGAGACCAGATTGAAAAAGCTGGCTAATGGCATAAGACTTAACTGGCCATGCAGCGTGAGGGATGTCGAACGACATAAGGTGCTCCTAAAGAAAAGAACCTCGATGACTGGTCAAGTCAACGCTTTCAGGGGAGGGCTGTTGGCACATTTACTGGCGACGCGATAGGTAATCATTGGCTCAAAAGCCCCACTTGCTCAAACCATCTAGATACATTACAGCGCTTAGGATGCGCACGAACCAAGTGGGGTTGAGAGTGCCAATGAGCCTTACACGCAACATTCAGGATATTAACTGTCGCAAATGTCACCATCAGCCCGAAACCCTTGGGCATGTCATCGGATTATGTACCTACACTAAACCAGCTAGGCTGCGACGCCACGATGACATCTAAACTTCATAATCGAAGAATCTGCAAGGGTAAATCCAAATTATTTACTTACCAAAGAGCCAACCCTGCGTGTTGGAGACAGGTGCTTCAAACCGGACCTGGTGATGAAAAAACCAGGAAGGGTCCTTGTGGTCGATCTCACGGTCCGCCTCGAGGATGGACACTATCTGGAGGACGCTCGCAGGGAGAAGATCCAGAAATACACTCCGCTACTGCAACACCTTCAGAAAGAGGAGAAGTTAAATAAGGGAATGGTCGTTCCCATTGTTGTAGGCTCCCGCGGTGGAATGCCCAAAGTACAATTGGAGATCTGAAAGAACTGGGTATAAAATCGTTTTAACAAATTACTTACCATCTCCTAATGGCACTGCGCAGCTCGGTGGAAATTTATCATAGTTTCATCGACTATGACGGGTAAAGTTCTGTTCTGTGTGATTAAAATATATGTCAGCTTATTATTTTATTTATATACTACATGTTACTTACCGTTCTAAACACTTATACATCTTATACACTCATGTTTATACTTACCTGGTACTGTGTTTATATACTTACCTGTGCTTTTATTTATTGATGTCCCCTGTGTTTGTTTAGATTGTGTTGTCCTACCTGAGGTCCATCGACGCGTATCTGAAAAGAAAGGCTTAAATAAGTCCTCCGGCTAAGAACGAAGAAAGTATTTTATACTTACTGGGTACTCTGTACCATATGTTAATGAATCTCGGCGAAGAATAAATGATTCCTAGAAATAGGGTTAGCTGATGAATCAAAATCAAACGAATTGCTAGCAATTCTTTCCTTGTTAAGAGTAGCGCTCATGAAAAGCAAAGTTCATAACCATAAAAGGTTATGTAGAAATGGGGGGGGCTGGTCGAGAAATTCCAAGGTGCATCCGGAGCTTTTTAACTGTGCTATTGAGTGTTGCATTCTAGGCTCTTTGTACGGTGTTTGGCTCTTGGGTGTTCCAAAGAGTCTATCGGCAAGTGTCTGTCAAACCTCCACGTGGTGTCCCCTGGTAACGGTCCTGGACCGGCCAATTGGCAGACGCGATCCCAGGTCAGGCATTAAGCGGCTCTCATCACGGCGATCCAAATTAGTTCGGAACGGATCGGTGAGCCTACCTTCACGCCTGGGAATAGAAGGTACCGTGCTTCGTCGGCTATTAGACGGCGTATATCTGGTGTGGGCTTCGTTTCTTTTCTTGCAAGCAGGCGAGTTAGTTAAATACCGCCTGTTGTCCCACACCATTGGTACGATTCGAACCGGCGAGAGAGCACCGAGGAGATGGTTCTGTGTCCACAATGTGGAAAGTCCTTCTCTTCGGACGCGAATCTTAGGGTTCACATCAGGAGGTTGCGATGTCGAGGACCTCCTACAGACGACGAAGGGAGCTGCCCTATCTGTGATGCACGTTTCAGCACATTTGCTGGGCTACAGCTGCACAAGAGGAGGGCGCACCCTGACTCCTACAATAGTGAGCTGGAGGCCCGGTATGAGGCGAACCCCCGGAGGGCGGAAGCCTGGAGTCATAGGGACGATGTCGAGCTTGCTCGACGGGAACTGTCCTGTACCGTGCGGTTCGTGAACCAGTATCTCCTGCCCTTCTATCCTGACAGGAATCTGGACTTCATTAAGAACCGCAGGAGAAATCCAGGTACGGGAGACTCTTGAGCGACTGCGGGGCGAGGGTCTGGCGGGACCTTCTCGTGAGGACACCTCTGGAGCAATCCAGGGGCCGAGCGAGGAGGTCACTGCGCTCCCCAACTCCGGAGGTTGGACCTCGGTGGCTGCTGAAGCTCTTTTGGAGGAGAGAGTAACCAGCCCAACTTCTTCACTAGTGGGCCTATGAACCCGAACGCAGCTGAGTTCGTGCCGTTGAGCAGGCATGTTATATCCCAGTTCCTGGAAGATTACTGGCATGGCCATGATGGATGGTCAGAGAACGACCGATCTCTTTATGAGCTAAGTCAAGACTCAAGTGTCAGTGATCGGCGAGAGCGAGTATGGTCTGAGGTGGAAGCCTATCTGCGCCATCTGCTTCCGCAGACGGGCGTCAGAGGTGGCGGAAACCGCTCGAACATCAGAGCCGGACAAAGTCAGTCGAGGCGGGTCCTCAATCGGCAACGTCAACGAGCCGAACTGTACAGGACGTACCAGCGTCTGTATAGGAAGGACGCGCCCGCCCTGGCCCGCAGCGTACTTAAGAACGAACCTGTGGGGGGGTCATACCTTTCCTGACATAAGATCGCGGAGCAAAAATTCTCCGCTCTGTTTGGTCACCATCCAATGATGATAGGGATAACGTCAAGGACGCACGAGCGCCTATGGACCTCGGGACTCCCATCTCCGAGCAGGAGATTGTGGATGCTCTCCGAGTGTCGAAATCACCCTCAACTGGGGTCGATGGTCTTCGATCAAAGATCTCAGGAGGGTGCCGATCAAGCGACTCGTGCTGGTTTTTAACATCATGTTCTCTTCGGCGTAACGCCGTCGACGTCGAAGAGGAACAGAACGATTCTGATACCAAAGGGGGGTGACCTAAAGGATATTAACAATTGGCGGCCTATCACTATTGCGTCTATAGTGATCAGGGTGCTCAATAGGATCGTCGGAAAGCGTTTTGGCTCTGTACCGTTTGCACGGACACCAGAGGGGGTTTCGGCCGATTGGCGGAGTCCTTCTGAACAACCTTACTCTCCAGGCTCTAATTAAGGAACGGCGTCGAGGCGTGAAGCCTTATAACATCTTGAGTGTCGATGTGCGTCAAGCATTCGACACCATCTCTCAACGATCCATCGCACGAGCTATGAAGCGGTTCGGGATAGATGAGGTGACTAGAAGGTACGTCGAAGACTCTTTCGAGGATTCGACTACCGTGGTCGAGGTAGGGGGTAAGAGAACATCTGATATACCTATCAGACGGGGTGTTAAGCAGGGTGACCCGCTTTCCCCCGTCTTGTTCAATCTCGTTCTGGACGAGCTGATCTGTGATCTTGAACGGGCTGGTCTTGGTCTGCCCGTTGGTGCGCTCCAGAAGATAGCGGTCTTAGGCTACGCCGATGACCTGCTGCTTTGGCCCAGAGCTCCAGGGATGCTCAGGAGCAGCTGAAGATGGTCATTGAGTTTTTCGAGCGTAGAGGGATGGCGCTTAATCCCTCCAAGTGCGTTGCGGTAACTGTCCGGGTTAACCGTGGCAACAAGCACTCCTACGCCGTCACCTCACCGATTTTCTCGGTAGGTGGTCAGCCCATCAGACAGCTCAAGCCATCGGAGCTTTCCGGTACCTTGGAGAAACTTTGGGGTGATGGGTCAGGTGGGCCCAGTGTTGCAGGATCTCAAGACTCAGCTTGGAAGGATCGGTGCTGCGCCGCTGAAACGCAGCAGAAATTGGAGATCCTAAAGGTATATCTCTTGCCCAAGTTTGGTTACTACTTGCAGACACCTGTCATTACTCTCAAGACCCTTAGGCATGTAGATAGGGTCGTGAGGATAGCAGTACGTGGCTATCTTACACCTCAATAGAACCTGCGCAGAAGCCTTCATACACGCTCCGGTACGGGAGGGCGGATTGGAGTTACCTGCTTCGCAGAGTTTGTGCCCATAGTCCTCCGGAGTAATCAGTTCGCTGATTCTCGCGGCTGACACGACATCGTCAGCGACGCTCGACCTGGAATTCTGCAGAAAGCTTTATACCAAGCTTTGCGGATGGACCAGGGAGAGCGGGAGCATGGGAGAGCTGGATAGGAAGATGAGTGAGAGGCTCGAGAACAGCATTCGGGCAATGGCTTGTGGCAGGGCAGGATTGTCGCCCAGCAAGCGACTGGATTCCTAACCCGCCACCCTTCTGGACCGGTCAAGACTTTGTCAGGGCCGTCCAGCTCCGAGGCAACTTGTTGCCAACCAGAGGGATCCCCTCAAATCCTGTACAGGACCGAGTGTGCAGGATGGGTTGCAACAGGACAGAGTCCTTATGCCATGTGCTGCAGAAGTGTCCCGCTGCGCACTGGAAAAGGATCCGTCGACACGACCATCTTGTCGACACTGTCCGGAAGTTCGCCGAAGGAAAGGGGTGGATTGTGGAGGTGGAACCGAGGATCCGCTGTTCCGACGGCGCCCTCAAGATCCCTGACCTCATTCTGCATCAGGGCTCTAGAGTAGTCGTGGTTGATGCGATTGTTTCCTGGGAGGGACCTAACTCCCTGTCGGTGGCTGCTCAAATAAAGTTGCCCTTTATAGCGAGCCAAGGTTCATACATGCCAGGACCGTCCGACATCCGGGTAAGATCGTAACGTGCGCTCCCCTGGTAGTAGGGCTAGGGGGCACCTGGTGCGCTGATAACTCGTTGCTTTCGAGCATCGTTGGATTCACGAACCAGGTGATACGATCTATGGTGACGGGAACCATTAGGGGGCAGCATAATGGTCTGGAGTCACTTCATGAGGGCCTCTTGATGGGGGTGCCTCATAACATCCAAGGCACCTCACAGGTCGGTGCGAAAGATGGAAACGGGCAGACACTCGGTATACACGTCCTTTACCGACGAACAGGCCAGCAATGGTCTGCTGTTTTAATGTGTCTGTGCCGTCAAATTTACATATTTTTAATAATAACTCTTAATAACATTTTATCTATACAATTTTATATTTACACTAATCGTACCTAACCCCTGTTGAGCATTTTTTATGTCTTTTTTCTGTTTCAGGCCGCGTTTGGAGGGCGGCGCTCCGTGATGGAGCGTTTTCCAAAAAGGCACTACTGAAAAGAAGAAGACCGGTTTGCGTAGCCCTCGCTGGTTCGCTAGAGCCAGTGTTCGGACTGTGGGAATATCGCCACCATAATGCGCGTTGCTGAGCCACCCTCGGTGGCCTGGTCGCATCATTGTCGTTCTTGCCTCAGGGGCATAACTCGCTCATTTTAAACCGCGAACTAATGAGCTGACCTAGTTAACTCTGGGTCTATATCTCGTGCAGCACGGTCCATGAATCAAAGAACAGGCGGAGTTAGCATCCCGACTCGTTCGTGCAGTGGACTAGTCCATGAATTAAAGGATTAGGGCGTGAAAACCTACACATCCGTGCTATGGACTGTTTAAGGTGCTGCGAAGGAACCCCTGGGGCTTGGGCCTCTTTGGCGTGGACAGGGGTATCTTGGGTGACTTGGATACAGGCCGGTTACATGATGAACAGTGCCTCGAACAATATTTTATGCGACGCCCTTCTGATAGTCCGGTGGACGGCGGGACTATTATCAATGATTGAAGTCAACGCAAACTGTCACTTTTCATATGATCAGGTCAGATCACCCTATAAGAGATCCACCAACTTTCTACAGCATCTGATATTACGTATTTTCCATATGTGTGCTTTCCTTATTTTCCGACCAGGTTGTGTTACGTTGGACACGATTTTATTGAAACGCGGATTGGCGGCGAGCTCAGGTGAAATTGTTTTATGCACTAGTATATGTCGGAGTTCATATTCTGGAACTCAGAATGAAATATGTCAGATTCTCACTGTCCTACTTTTCGAAATATATGTGTAAGCACTGCTGAGGCGTGCCCCTATTTATAGAAACTATATATGTAAAGAAAAAGCACTCTAGAAAAAAATTAAATAAAAGGTGTTCGAATAAGAACTAAAACGACTTTTTTTTTTCTTGTATTAACTAGTTTGTTTCATCGTTAGTGTTGATTGAATCGATTATGAAGGTATCACTTCATTTCTGCGGAAATGAAAAAATTGAGGCCTTCGATGCAACGCGGTGTATTTTCGTATATAGATACGAGAATACACCGCGTGACAACTTATAGAAGTTGTCACGATGCAGTGCGCTCAAGTGTGCGTAGAAACTGCCTTCGATGCAACGCGTTACAATTCTCGGACTGAAAGGTGTCGCGATGCAGTGCGAGAAAGTGTCCGTAGAAAACGGCCTTCGATGCCTTCGATGCAACGCGTACAATTCTCGGACCGATAAGGTGTCGCGATGCAGTGCGAGAAAGTGTGTTAGAAAAACGGCCCTCGATGCCTTCGATGCAACGCGTACAATTCTCGGACCGATAAGGTGTCGCGATGCAGTGCGAGAAAACGTGCGTAGAAAACGGCCTTCGATATGCCTTCGATGCAACGCGTACAATTCTCGGACCGATAAGGTGTCGCGATGCAGTGCGAGAAAGTGTGTTAGAAAACGGCCCTCGATGCCTTCGATGCAACGCGTACAATTCTCGGACCGATAAGGTGTCGCGATGCAGTGCGAGAAAGTGTGCGTAGAAAACGGCCTTCGATGCCTTCGATGCAACGCGTACAATTCTCGGACCGATAAGGTGTCGCGATGCAGTGCGAGAAAGTGTGTTAGAAAACGGCCCTCGATGCCTTCGATGCAACGCGTACAATTCTCGGACCGATGAGGTGTCGCGATGCAGTGCGAGAAAGTGTGCGTAGAAAACGGCCTTCGATGTAACGCGTACAATTCTCGGACCGATAAGGTGTCGCGATGCAGTGCGAGAAAGTGTGTTAGAAAACGGCCCTCGATGCCTTCGATGCAACGCGTACAATTCTCGGACCGATAAGGTGTCGCGATGCAGTGCGAGAAAGTGTTAGTAGAATATTATTGAAAAGATGCTTCGCGGATTGAACTTAATCGCAAGATTTTTGATTTGATGCTTCGCGATACCTTCTTGAATTGCATATTAAAAACTTTAGTTTAGGGTGTTCATTCCGCCTCCGACCCACGTCGCGGGTAGATCTGCTATGTATATATAGTAATCGTATACATATAAGATCTGCACACGCAAATCGGATCGTGATATCGTTTACCACGCGGTTTCTTAATCTAACATGTAGAACTGTCCGCCTAATTAGACCGTCTAGTCTCACATGTTATTAGCAAGCATCATCGAGATTACGAGCGACATAAGATCAACTGGCCTGGGAGGCAAGTCAGATCGTGTCGGAGTCTCGTCCAAACGACAGGACGAAATCTCCAAGCTGAATAGTTCGCGCTGGCATTTCGAGACGTGGTAACCTATCGATCTACCGATTTATGCGTTCTATTCGCAATGTTATGTTATTTGTTAGGACTGCAATGCGAGATTATTAGAACCGGGTCTAGTTTAACTCTCGGAGTTAACGTGCAGCAACATACGATCTGGTCTGTTAGTGGCAACAAGACAGATCGGTGCTTCAATCCAATCGGAGTCTCGTCCAAACGACAGTACGAATCTCCAGCTGAATAGTTCGCGCCGGCATTTCGAGGCATGGTAACCCAACGATCTGCCGATTTATGCGTTCTATTCGCAATGTTATGTTATTTGTTAGAACTGCAGTGCGAGATTATTAGAATCGGGTCTAGTTTTAACTCTCGGAGTAAACGTGCAGCAACATACGATTTGGAGTAGGTTCCACATGGCGATCACAACGACCACGCTCACGCTCACGCTCGTTCCCGTTCCACTAGCTTGTCACAAGTCCGCGGACGTTTTTGACGGTTTCCATGTGGAACGGTGTTTGGGCGTTATGGGCGAATAATGACAGTTGTCAAATAAAATCAAATTTGTGTTTTGAATTTTACGCCGAAAAGTTGCCTTAACATATTTGGGGAATGATTTAACCATTAATGATAATATATCTAACTGATAATGCCGGGAGGGAACTTATAACTGCAATATTCAGTAATTTTACCAGGCTCTGAACATGTTTTTAAACTCCGTTCATAATACATTTATATTTTACCTTTTCCACATATTTGCTCATAAGTCTGAAATAGCTTGAAATAGAATATTTTTGTTTGATCTATTCTTCAGAAAATCAGGTGTGGAATATGTTTTTACCATCAATTATTACAATTATGTTGTCTCTCAATTGAAAAATCGTTTGAAAGTATGAATTGAACTTATTTTCTTCTATACCTGATCGTACCATATATTAGTTTTCAAATTATATGTAGATAATATTATTCGTTGTCCCTACAGTATGAATTTGTAATAGAATAAAACCTGAAATTATCAATAAAATGAACTTTATATCCGCATCCGCGTAACATCTATTGAAAGTTTATCCGTAGAACTTAGATAACTTCGATCTATTTCTACACTTTCAACTTCTTTACGATTTTCATCATCCTATACCTCATTCAGCATGCAAACATTATGTACAAGAATATGCCATTTTTGAATTATTTCACAGGTTTGCATCTTGACAAATTCCTGAATGTCGGAAATGTTTTGATTTGTTAACCTCTAAAGAGGAACGGATGACAGTTCTCCCTAAACGCTCGTCGACCACCGTCTTGACGTGGGTCTCCGTGGGCCTTTGCGGGCGAAATTGATGACGTCATCAATGACGTCACAAACACTCGCGTGAGCGTGCTGCGGTCGTTCGGCGGAATGTAAACATGAGGCGTTTTGGGGCGTTGTGATCGCCAAGTGGAACCTACTCCTGGTCTGTTAGAGGCAACAAAACAGCAGATCGGTGCTTCAATATCGGAGTCTCGTCAAAACGACAGTACGAATCTCCAGCTGAATAGTTCGCGTTGGCATTCGAGGCATGGTAACCTATCGAGCTACCGATTATGCTATCTATTCGCAAACGAAACTATATATATTTACATTTTCTATGATAATAGAAACGGGGTATTTCAAGCCTAATCTCCAGCCTGTTTTGAAGCATGCACTCCATTCGTAATGCTCCGCATTTTCTTCGCTTACGTTATCACAAACGCATTTACCATGGTAGCCTGTAGATTAAATCTACGCTTATAACTTTCTAAGTTACCGTGGCCAGTTAATAACTGGACTGATTCGAAGTTCAGATTCAGCAGGTCTAATCCGACCTGTCGGCAGTGCTTGTAAAGTTCTCTGCCTTTGTCCGTGGTTTCCCAGTCATTTTGCCACACCCTCATGATTTCTGAGCTGTTGTTAGTAGCTCTTATTTTGGCCTTCTTTGCTTTATCCCTTATTAGACGCGCCACTACCTCAGACGCGTCTTGTTCTGCAGGGTGCGGCTTATTGACTGTTCTTATTCTTTCGCTAATAATTCGCTCTTATTGTCAACCCAGCACTTCCACCTAGTTTTGCTACGATCTCCAAGGTGGAATTCCAGCTAACACCTGTAGTGCTGCTGTTGGGGTTGTTGCGTATGTCCTGTTAATCAGTAACAGAAGAGGCCTTTGTAATGCTTCTAGATGTCGCTTCATCAGAGCATGTTCTGCGTTATAACCCCAGATTTCTGAGGCATAGAGTGCTGCCGGTTTCAGCACTTTTTCGCGATTTCTTTAAAGACTTGCTTGTCATGGCCGTAGGTTCTACTGACCATTCCAAGTAGTTTCTTTGAAATCTTGTCGATCTTGTCCTGATCGTTTTTGCGTGTTCTATGAACCATAGCCTTTTGTCGACTATTAAGCCAAGGTACTTGATGTGTTCTTTGACATCAATTCTACTACCGTCAATTCCTATTGTGGGAGGTCGAATCGGCCTCCCTTTGGCTATGAACATTGCCTCGGTTTTGGCTGCATTGTATTGCAGTCCGTTTCGTCTCGCCCATTGGCTCGACTTTTCCCATACGCAAGCCCATTTGGCTTCTAAGTCCCTCGCGGACTTACCTTTGATAATAATGATCTTATCATCGGCATAAGCCTGGTATTCGAGCACGTCTTCGACGAGTTCGATATCGACCTGTTTTTCAACGCTTTCTGCAGCCCTCATTTCTTAGTTCAGTTCTCTATGGCTCTGAACCATCCCTGCATGACTGGTAACCAAAGAATTGGTCCCAGTCTCGATCCCTGAGGGCTGCCCTTTCTCATCGGTCTAGTTATTGGACCGCTTGTTATTACCCTTTCTTCCAAGAAATTTTCACATAACTTCTTTAGGTTCCTGGCGTTCCCACCAGTTCCAGCTCGTAGCTGATACTTGGTGGCCATGCACTATTGAAAGCGTTTTTCAGGTCTAGGGCAACAATTAATTGATGTTTTTAATTGATTTATTGGCTTTTATTCGACCTATTAAGTGATCTATGGCGTCAGTTGTTGCGACGCCTTCTCTGAACCTGAACTGTCTTTCGCTCAGGCCGTTGTTATTTTCTAGTCAGTATTGCAACCTACGACTGACTATACTATCTAAGACCTTCCCAGGGTAGGTAATAGACTAATCGGTCTTAGTGATCCGTCTCCTTTGGGATCCAGACCACTTGTGCAATTTTCCAGATTTTTGGAATTTCCCATTCGCATAACATTTGTGAACATGTCCTTCAGGATATGACTAGTTACATTGAAAATGTGAATCATTGCTTCATTGGGGATTCTATCGTTCGCCGTGCTCTTTCCGGTTTTCATGGCGTCTATTGCGCCCTTTATTTCGCTCAACTTTACTTCCGGTTCGCTCGTTTCTGCATATCTTTTGGGTTTTTGTCTGATATGTCTCATGTCTTGCGAATCCTTAGATTCGTCATCTTCCGGGAAGTATTTACTCAACAGATATTCGTGCTTTTCAGCCTCGATTTCCGTGTACGTTCCATCTTCTTTCAAGATGTTCGTACTAGGTCCTCTTTGTTTCTTTCGAAAGAATTTCCATAACTTGTGCCATGGATTTTCTTCCGTATTTGTTCAATATTTCTTTGAATTGCATGGTTTTTAGCGGTTTTTATTTCATTTTTGTACTTGTTTATTGTTTCTTTGTACTTTTGCCATTTGGACCTTCGTTCGGTTTCATTTCTCTCCCTCTGCGCTTCGCGTCGCCTTTTATTGGTTTCGCGCCTCGCATTCAGGAGATCATTGGTCCACCAATCTTGTGAGCTTTCGTATATCTTTTTGTTTTTATGTATCTTTTACATGTTTCTGAGCATATTCTTTGCAAATGCTCTGCTCTGACTTCCAAGTCGTCTTGGTCATCGATATTCCAGCGCATATCGATGGTACCCTTATGCAATTCCTCCTCAAACTGTATCCAGTCTGTCCTTTGGAAGTCGAATATACGTTTTGTTCGCTCAACTTTTTTGTCCGCTTAAATATTGAACATTATGTATCTGTGAAGGCTTAACGATTCTTCGTCAAGTACCTTCCAGTTTTCTACATTGACGTTCCTGGCTAGGGTAACATCTATATAGCTTTGTCCGCTAGGATCTGAGAACGTTGGGAGTTGTGTCTCATCGTTCTTTATCTCATATCTGTTGAGTACAGACCATTCTAAGAGGTGTTACCCTCTTCGGTCTGTTTTGTTTCCACCCCATGCGGTGTTGTGAGCATTTATATCTCCGGCTATTATGTGCCTTCGAAGTCGTTTTTTACTTAGTTCGCTGGCTAAGTTTATTAGTTTTTTGTTAGTGCCCCCACCTGGTTCATCGTATAACGATGTGATCCAGGTGCTAACTCCGTTAGATTCAACAATTTCGACTGTAACGTAGTTTTTATCCGTCAGTTCAGCTCTTGTTATGACGTTGACCAGGTTTGACCTAGTCCATATTTCGGCCTTATGCTTTCCTTCGGCCTTATGGACTTTGTAGTTATCTATTTGAATGTACTTTTCGTAGGGTTCTTGTACAATTGCTACGTCAATATTGTCTTGGCACATTTTCTGATTTAGCGCCAACGTAGCTGCGTGCCCTTGTCCAAGTTCACTTGGATTATTTTGAAGGACATAGCTACTTCTCACTATGTCCATAGTCGACCTTGTGTTTTGTCAGTTCGACTTGTTTACATACATCGGGCACTTTTTGTCCCTGGCTGTATGCTTCCGCAAATCGCGATCTATGTTCGCTGATTTGCTATTAGGACAGTCTAGTACTGTTCTTTTGCATGTACGGCCTTCATGCTCGAAGCCACACTTGTGGCATCTGTCTTTTCGTGTGCAATGTTTTTGCACGTGTCCAAATCTATGACACTTGTAGCATTACGCTACGCTCACCATCTCCTCTAAGCCCACCTCAGTGTGCTCTAGTGAGATTTTTCCTCTTTTGATGAGGTACCTGAATATGTCGCTGCTTGTTCGAATTTGTATGTTTTCCCTGTATGGGTTTCGACATATTTTCCTTTTGAGAATTACGGTTTCTGACTTGAAGTCCGTGTACTTCTCCCGTAATTCCCTGTTTTCGTCAACGATGAAATCTAGGACTTCATCGTCTGTTAGCCCTTTATTCACACCCGTTAATACAAGTGTGGGCTTAATTGTCCTTGCGGTTCTTAGATCGAGATCGGTTTGTTTTAGGACTTCATTTATTTTGTTCATTTGCTCCTCGTTGGAGCATTGGACAATGACCTTTCCGTCATTTATCGGTATGATCCCTCGTACCGTTTCGTCCTTTAGGATATCTTTTGTGATATCCTTAATTTTTGTAATGACGGCTCTATGTTCTTTGACATCTTTAATTCCAACGATTGTTTGGAATTTTTGTTTTCTTTCTGGGGTCTTCCAGACTTCGCTCTTGTCTGTTAATGGCTTAGATGGTCTGCTGGCCATCTGTATTGTTTGCGCGTATGTGCGCTTTTGTGGCTGTCTTGATTGTGTTTGCCACTCTGACCCTTTTTCTGTTTCCGAAACGCCTTCTTTTCGGAAACATTCGCCCTGGTTGTTTGGCGATTTTGTCTTTTGGGACTTTCTCAGTTGCTAGCTGAGTGTCCTTCTTGCCGGTATTCTCCAGCTTTTTCTTGAGTATAGATATCTCTCTGCTCATTTCGCCAATTTTACTTTGCTGCTCCTGTAGCAAAGTATTGTATTGCCTGACCCTATTCTCCAGGCCGTCTTTCTTGCCTACTTCGTAGGCCACCTTCACCATATATTAGTGAGGTTGTCCAATTCTTTCCGGACGACTCCTTGTTCATCTCTATTGAAATGAATTTTACCAGATTGAAATCTGGTAGTCGCCCGGATGATCTCATCCTTGCACTTTAGCACCTGGTCGAGCCAACTGACCGGGTTATTTTTACCTGCGGGTTGTGGTGAAGTAACCCTTTCTTTCAGGGGGGTAGAGTTTTCCCCTCCCCCTCCGTTTCACTGCTCGTTACCGAGCGTTTTCGCACCCTTCTCGTACCCCTTGGAGTTTCGGGTATTTTACCTTGACCTGTTTTCTTTCTGTTTCACTTCCGCTAGACTCGGAAGTGTCGTTATCCCTGTTTGATTTGTTTTTTGTTTTAGTTTTATTTTTAGTTTTTGTATCAGTTTCCATAGTAGTTCCCACGAGTAGTGGTGATTTAACGGTCACCTTCCAGTAGAGGCACCTGTGCTGGAAGAAAGGCTAACACGTCCCACAGAGAGCGCCTGGTCCCTGTGTTGAGAAAGTCTTGTGACCAGCTTCCCTGGCCATGCATCCCGTCGGCAACTTGTCTTACCTTGAGATTGGGGATTTTCTATAGAGGTTAACTCCTCTGCAAGCCGGGCGTTAAGCCAAGCTCACCGTTCATCCTAAGACATGGCTAGGTCAGAACGGTGTATTCAAGATAGGTAGTCCTATCAGGTCCTAGAGTACCTCGGGTTTGGCGATCCCCGTACTACCTCTTTCAGGGTAGCCTCTGAGAAGCTCGGGTAATGCGGGAATGCTATTTCCCGTCGACACAGTTTAGATCGGTTGCGGTAAGTACGAACGCGTGGTTCGCAGATACACGTTAGTTGTGAGCAGTCTCAGACGCTTGGTCTTCTTTGACCTATTCTCAGTCACTAACGCGCGCTTCCTCTCAATTTAGTGTCGCCCTGCAATTTTGGTTGATTTTAGCTTCGCCGCTTCACCCACCGGACCTTCAATTTCTTGAAGGTGCCTAGGGTGCCTAGCGGTTACTGAGCCCTACCACCACGACAAGGTATCAACCAGTAGGTAGGGAGTAGGTAGGGACAGTGAGAATCTCGTTAATCCATTCATGCGCGTCACTAATTAGATGACGAGGCATTTGGCTATTGAATTATTCATTAATAAAATCTTACAAAAAATATTACAAAAATAATGAAAATTTTGAATAACAATACTTAATGAACAGATTAAACTAGTTAATAACATTATACATTTTTAAAGTAAAATGTAGTAAAACAAAATAATTATATATTCCTAATATATAACGACTAACTTATACCTACCTATTCCTTTTCAGTCAGCCTACACCCATCCTATGTGCTCGTACCGAAGTAACCTTGTTGTAGAAATTCCAGGCAGCCAGACATCCAATCAGTACTCGCGATGATATTACTCGCAGATCTCCTTTTTCAATCGCTCCTATCTTTTGCAGGTCCTTTGCCGATGCCGCGCTCCATACTCCTCTCCAGTTCAGCGTCGCAGACATGGTAAGTATGTCTCTCACCCGGTAAGTATTTGTGATGTTCTTCTTCAGAGATGAATTGTTTTGATAGTAACTAATTTTTGATGCATTTGCTCTTTCCAGATCGACCTGATCACCAACGACGTGAGCATCAACTACGAGTGCTGTTCTTCCTAGCACCGCGACAACATCTGGTTTACGGAGTCCCTCATCGGTCTGCAGGCGGTGTTCCAGGTGGACGTCGTACCCCGATCTCCTTAAGTTCCTCGCAAGGTAGTTCGCGACGGCATTATGTCGTTGATACGCATACCGTGGGTGCGGTGGCAAACTTGCTGTATGTGGTTTAATGTTTCTATATTCTCGCACCCAGCTCTACATTTTCTATCCCGCACTCTACCTCTGGAAGTTCTGGAGGCGGTTGGTAAGGCGTTAATTCGCGCCTTACAAGAGTTCAGGAAGTCGGCTCCTGAAAGAAATTTGGTCGGGTTGTCGATCCAGTTGTGTTGACTTTTAACCTTACGTGAACATTTCAGGCCAACACCATCCACGGAGGAGTGCAGCCCAGCAGCCCAGAAGTCGACAGCGCTTTCTTGGACCGAAGGAAGTGGTTCGAGTTATTCTTCAATCTACGCAAGGTAAGTATTATTTCATTTTCCAGGTAAGTACTCGCAGCATTTTGTACCATAAATTCTGATCTTTTCA
>CM024243.1:72142075-72191606 GCA_013421045.1 Propylea japonica
ACAGATATCAAATCTAATGACAGATTTTTTTGGGCGTCCGTCGAAGTACGAGAAAAAAATTAAAAACTGACCAGCCACGGTTTTAGAGATAACTCTGCGGGGGCTTATCCGGGGGCGGTGCATTCTCAACAAAAATTTTTTTGAACAGTATTTCGAACACAGATATCAAATCTAGTGAGACATTTTTTTGGGCGTCCGTCGAAGTACGAGAAAAAAATTAAAAACTGACCAGCCACGGTTTTAGCGATAACTGTGCAGGGGGTCATCCGGGGCGGTGCGTTCTCAACAAAAATTTTTTTGAATAGTTTTCGAACACAGATATCAAATCTAGTGAGACATTTTTTTGGGCGTCCGTCGAAGTACGAGAAAAAAATAAAAACTGACCAGCCACGGTTTAGCGATAACTCTGCGGGGGGTTATCCGGGGGCGGTGCATTCTCAACAAAATTTTTTTGAATAGTATTTTTAACACAGATATCAAATCTAATGACAGATTTTTTTGGGCGTCCGTCGAAGTACGAGAAAAAAATTAAAAACTGACCAGCCACGGTTTTAGCGATAACTCTGCGGGGGCTTATCCGGGGGCGGTGCATTCTCAACAAAGATTTTTTGAATAGTATTTTCGACACAGATATAAAATCTAATGACAGATTTTTTTGGGCGTTCGTCGAAGTACGAGAAAAAAATTAAAAACTGACCAGCCACGGTTTTAGCGATAACTCTGCGGGGGTTATCCGGGGGCGGTGCATTCTCAACAAAAATTTTTTTGAATAGAATTTCAAACACAGATATCGAATCTAATGACAGATTTTTTTGGGCGTCCGTCGAAGTACGAGAAAAAAATTAAAAACTGACCAGCCACGGTTTTAGCGATAACTGTGCAGGGGGTCATCCGGGGGCGGTGCGTTCTCAACAAACATTTTTTTGCATAGTATTTTTGACACAGATATCAAATCTATTGAGACATTTTTTTGGGCGTCCGTCTAAGTACGAGAAAAAAATTAAAAACTGACCAGCCACGGTTTTAGCGATAACTGTGTGGGGGGTTATCCAGGGGCGGTGCATTCTCAACAAAATTTTTTTGAATAGTATTTCGAATACAGATATCAAATCTAGTGAGACATTTCTTTGGGCGTCCGTCGAAGTACGAGAAAAAAATTAAAAACTGACCAGCCACGGTTTTAGCGATTACTGTGTGGGGGGTTATCCGGGGGCGGTGCATCCTCAACAAAAATTTTTTTGAATAGTATCTCGAATACAGATATCAAATCTAGTGAGACATTTTTTTGGGCGTCCGTCGAAGTACGAGAAAAAAATTAAAAACTGACCAGCCACGGTTTTAGCGATAACTGTGTGGGGGGTTATCCGGGGGCGGTGCATTCTCAACAAAAATTTTTTTGAATAGTATTTCGAATACAGATAACTTATTCCTGGTGTTTGATTTGTTTTTGTATTTTATTCTTTTTATAGTTTGTTTCGCGGGCCGTATCTTAGAGCACTTATTGCTTTTTTGCTTTTTTAGCGAGTTTGTGGGATCATGTTTACTTTGGGTCATGTGAATGTTCAGTCTTTACTGCCTAAATTGGGCGAATTGAAAGTGTTCAACGAGCAGAATAAATTTGATGTTTTAGGCCTTTCGGAGACATCGGCAGTTGAATAATTCTGTTGATTCTTGTAATTTAATGTTATCCAATTATGATGTTGTTCGACGAGACAGAAATACAGAGGCTATGGGTGGTGGGGTTTTGATGTATGTAAATAGTAACCTTCAGTTCGAAAATTGATGTGCCCAATACTTCTAATATTTGAACAACTATTCATAAAAATTAAGCATAAGGGTAAATATTTTATTGTCGGCGTTGTATACAATCCGCCACATGTACCATAAAAGTTTTTTATTGATGCCCTTGAGAGTGGTTTAAATTACTGTTTATTATTTTGTCCAATTGTAATCTGTGATGGTGATGTGAACTTTAATTTCCTTGAGAAAATTCACCTTCTGCATAATGTCAATATAAGATTTAGGAATTTACTGTCATGTCCCCATCACAGAACATCTACCTTTCAAAGAAGTTTCAGATATAATATTTATAGACTGTACAACAATATACCTGAACACCTGAAACCGCTCACCAAAAATCGATTCAGGATTGACATAAAAAAATTACTTCCTTGGCCGTCTCTAATTTGTTTTTAAAAATCAGTCTCCGAGGATAATATGTAGAACATTTGAGTATGCTCAGTAATGCATTTTTCATTTTTGTTTTTTATTTTATCTTTTTAAATGGTTTATGCCCAAATTGTTTCACTGTAACATGGGATAAGTGGTAGAACACCTTTGGGTGAACTTCCCCTTGGGATTTCTATTTATTGGAAATAAAGACCTTTATTATTATTATTATTATTATAGATATCAAATCTAGTGAGACATTTCTTTGGGCGTCCGTCGAAGTACGAGAAAAAAATTAAAAACTGACCAGCCACGGTTTTAGCGATTACTGTGTGGGGGGTTATCCGGGGCGGTGCATTCTCAACAAAAATTTTTTGCATAGTATTTTTGACACAGATATCAAATCTAATGACAGATTTTTTTGGGCGTCCGTCGAAGTACGAGAAAAAAATTAAAAACTGACCAGCCACGGTTTTAGCGATAACTGTGCAGGGGGTCATCCGGGGGCGGTGCGTTCTCAACAAAAATTTTTTTGCATAGTATTTTTGACACAGATATCAAATCTATTGAGACATTTTTTTGGGCGTATGTCTAAGTACGAGAAAAAAATTAAAAACTGACCAGCCACGGTTTTAGCGATTACTGTGTGGGGGGTTATCCGGGGGCGGTGCATTCTCAACAAAAATTTTTTTGAATAGTATTTCGAATAAAGATATCAAATCTAGTGAGACATTTCTTTGGGCGTCCGTCGAAGTACGAGAAAAAAATTAAAAACTGACCAGCCACGGTTTTAGCGATTACTGTGTGGGGGGTTATCCGGGGGCGGTGCATCCTCAACAAATTTTTTTGAATAGTATCTCGAATACAGATATCAAATCTAGTGAGACATTTTTTTGGGCGTCCGTCGAAGTACGAGAAAAAAATTAAAAACTGACCAGCCACGGTTTTAGCGATGTCTCACTAGATTTGATATCTGTGTTCGAGATACTATTCAAAAAAAAATTTGTTGAGAATGCACCGCCTCCGGATAACCCCCCACACAGTAATCGCTAAAACCGTGGCTGGTCAGTTTTTAATTTTTTTCTCGTACTTCGACGGACGCCCAAAAAATGTCTCACTAGATTTGATATCTGTATTCGAGATACTATTCAAAAAAATTTTTGTTGAGGATGCACCGCCCCCGGATAACCCCCCACACAGTAATCGCTAAAACCGTAGCTGGTCAGTTTTTAATTTTTTTCTCGTACTTCGACGGACGCCCAAAGAAATGTCTCACTAGATTTGATATCTGTATTCGAAATACTATTCAAAAAAATTTTTGTTGAGAATGCACCGCCCCCGGATAACCCCCCACACAGTAATCGCTAAAACCGTGGCTGGTCAGTTTTTAATTTTTTTCTCGTACTTAGACGGACGCACAAAAAAATTTCTCAATAGATTTGATATCTGTGTCAAAAATACTATGCAAAAAAATTTTTGTTGAGAACGCACCGCCCCCGGATGACCCCCTGCACAGTTATCGCTAAAACCGTGGCTGGTCAGTTTTTGATTTTTTTCTCGTACTTCGACGGACGCCCAAAAAAATCTGTCATTAGATTTGATATCTGTGTTCGAAATTCTATTCAAAAAAATTTTTGTTGAGAATGCACCGCCCCCGGATAACCCCCCGCAGAGTTATCGCTAAAACCGTGGCTGGTCAGTTTTTAATTTTTTTCTCGTACTTCGACGGACGCCCAAAAAAATCTGTCATTAGATTTGATATCTGTGTCAAAAATACCATGCAAAAAAATTTTTGTTGAGAATGCACCGCCCCCGGATAACCCCCCGCAGAGTTATCGCTAAAACCTTGGCTGGTCAGTTTTTAATTTTTTTCTCGTACTTCGACGGACGCCAAAAAAAATCTGTCATTAGATTTGATATCTGTGTCGAAAATACTATTCAAAAAATCTTTGTTGAGAATGCACCGCCCCCGGATAAGCCCCCGCAGAGTTATCGCTAAAACCGTGGCTGGTCAGTTTTTAATTTTTTTCTCGTACTTCGACGGGCGCCCAAAAAAATGTCTCACTAGATTTGATATCTGTATTCGAAATACTATTCAAAAAAATTTTTGTTGAGAATGCACCGCCCCCGGATAACCCCCCACACAGTAATCGCTAAAACCGTGGCTGGTCAGTTTTTAATTTTTTTCTCGTACTTAGACGGACGCCCAAAAAAATGTCTCACTAGATTTGATATCTGTGTTCGAAATACTATTCAAAAAAATTTTTGTTGAGAACGCACCGCCCCGGATGACCCCCTGCGCAGTTATCGCTAAAACCGTGGCTGGTCAGTTTTTAATTTTTTTCTCGTACTTCGACATACGCCCAAATAAATGTCTCACTAGATTTGATATCTGTGTTCGAAATACTGTTCAAAAAAATTTTTGTTGAGAATGCACCGCCCCCGGATAAGCCCCCGCAGAGTTATCTCTAAAACCGTGGCTGGTCAGTTTTTAATTTTTCTCTCGTACTTCGACGGACGCCCAAAAAAATCTGTCATTAGATTTGATATCTGTCTCAAAAATACTATGCAAAAAAATTTTTGTTGAGAATGCACCGCCCCCGGACAACCCCCTGCAGAGTTATCGCTAAAACCGTGGCTGGTCAGTTTTTAATTTTTTTCTCGTACTTCGACGGACGCCCAAAAAATCTGTCATTAGATTTGATATCTGTGTCAAAAATACTATTCAAAAAAATTTTTGTTGAGAATGCACCGCCCCCGGATAAGCCCCCGCAGAGTTATCGCTAAAACCGTGGCTGGTCAGTTTTTAATTTTTTCTCGTACTTCGACGGGCGCCCAAAAAAATCTGTCATTAGATTTGATATCTGTGTCAAAAATACTATTCAAAAAATTTTTGTTGAGAATGCACCGCCCCCGGATAACCCCCCCAGAGTTATCGCTAAAACCGTGGCTGGTCAGTTTTTAATTTTTTTCTCCTACTTCGACGGACGCCCAAAAAAATGTCTCACTAGATTTGATATCTGTATTCGAAATACTATTCAAAAAAATTTTTGTTGAGAATGCACCGCCCCCGGATAACCCCTCACACAGTAATCGCTAAAACCGTGGCTGGTCAGTTTTTAATTTTTTTCTCGTACTTAGACGGACGCCAAAAAAATGTCTCAATAGATTTGATATCTGTGTCAAAAATACTATGCAAAAAAATTCTTGTTGAGAACGCACCGCCCCCGGATGACCCCTGCACAGTTATCGCTAAAACCGTGGCTGGTCAGTTTTTAATTTTTCCCTTATATTTCGACGGACACTAAAAAAGTTCTAGATATTGGTAATTAGATATTAAAAAACAAATCACTCGTTCGTGTTTTTCCATGTGTAAGTTAATCTCATCATCATACATAAGATACATCTGGCAACACTGTCGCTAAATGACGCACGATTGTCCTCTATCCCAACATCGACAGTATACACGTCAAAAACCGTGGCTGGAAAAGTGTGGATAAGTTCACGCAAACAGAAAATCTTGGATCCTAACTTTGAATTGCCTACTAATTTTGGATCAAATAATAAACAGGCTGACTTGACCGACAATGCTGATGTTGAAACAAAAACAAAATCATCGATGGATGAAATAGAAAAAAGAAAACAGAGAAGCATGAAAAGTGTTTCTCGAAAAAGTCATTTTTCAATTAAATTGCAACAACTGAATATTGATGCAGAAAAAAGTAGAATAATTCTGGAGAAGAAAATGAAGCAACTGGAAATTGAAAGCGAATTAAAAATATTGGAACTCAACAGAAAAATGGAAGAAAATAAAATATTGGAAGAAGAGAAGGAAAGCCAACGAGATATGTCCACAGATTCTACAATTGAAGAGGGATTAGACAGAATTCCTTCATCAAAAGAAAAGGCCAAATCCATTGTCGCTGAATGGGTGGAAGAGACAACAAACGCATATGGCCATCCGAATACAAAGAAACGAAGAGGACCGCGATCTCGCTGTAGGGGGAGACTCAAGACAGGCGGCGATCCGATATACCGACACTGAACGCTTCATTCATATATGATCGTATTAACTTGGAACACAATCGCATGAACCCAAGCGTAGCAGCGACGATTTACCGTAAGGACACATGTCTATCACTGCCGGGTAGGATTCGAACCTACCAGCTTCAGTACTAGACTTCTTTCGGTTAAGAATTCCATCTAGGTGAAGCCAGCATGACCCATTCTCCATCCCTTCCTTATAGTGTTTCGAGACCTTCCAGAAAACGCCTACCCATGAACTGGTATGCTTAGAGCAGACGATCAGAGAATCGATGCTGTGCGAGATAGGGTTACGCAGTTCGTGTCAGATAGGGCTACGCGGTTCGCACTAAACACGATGCACTGCGCGACGACTTTACTGTAAGGAGAGAACGATCGAACGACAAAGTCATTTTTCTTCACACTCGTCAGAAATAATCGATATCGTAATATGCAAAATTTGTTATTTCGTCCGGGGGCGGAATATTCGAAAAAAAAATTAAATTCGACCGATTCGAAGATATTTAACCGATCTCTCGAACGAAAAAAATCAAACTGGCACATAAATAACGATCGTAATACGTAATCCGGTACAATCGTTCGAAAAAAAATCGGGTTTTCACGCGAAATTTTTTTTCTTCCGAATTAATTCGAAAAAAAAAGAAAAAAAAATTTTCTATCGGTTCGACGATCCTTAATCGATCACCGAAACGTCCCTATAATCATCAAAAATCTACCGTCATCCTTAAAAAAAAAACGGCGATTTTCTATAAGGTCCACGCTGAGCTCACGTTCGCTGTTATGGGAGAACAACACGTCCAGATGCACTGCGAGGCATGGGGCATAGCGGTTCGTGGAAAAAATTTTTCATTTTACTTATGTTTCGGGGTTTGTAATGATATAATGTTGAAATTTTATCATTATACAGGGTGTTCCATCAAGAATTTAGACCGAAAATCGTTTTATTCGGAAATATGGAAAGTTCGATGCTTTGCGAGAAACCCCGACTGTTCTGATCGAGTGTGGCGTAGAGGTTGCTTCCTGGATCTTTAGCGGTCGGTCTTTTTTCAGATGCACTGCGAGGCATGGGGCATAGCGGTTCGTGGGAAAAATTTTTCATTTTACTTATTTTTCGGGGCTTGTAATGATATAATGTTGAAATTTTATCATTATACAGGGTGTTCCATCAAGAATTTAGACCGACAATCGTTTCATTCGGAAATATGGAAAGTTCGATGCTTTGCGAGAAACCCCGACTGTTCTGATCGAGTGTGGCGTATAGGTTGCTTCCTGGATCTTTAGCGGTCGGTCTTTTTTCAGATGCACTGCGAGGCATGGGGCATAGCGGTTCGTGGGAAAAATTTTCATTTTACTTATGTTTCGGGGTTTGTAATGATATAATGTTGAAATTTTATCATTATCCAGGGTGTTCCATCAATAATTTAGACCGAAAATCGTTTTATTCGGAAATATGGAAAGTTCGATGCTTTGCGAGAAACCCCGACTGTTCTGATCGAGTGTGGCGTAGAGGTTGCTTCCTGGATCTTTAGCGGTCGGTCTTTTTTCAGATGCACTGCGAGGCATGGGGCATAGCGGTTCGTGGGAAAAATTTTTCATTTTACTTATGTTTCGGGGTTTGTAATGAAATAATGTTGAAATTTATCATTATACAGGGTGTTCCATAAAGAATTTAGACCGAAAATCGTTTTATTCGCAAATATGGAAAGTTCGATGCTTTGCGAGAAACCCCGACTGTTCTGATCGAGTGTGGCGTAGAGGTTGCTTCCTGGATCTTTAGCGGTCGGTCTTTTTTCAGATGCACTGCGAGGCATGGGGCATAGCGGTTCGTGGGAAAAATTTTTCATTTTACTTATGTTTCGGGGTTTGTAATGATATAATGTTGAAATTTAATCATTATACAGGGTGTTCCATCAAGAATTTAGACCGAAAATCGTTTTATTCGGAAATATGGAAAGTTTGATGCTTTGCGAAAAACCCCGACTGTTCTGATCGAGTGTGGCGTAGAGGTTGCTTCCTGGATCTTTAGCGGTCGGTCTTTTTTCAGATGCACTGCGAGGCATGGGCATAGCGGTTCGTGGGAAAAATTTTTCATTTTACTTATGTTTCGGGGATTGTAATGATATAATGTTGAAATTTTATCATTATACAGGGTTCATTTATTTATTCATTACAATGTTATTACAAATGAAAAACAATAAATCAATTTTTCCTATAGTAGTTACAAATCAATCCAGTTTATATACTGAAGCAGCTATACAAGCAAGACCTTAAGAGCTATATCATTTCAAAATCGAAAATATATCAAACAATAATGTTATAATACAGGGTGTTACAATATGAATATAATCTCACAATAATATTATAAATATATATATAATGTTATGTTGTTGAAACAAAACAAGATGTGTTTCTTATTCTGAAAACAAGGATTATTTATTTAATACCATCAATAATCTACATATATCTTAACAAACCTGAAAACAAGAAACTACATTCAATGTTCGTATTCACAACTTTTGACAATAATGAAATTTCAGTTTGACAAATATATAAACGCCGACGACTTTGTTCGAAAATAAAAAAAAACACATTAAGAAAGTGTAAGCTTTCTTACATCTTCCCTCCTCGGAATGAAAATTCTAAGAATTTTCAATTTTCGGAATAAGTTTCGTGACATGAAAAAGATTCGATTCTTTTTTTCTATGCCCTGTGTCTATTCTATAAATAGAATTTGAAATTTTCTCTGCAATTTTAAAAGGACCAATCCTTATTTCATCTAACTTTTTATTATTTAATCGGTTTCCATTTTCAACATAAACCAAATCACCAACTTTGAAGTCATATTCCTTTCTATGTGAATCAAATAATTTTTTGTTATATTGGTGGTATTTTATACTATTCTCCAACGCAGTCTTTCTATCTTCATTCAAAGAATATTTCACTCCTACTTTCAATTCGTCAGGTATCAATGAATTATTGATTCCTTTCAACAAGTATTCTGGGCTGAACTTAGTTACCGTATGGATTGTTTTATTATATTTTCTATACATTTATGAGCTACTGTTGTCCATGAAGCTCTATTTTCTAATTCATTCAACTCACACCTATTTTTATTAACTAGCGTTTGATTTAACCTCTCGTTTAAACCATTTGAAAATGGAGCATTTACAGCAGTGAATATCAGTGAGATGTCTTTTTCATTTAAAAAATTCTTGTATTCTTTTGAATTTATTCCTGGATTTTGATCGGTTAAAATTTGTTTAATCTTTCCCTCTTTCAAAACTTTGTTTGTTAATTTTATGAAATCTGAGCTGATTTGTGTTTTTGAAGTTAAAATAAACGCGTATCTTGAAAAGTGATCCACTAATAAATGCAGATATTTTTTTGTTGATCTAGTTCCTCCAAATCCACCGATAGTATCGATAGATACTATTTCAAATGGCTCTTTTGCTGGACCTAGTTGTGAAAGAGTGCCATAGTTATTTTTAATTCTTGTTTTATTTTTTATGCAGGTCTCGCAAGTTGAACAAAGGTTTCTTATATTACTCAAGAAATTTTCTGATATGTAGTGAGGGGAAAGCATAGATATCATTTGATTAATACCAATATGACCCATGGTAAGGTGTATGTTTTTTAATAGGTTCTTACTGAATTCTTCCGTTAGAATGATTTTTTCTTTTATGTTTTTCTTCTCGAAGAAAACATCTTTTTTTTGTATCACACTCTTATCTCCTATCCTGATATTTTTATTGCTTCTTTGATCCATTATAATATCTTGAAGACTAACAAAATTTACTGTTCTCAATATATTTTCTTGATTATTTTCTGCTTCCAATACTGCATTTCTACTGAGACAGTCTGCTTCTACATTGTACTTTCCAGGATTGTATTTTATTTCCATATCAAACTGTGACAGAAAGATGGTGAGGTCACCTAATTCTTCATCCGGTCTCGCTTTTATATTCAGATCCTGTAGTGGTTTATGGTCTGTAAAAACTTTGAATGATCTTCCCATCAGCCAATGCTGCCAATAAAGTACTGCTTCTTTAACTGCTAGTGTTTCCAGATATATAGCTTTCTTCTTCTTTTGTGCCTCATTCAACTTTCTTGAGAAGTAGGCGATTGGTTTTTCCTTATTATCCTCATTTGGTTGTGGTTGTTTCATTACTGCTCCTATACCTAAAATGCTTCCATCTGTATAAATATGTATTGGCAGATTTGGGTCATAAATTGATAAAACTGGTTTCGTACACAAGAAATTTTTAAGGTAATCAAATGTTTTTTGGCATTCTTCTGTCCACTCAAATTCTTGACCTTTCCTCAGTAATTGGTGTAATGGATCAAAGATTAAAGCTCTTTTTGGTACATATTCATTGTAAAAATTTACTTTACCCAAAAATTGTCGAACATTTTTCTGATTTTGTGGTGTTGGAAATTCTCTTATAGCCACTAAATTATCATTTATTGGAGTAATTGAATTATACCTGATCTCATGTCCCAAATATTTAACTGAATCCATAGCAAATTTACATTTTGTGAGTTTTAGCCTGAACCCTTCTTTGTTAATTGCTTGGAGTAATTTTTCTATGTGAATCATGTGTTGGTCAAATGTCTCAGAAAACACTAAGATATCGTCTATATAATTTCTTGTAAAATCAGATAGTTCATGTTTTCTGATTATATTCCCTAATATTCTCTGGAATATTGCAGGTGACGTTTTCAAACCAAAGGGCAAGCAGGTCCATTGAAAATGTCCATCTTGTGTAACAAAGCCTGTTTTTTTTCTATCTTCAATTCGAAGGGGTATTGACCAAAATGCAGAATTTATATCCAATTTTGTGAAAAATCTACAATTTCGAGTTTTTACCAGGATATCTTCAATTCTAGGAAAAGGCTGTGGCTCAGGTACTACAATTTTATTAAGCTCCCTGAAATCTATACATAATCTGCTTTTCCTCTCTTCATCCTTCTTGTAAGCTAATGTGACCGGTGCTGCGAACGGACTATATGATTCCTCAATAAGTTCTCTCTTCAAAAGTTCTGCAATTTGTGATTCGATTTCTCTTTTATCTTCTACAGTACACCTATACGGTCTCTTGCTACAGTATTTGTCCATTTGTAAATCAATTCTTGCCTCATAATCTTTAACTTTTCCTACATCAAATTTATCTTTCGCAAATATCGTTGCATATTTATCCACTAGATTTTCTAATTTGATCTTATCTTCTTCGTTCAATTTACCTATCATGGCTTCGAAATTCTTTATTTCAATATCGTCATTGAAATTAATTTCTTGTGAAGAATCAGCTGATTCTATTCTACCATTTCTATCTGGAATAATTGTTACTTCATTTGTACAGTTACAATTTGGCATATTTTGTTCAATTTCGAGTTTATTATTTTGACTTAATCGGAATCTGCCAATACAGTCGAGACCAATTAGAAAATCATAATTGAAATTATCATCATTTACAATACAAACATTCATAATTGTCTCTATATTCATAATTTTGACTTTCAACCTAAGGGGCCATCCATAAAGTACGTCACACTAATTTCATGAGTTTTTGAGCCCCCCCCCGTCCTTGTCACAGGTGGTCGCATTTCTGAGACCCCCCCTCCCTAGTGTGACGTCACATGTTTTGCAATTCAACATCGAAAAATTATTGAATTAAAACAGCAGTTCCGAAATTAGTTTTATTTCCATTTAAATTAAGTACTTCTTTATGAAATCAACAAAATATCAAATATTTGAAACAATAACAAAAAATAAACCAATGAATAATGAATTAACTTCTTCCTGTATATGCTGTTTTTTTATCAGTCACACTGTATGTTTCGTATAATCTACGGTAAAGATTACCTAAATCTATCTTTTTGTTCATTTTGAACTTGATTTATTAAACTACATTACTGGAAAAAATTAAAGGATCAAGAAAAAATTCCAAATTTTCGTCAATTTTCAACATGCCGTAACTTTGAGAGGAATGGTCGTACAAGGAATTTAAAAAGAGGAAGTTGTAGCTCCAAGTGTCTAGTTTTTGGATTACAACTTCAAAAATTTTGAGTTTCAGTAGTTTTCGAGTAATGATAGAAAAATCAGCAACAAAAGAATTCTCAAAATTTTACCACTTATTTTTTTCTTGTCTACGAGCATGGAAATTTTATTTTTTAATAATCGTTATAATTATGAGATACTTTGTTAATTCAGCTTTGGTTTATGTTTTTATTGACCTCAATACGTCCACTTCTTGCCGAGATATCGGTCTTCAAATGGAAAAAGATCCATTTGTCTTTGATTATCGATTTCTCAGCAACAAATAATCGCACAGAAAATTGAAGGAAGGTTTCAAGACCTTAAATGAACTCCCATTATTAAACAACCGTTACTTATTCATAGGAATTTTTTTTCTTCATGTCACATCAATATAAAAATTTAACAAAAAAAGGGCTGTTGGTGGTTTCTTGGAAAATCTACCGCTGGATCGAAAATGTTGAGGAAACCAATACTATTAAGTGTGACTTTCACAGTTCAATATGTTGATAAAAACCTTACGAAGAGCCAACTCAATCCAAGAGCCGTTTTTTTGTTAGACAGGATTGAATTTTCGAAAAAAAATAAGGATCACGTTTTTTGCTCTGAGAAGCTCATAATCTTTAAAAAAGGCAAAAAAGAATTTTCTTGAGCTTTTTCCACATTTTATTTGCAGATAGTACATACATTTCAAAAAAGAAAAATAAAATAAAATAACATTTTTATTAATTTAATAACGGGTATTATCACCCCTGTTTTCAATAACGGCTCTCAAACGTTCAGCCATGTTAATGGATCCTTTTAAATTTGAAGACCGATATCTCGGCGAGAAGTGGACGTATTGAGGTCGATAAAAAAATAAATTAAAGCTGAATTAACCAAGTATCCCATCATTATAACGATTATGCAAAAATAAAATTTCCATGCTCGTAGACAAGAAAAAAATAAGTGGTAAAATTTTGAGAATTTTGTTGTTGCTGATTTTTCTATCGTTACTCGGAAACCACTGAAACTCAAAATTTTTGAAGTTCTAATCCAAAAACTAGACACTTGGAGCTACAATTTCCTTCTTTAAAATTCCTTGTACGACCATTCCTCTGAAAGTTACGGCATGTTGAAACTTGCCAAAAAATTTGGAATTTTTTTCTGATCCTTCAATTTTTTCCAGTAGTGTATGTTCATATCCACAAAATAGCACAACTAAAAAAACGACGTCGATCACTCAGCGAAAGCAAATTGTCGAATGAAAGATAGAAACAAAAACATTACCTACGCGAGGTGCGGTGCGTTTAGCGGCATTAGGCAAAGGGCTCGTCGGCGATCGGCACGTGTCAGAACCGGCTATGAACTTGTCAACAAAACAATTTAAACCGTATTGCCCTAAAAATAGATTAATATTTCAAATTACGCGATTAGTACCTCTAGATTTTGAAATGTGATGTCACGAAACTTAGGACCCCTCCCACCCCTTGTCACACCATGTCACACTTTGTCGACCCCCTCCCTCCCCCTTTACGTGTGACGTACTTTATGGATGGCCCCTAACAACTCCACTTATTTCACTCACACCATTAATCGTTTTCAAAGTTACCTCATATTTTTTATTTGGTTTACAAGATTTCAAATTCAATAATCTTGAATTTACTAAAGATATAGTTGATCCTGTATCATATATTGCTGGAACAGTTATGAGGTTATTCAATGTCACTTTGAGTGTGATTAATGGTGTACTCTCCAGTTTTTTGGATTTTCAAAATTCTGTACGTCCAAAAGAGAATTATTTTCAATTTTTTTTTCTTGTTCCCTGAACCAACATCTTTCTTCTTTATGAAACCTATTTCCTTTACCTTTATCTTTACATATCTTACATGTTTGTTTGTTTTGAGTATCATAATTTGTTGATTCGTTCTTAGTAAATTTTTTCTTTACTAAATGGTCCAGTTTACCAATCTCATTGCATAGTTGTTCTGTAGTTTGGACTGTTTCTCTATCTATTTTATCTGCAATGAAGTTCGGCAGCCCAGCAACTATCAAATCAATAAGGGTACCAGTGTCTATCGTTTTTCTAACCTCCAATAATAATTTCTCTTTCTTTATAGCATAATCAACCAAATTACCAATTTTATAATGAAATGAGAGAGCATACCTTACTGGAGACCATCCTTTATTGGCAAACGTCTCACAAAACATCCTTTTCCATTGCTCCCATTCTGATTTCACTGATAATTTCATAATCGTACAATTATACCAGTTCAGAGTAGGTTTGTCAAGTAAAAACTTCAGAGCCTTTATTTTCTTCACATCATCATGAATACCGAGTCTTTCACATTCCTTTTCGAATTCTTCCATCCATTGATTAGTATTCACCACTCTACTGTTGAATTGTTCAACCAAGAATTCCCTAGTTAACTGTGATAAAGTTCTTTCTTCACATTTCGGTCTATTTTCAATCAGCTTCTCTAGAAGTTTAATCATTGGCTCTTCTTTGTCCATTGTCAAATCATTCATTTTGTTTTCTTCTTCCAAAAATAAATTATTGAACTGTAGATTTCCATCTTCATCGAAATAAGTTTTTTTCATCTGTTCAGTAAGAGTAATCCAGACCTTTCTTGACTGATTTCTTTTTTTAAAGCTATTTTTCACCTTTGTAAATGTTTCCGTTGCTGCTACCAATTCATGTTTTTTTGCAATTCGATCTCCATCTATTAGGATGAACCTTCTGTTCTCTAGCGTAGTAATTGAATTAATAACTATAATATTTTTCTTTCCAGCTGCTGTCACAATAAGTTCAAACTCAAATTGAAGCTTCTCCATTTTTCTCATGAACGAGAATGTAGTTTTATAATGTTATGTTGTTGAAACAAAACAAGATGTGTTTCTTATTCTGAAAACAAGGATTATTTATTTAATACCATCAATAATCTACATATATCTTAACAAACCTGAAAACAAGAAACTACATTCAATGTTCGTATTCACAACTTTTGACAATAATGAAATTTCAGTCTGACAAATATATAAACGCCGACGACTTTGTTCGAAAATAAAAAAAAACACATTAAGAAAGTGTAAGCTTTCTTACATATATAATAATATAATATGAATTTGACTGAACACAAAAAAGTTTACAGCACGCGGTGTTCCCAAGCGGTCACCCATCCAAGTACTAACCGCGCCCGACGCTGCTTGGCTTCAGTTTTCAAAATTCAAAATATTTTTATTGGTCTTCAGATGGTACATTTTATAATTACAATAATTATTTTTAGTTTTGCAAACAATATTGGCTTCTGCCTCACTTATCCAATAGTATGTTATTTTTGACATAGTCTTACGGTTATAGTAGTATAATATGATTTACATTTAGATTAAAATAGCTTATCATTATATGCAGGAAAATAAAAAATAAAAACCTGCTTACAATAGTTCCAATTTTGCATTGGGTTATCTTTCTATATACAATATATATATTATTTACATGTTTCCGGCCAATGTTGAGTTTTCGGTCCAGCGCGCACACCGGTGCTCAGGCCACGCCCCCGACCAATCACCAGCCAGTCATGATCGCTCATTACTGGTCGGCGCTTGGCCAGGGAAGGGGAGCCCGTCTATGTGGCGCTGTCCCGCTTCCACACCATTGGTCGGTGCGCTCTAGAACTTTATGGTGTTTTAATGAGTTTTTATTTTTGGGACAATAGTGTGAGCCCGGCGCGGCTCCGCAATGGCGCCCATGCCGCTTCTCGTCCATCCGCCGGTCAGCCTTGATTGCTCATGACTGATCGACAGCTGGCCGGGAAGTGGAAGTTCGTCCGTCGCGACGCCGTTCCGCTCTCTCACCATTGTTTGGGTTTGGGGTGTTATCTTTATTGTTTTTATTAAAGTATTATTTACATATTTACATATTTTACATTTATATACAAAAAGAGTTATCTAGCGTATGGTGCATATGTTTTGTTGAATATATCTAGGTTCTCGTAGGGTAAAACATGCCTTTGGTGTTCATCTTTTGTGTTGTACCTTGTTTGGGTGATCTTGTTAACTTGATCGCTCACGTAACAACTTTTTTCGTAAAATTTGGTGGAAATTCGGTCTAAGTGGTCTTTAATGGGTTCTATGCCCGCGAGTTCGTGAAGTTCCGCGATTCTGGTATACTTGTCCCTGCCAGTTATTAATCTCAACATGTTATTTTGAAAATACTGTAACGGCCTCAGGGGCCAGGGTTTCAGGTGACACCACGCTGGTGCTGCATATGTAATTATTGGCCGAATCAGCGTGGTGTAGACCAGTTTTTTGTTTTTTTGATTTAATTTGCTGTTAGTGCACATTAGAGGGTATACGCTTCGGCTGGCGGCGTAGGCTTGTTTTAGTTTCGTTTCTAGATGTTTGTGAAAGTTAAGACGCGAGTCAAGTTCAACCCCTAGGTATTTGACCGTACCTTTCACGGTAATGGGGTGATTATTGATTTTAAGGGGTGTTGAAATTTTACCATTATAGATTTTTCGGCTAAACACGACCTGCTCGGTTTTCCTCTCGTTTACAACGATCTTCCAGGTTTTGTAGTAGTCCATTAATTTGTCTACGTTGTATTGTAGGAGGCGATTGGCTACCGCCCAGTGAAAACAGTGCGCGTATATGGCGGTGTCATCCGCGAACTGCGCCATTTTCGTGTTAGGAAATCCCGGAAGATCGTGTATGTAGAGGTTAAAGAGCCTGGGTCCGAGTACACTACCTTGTGGCACGCCGGCTTTTATGTTTTTAATGCTTGATCTATCGTTTCCAATTTTCACAATGAATTTTCGTTCGTTTAAATACGAATTAATTCATTTAATAATAAAATACGGTAGCTTTAATTGGATCATTTTGTATATTAGTCCTCGGATCCAGACTCTATCGAATGCTTTTTCTATGTCTAGAAAAAGCATGGCTGTATTCTGTTTTTTGTTATAACTGTTGATAATATCCGTCACGATTCTACAAATTTGGTGTGTTGAGCTATGTTTATCCTTAAAACCGAATTGCGTATCGTCTGTAAGGTCCGTTCGTTTTATGGTTTTTTTTAATATGCGCAAAATAATTTTTTCTGTTAATTTTCCCAAAGTGGACAACAAGCTGATAGGTCTGTAGTTTTGGGGTAGATTTTTATCACTACCCCCTTTGTGTATTGGTATTATTAGCGCAGTTTTCCATGCACTTGGCCAATGTTGTAGGTCAATCACAGCGTTAATTATGTAATTAAGCTGAACAATGGCCTTTTTCGTGAGATTTTTAATCAGCCTGTTGTCCACTTCGTCTAGACCGGGTGATTTGTTTTTAGGGAGTGTTTTAATAATGTTTTTAATTTCCGTTGGGTCTGTGTGGTGTTTTTTGGTTTCGTTAGGACAACATTTTCTGTTGCTAAGAAACTGTTCCACCAATTTAATTATTTTTTGATCTTATGGGCTGTCTGTCGGTCCTAGATCATGTATTTTCTCGTAGGTTTCCGCCAGCTTTTTGTGCGTCTGTAATATAGTCGACAGAATTTTTTGTTGAAGTAGGGATCTCGGCGCGTTTTTTTCTCATGAATTTAGTCGTCTTCCACAAGGAACCGTCCGCCGGGTTTAATGTTTCTAGTTTTTCTGACATTTTTTGGTACTAGTAATTTTTAATTTCTTCGCGGATTTGGTTAGTTAATAATTTACACGTATCGTTATAGAAAGGGTCGCGATTTCTTTGCCAGCGTTTTCTCGTATTATTTCTTATTTTGATTGAATTTTTAATTTCGGGTGACAATTCTTCTGTGTATGGCCTGATGAATTTTGTTTTTGTCGTCCGGTTTCTTGCGCAGACGACTATTTCTGTAAAAACCGAGATTTCCTTCTCCAACTTTTCTATCGAGTCTATGTTATTACAAATGACGATTTTACTGTTTAGAATTCTCCAATATTCTTTCCAATTTGTGGTCGAATAATCGAAGATTTTCTTTGTAGGTGCTTCGTGACTGATGTTTTTAATTTGAACCGTTACGACATTATGGTCTGACGGGAGTTCTGGGATAGATTCGGGCTCGGCGACGTCAGGTACGGACCGGGTCAGGATTAAGTCTATTGTTGTAGGGGTGCTATTGTTCGTGGGATAATGGGTAGGGTCCAGGGAATGGTGGACAAAGAGGTTCGGGTTGTTTTGAAGGAATTTATGAAGGGTTCGTCCGTTTGTGTTGTTAGAATGACAGCCCCAGGTATCGTGTCTAGCGTTAAAATCGCCGACAACAATGGTTTTGTCTGCGTTTAATAGATTTTCAAGTTCACCTTCTTGGAATTTGTTTGAAGGGCTGTTGTAAATGGCAATTATTTTTAAGCCGTTAGAAAGTTGAATGCCGACGTTCTCTAATGTGCATTGAATTTCAGGTTTCTCTTTGAATGGGATACCCTTTCTGACAAGGACAATTATACCCCCGTGTCTAATGTTACCTGAACGATCTTTCCTAATGACCTGGAATTCTTCAATTTTGAACTTGTCCGTTGATTTTAATCTACTTTCGTTAATGCAAAAAATATCTATTGTTCTTTGTTTTAAAAAATGTGGAATTTCGTTCTCTTTTAATCTGACCCCGTTAGAATTCCAGGTCGCCAGGTTTAACACGGTCCCCCTAGTACCCATTTGTTGGCATACTGTTCAAAAAATTATATAGCACCATCCACTTGTCCTTATAGTCGTTACACTTTTCCATTTTTTGATTTATCATTTTTAGATCACTGAAAAATTTATACATGTTAATGTGATTGTTAAGTTTATTCCATTCGCTTTGAATGTCCGAGAAGGAAGCTTCGCCGGTGGGGCTGGTGTTCTGGTTTTGTGTCACTTGCACTTCACTGTTTTTTCTGTTTTTTAGTTCTTCCCACGCGTTTTTTTCGGGTGGTGGCGCGTTCACATATTTCGGTTTTACTGGCACTGTTTGTTGATTGCGCGATTCTCGCGCTTCTCGCTTCCCGCTGTTTGCCGGGTGGTCCCCCTGGCAATTCGCGCACTTTGCCGGTTCGCTAATGGGTTTTTCACATTCACTGGTGGCGTGATCGCCCGCGCACTTAAGGCATCTGTGATTTTTATAGCAATTAGTGGTTGCATGTCCCCACTGCTGGCATCTTTTGCATATAGTGGCCCTTTTCTGACTATATTGCCTTTCCCACTGTATGACGGTGTAGTTGATTGTTCGTACAGTGTTTTTTAGTTGCCTCATTGTTACATGAAACCCAGTTACAACAAGGTATAGGGGGTTATGTGTGCCCCTCATTAGGTAGATGTTTTTTACGTCTATTTTATAGTCGTTGATTAATTCGCTTTTTATATCCTCTAGTTCAGCGTTGTTGTTAAGGCCCCTCAATACGAACGCGTGAGTTTTGTCATTTTTAGTGGTGTAAGTATGAAACGTTTGTCCGATAGTTATGAAATAGTTTTTCAGTTTGTAAAAGTCCGCTTCTTTTTCTGTGTAAATATTGGTGTCTTCTCTCCCGTATTTAATGTGGAAGGTGTTTCCAATTATGTTTTTATTCTGTCTACTGTTGATTTGTGGTCTTTTATTTGACCTGTAAGTACAATTGGTGGTGGTCTGATTACCTTTTTAATATTATGGGTTGTTTCCTCTGTGTGTGTTTCCATTTCCTCTTCGAGGTTGTTGAAACGGTTGACCGTTTCAATAGGTTTTTCCTGTTTCGCTGCTGTTGAGGGGCCCTGTGCTGCGCCTACGGGGTGTGTAATGGAAGGGTTGGTAATATCCCTTACCTTCTTTATTTTCCTGTCTTTTTTCACTGCTCTGTCTGCTCCCGACGAACTAATTGATGAAGAGGACGGTGCTTTCCGCTTTCTTTCCTTTTCACTAAGTAAGGGGGTTGTTAACCCCATTTCACTAGTTTTTATACACTTCACTATCACTTTTATGTGTCTCTATCACTTAATTTTTAAAATTTATTCTAAGTAGAAAATTCAACTGTAAATAAATTTAAAAGGGACCGTTTTGGTACCTGCTCGGAGCTCTCTAGGTAGATGTTACCTGTTGGGCTGTCGGGGACTGAATGCTTCAGTGTTCGGACGAGAACTGGCATATTCAGCGTGGTATGGCCGTAAACATTTGTAATGCAGAAAAAGTCGCTACATATGGAACCAGATCGTTAAATATCGAAAACACGCCAGGTACTTATGCTCATCTGATTACTGATCACATGCAACACCAGACATTGCGAAGTGTGTACGAAACTAACCGCTTTCAGGAATTGGCGATGTCGAGTGAATGGCGAGAGCAGAAGACCAGAAATTCAGGCTGCGGAGATCGTAACGTGAGTAAGGAAAGAGTTCGGGTTATGCAATTAGCGAATACCACGACTGTCGCAGGTTACGCAGTTCGCTTCGTTTCGGGTAAGCAGCGGCAGCAGGTGAATCATAGCAAGTCGGAAGGTGCAGGTAAACGGCGGGAGTAGAAACCACTCACTTAATAGAAGGCGGGCAAACGGCGGGAGTAGAAACTACTCTCTTAATAGACGGCGCGGGCTAACGGTGGGAGTAAACAACACTCACTTATAAGAAGTCCGGTGGACGGCGGGACTATTATCAAAGATTGAAGTCAACGCAAACTGTCACTTTTTCATATGATCAGGTCAGATCACCCTATAAGAGATCCACCAACTTTCTACAGCATCTGATATTACGTATTTTCCATATGTGTGCTTTCCTTATTTTCCGACCAGGTTGTGTTACGTTGGACACGATTTTATTGAAACGCGGATTGGCGGCGGGCTCAGGTGAAATTGTTTTATGCACTAGTATATGTCGGAGTTTCATATTCTGGAACTCAGAATGAAATATGTCAGATTCTCATTGTCCCTACTTTTCGAAATATATGTGTAAGCACTGCTGAGCGTGCCCCTATTTATAGAAACTATATACGTGAAGAAAAAGCACTCTAGAAAAAAATTAAATAATAAAAGGTGTTCGAATAAAAACTAAAACGAGTTTTTTTTCTCCTTGTATTAACTAGTTTGTTTCATCGTTAGTGTTGATTGAATCGATTATAAAGGTATCACTTCATTTCTGCGGAAATGAAAAAATTGAGGCCTTCGATGCAACGCGGTGTATTTTCGTATATAGATACGAAAATACACCGCGTGACAACTTGAAGAAGTTGTCACGATGCAGTGCGCTCAAGTGTGCGTAGAAAACTGCCTTCGATGCAACGCGTACAATTCTCGGACCGATAAGGTGTCGCGATGCAGTGCGAGAAAGTGTCCGTAGAAAACGGCCTTCGATGCAACGCGTACAATTCTCGGACCGATAAGGTGTCGCGATGCAGTGCGAGAAAGTGTGTTAGAAAACGGCCCTCGATGCCTTCGATGCAACGCGTACAATTCTCGGACCGATAAGGTGTCGCGATGCAGTGCGAGAAAGTGTGCGTAAAAAACGGCCCTCGATGCCTTCGATGCAACGCGTACAATTCTCGGACCGATAAGGTGTCGCGATGCAGTGAGTGAAAGTGTTTGTAAAATATTATTGAAAAGATGCTTCGCGGATTGAACTTAAATCGCAAGGTTTTTGATTTGATGCTTCGCGATACCCTCTTAAATTGCATATTAAAAACTTCAGTTTAGGGTGTTCATTCCGCCTCCGACCCACGTCGCGGGTAGATCTGCTATGTATATATAGTAATCGTATACATATAAGATCTGCACACGCAAATCGGATCGTGATATCGTTTACCACGCGGTTTTTTAATCTAACATGTAGAACTGTCCGCCTAATTACACCGTCTAGTCGCACATGTTATTTGCAAGCATCATCGAAATTACGAGCAACATAAGATCAACTGGCCTGGGAGGCAAGTCAGATCGTGTCGGAGTCTCGTCCAAACGACAGGACGAATCTACAAGCTGAATAGTTCGCGCCGGCATTTCGAGACGTGGTAACCTATCGATCTGCCGATTTATGCGTTCTATTTGCAATGTTATGTTATTTGTTAGGACTGCAATGCGAAATTATTAGAACCGGGTCTAGTTTTAACTCTCGGAGTTAACGTGTAGCAACATACGATCTGGTCTGTTAGTGGCAACAAGACAGATCGGTGCTTCAATCCAATCGGAGTCTCGTCCAAACGACAGTACGAATCTCCAGCTGAATAGTTCGTGCCGGCATTTCGAGGCATGGTAACCTATCGAGCTACCGATTTATGCTATCTATTCGCAAACGAAACTTATATATTTACATTTTCTATGATAATAGAACGGGGTCACGTCAAAACGACAAGACGAATCCCCAGCGGACAAGTATTACGCTCGTCGGCGAAGATTTTTCTTACGGCTTGGTAACCGTTTTGAAATTCTTCGCGTCTGGTAGCCGCAAAATAAGTATTGTCAATCTGACCTTGTTATATAAACGCGTGCGGTATCGAAAAATATCGAAAATCGAAGTCTGCGAGCAGACTTCGACTTGGTCTATCCACGCAGGACAACACAGCGCCATGCTGCGATGTACCCACGCGACCAGACGCGTAAACGACGGACACGAGCTTTCGCTGACGCGACCGCCGTCGCCGTGCTGTCGTCGACCATCATCGATCCCGTGATATGAAATCCCGAAACGAGAAAACATATCACGGTACGGGGTCTCGTCTAATCGACAAGACGAATCCCCAAGCTAAGGGCTGAGTATTAACAGATCGCAGCGTGGAAACTGCTCTACCGAGTACAACACCCTGCCAGGTACGTAAGTCGTCTACAGACAATTCAAAGCTTCAACATCGAAATATGAACCCATGATCGACCGCCAGAGGGCCAGGTCGGATATAGCAAGAATCGATCCCGCCACCAACCATCGGCCCCAAGCGGCAACCTTGGCTCGTGCGACGACAGATGAGCACGTCCGAAGCCTAGTAAAGTCACATTGTTTTGAGCCTTTCGACCCATAGAAGCTCACAAAGGTATCGTTGCCACCTTTGACTAGACAGGATACGGCCTTAGAGGCGTTCAGGCATAATCCCACGGATGGTAGCTTCGCACCACCGCCCGCCCGAGCGAGTGCGTGAACCAAATGTCCGAACCTGCGGTTCCTCTCGTACTGAGCAGGATTACTATCGCAACGACGAGTCATCAGTAGGGTAAAACTAATCTGTCTCACGACGGTCTAAACCCAGCTCACGTTCCCTATTAACGGGTGAACTAGAAACGGGTGGATCCACCTAACGGTGGATTCGCCTTCTCGATAGACATCTATACTAATATTATAAAGAGGAAAGATTTGTATGTTTGTGTGTTTGTGTGTTTGTGGCGTTGATATGACATCACTCATAAGCTACTGGACCGATTTCAATAATTCTTTCACTCTTAGAATGCTACATTATCCTTGAGTAACATAGGCTATACTTTTCATCGGAGAAAATTGGGGAAACCTACTATAACTTCAATGATAATAAATATGAGTACCAAAATCAGCTATTTTCAGGTGCGCTGCGAAAACCGTAAGACGTACATGGAAACAATGTATGACGGAAATGTACCTCTTCAATAGTTCTACAAAAAAGTCCGCGATAGCATATATCTATCTTTCAAGGTTTACTCGGTATCACCTTTTAAAGGTATCCGAATGTTTCTCAAAATTATGCATTTTTTGGGAGTATTTTTTTATGAATACGCTATTGATCTTTATCCAATTAAATAAGTCCTTCATATCCAGTATTTAATATAGAACGAAATTGCCTTTTACATCATTCAATTATGATGAATACATAAAAAGATATGGCAGGTTGAAGATGAAATCGCACCAAAATCGAATTGCGTCTCCGAGCACGATATACACAAACACTGGTATGCCGACGCCCACCGAGATGTGACGTCACAGCGGAGATTTTCCATTGCATTTGCGGGATGAAGTGTTAGAACTCGAGGGAATGATTGAAATAATGCAATTAATCGCAAGTTTCATTGAAAATGCAATCAACTAACTATTTTAAATGAAATTTCTTCGATGTCTTTGTTTGTTGATCCTGGAATATATCAATGAAGTTGTATAAATATGGATGTTAGTGCTAAGTATTTACGAGTATTTGTTAATAGAGAATAAATTATTCAAGTGTCATTTAAAAACTTCGAATAAATGAAAATATTTTTATCATATTCAGGAAATTTCTATGAATGTCATTTATAATTCGTGAATTTGGAAAGTTTTTTGTTCATTTTTTTCTTCATATTCTGAAAACTGATCTTAATCAGATCCCGGTGTCTTAAGTTGGTACGGATTCTGATGCTCAAAACGGTAGGTTTTAGAAAAAAGTGGTCAATAGAGCGTTTGTAGAAAATTAATTAACCTATAAAATGAGGTATCAATCGTCCTGATCGAATGAACACAGACCGATTTATTTTCATTAGAAGATGAAAAATAGTATATTATATTATAAGGATTACGAGTGCATCTTTTTTTTACGAGCAATGTTTGCAGTTGCGAGGCGCAGCCGAGCGAATGTAAAATTGCGAGTTAAAATAGGCACTTTTAATCCGAATAATATATACTATTTTTTCTCCAACCAAGTCAAAATTACAATAAAATTGGTTTTAGTGAAAAATCGTTCATAATTTGGTTATGAATTTGAACACAGAATCATGACAGTGATTGTCAAGTAGACTTCAAATGCATTTACAAGGATTAAAAGTAGCGTTTTTAATCCTAGGATTAAAAGTGTTGCTAAGTAACGAGTGAATTTTTGTACGGTAAGAAAATTTATGACTTTTGCACCTGAAAATAGTACAAAAATGTCAACATTTTTTGATGGTTGGAGAAAAATAGAATTTTTCATCTCCTCCCAACTTTATTCGAGATATTTTCAAAACGATAGGTTATAGAAAAAAGTGGTCAATAGGGCGTTTGTAGAGAATTGATCTCTATCTTTACTAATATTATACTTATACCTATATTATAAAGAGGACAGATTTGTATGTTTGTGCGTTTGAGGGTTTGATACGAGTTTACTCATAAGCTACTAGAGATTTCAATAATTATTTCACCCTCAGAATGCTACACTATCCCTGAGTAACATAGGCTATACTTTTCACCCGAGAAATTTGAGGAAACCTACTATAACTTCAATGATAATAAATATGAGTACCAAAATCAGCCATGATGAATACATCAAAAGATATGGCAGGTTGAAGATGAAATCGCATCAAAATGTCTCCGAGGTAGGCACAAGGTGGCTAGGAGAAGGTACCGAAGTGTGAGGGATGTTTTGTATGAATGTATTTTGGATTGCCTATGCCCGTATGTTTATGACCACACATCAGATCAACAGATGGCGCTGAAGTCGTTATTCAGGTTATTCATCTACTCTGCAACTAAACGGCTCGATCGAATTGAATGAATTTTTGTGTATACAGAACAACGTCTGTTGGGTCTGCTAGTATTAAATAAAGTAGTAAGTACCCGCGATAATAAATTTCCATCTGAAAAAATCTCATTCAGTTGAATATCGTCGAATATGGTATCGTTCAATAGTTCAGAAATCCTATCTTCATGCGGCCGTCTGTCATCTGCGTCTGCGTCTATCAATTCATTCGATAGTTGTTCGACGACAACCCTTCCATCGTGACCCCCGTCGAGTAGTTTGAAAAATACAATATTTCTTGTGAACCTTCTTCGACCTCGAAATTTGAAAGTGCCCTGTTGTCCAGAATCTTCGATGAATATTTTCACACCGCGGACGTCTCCGACTCGGGAAAATGCGACATATAGTTGTCCGTGTGTGAAGCATGGACGTTTCAGGCAAATTCCGACCTTTTTCAGGGTCTGCCCTTGAGATTTATTTATGGTCATCGCGTACGCCGCTCTGATGGGAAATTGATGTCTCTGTAGTTCTCGTGGCAGTATCGTGTTTTGGGCTCTCATTTTCATTCTCGGGAGAATAACCCTTTCTCCCACTCTCTGCCCTGTCAACAGTTCACATTCTTTTATGTGGTTTCCCATACTGACGACTCTCATTCTCGAACCATTGCACTCTCCTTCGTCCACATCCAGGTTCCGCAAAAGCATGACTATGGCCCCACGCTTCAGTACTAATTCATGCGGAGGCAACGAAGAAATATTGATCGAATTGAGCAGATCGATGGGGGCGACGAAATCATCATCGTCTGTTAAGACGCAAGTGTCCTCGCTCAGATATACTCTAGCCGTTTCTCCCTCAATCCAGTCGATGATGACGTTGTTTACATCGTTAACAGCCGAATTCGTTGGACACAAAATTTAGACCGACAATCGTTTTATTCGGAAATATGGAAAAGTTCGATGCTTTGCGAGAAACCCCGACTGTTCTGATCGAGTGTGGCGTAGAGGTTGCTTCCTGGATCTTTTGCGGTCGGTCTTTTTTCAGATGCACTGCGAGGCATGGGGCATAGCGGTTCGTGGGAAAAATTTTTCATTTTACTTATGTTTCGCGGTTTGTAATGATATAATGTTGAAATATTATCATTATACAGGGTGTTCTATATAGAATTTAGACCGACAATCGTTTTATCCGGAAATATGGAAAAGTTCGATGCTTTGCGAGAAACCCCGACTGTTCTGATCGAGTGTGGCGTAGAGGTTGCTTCCTGGATCTTTAGCGGTCGGTCTTTTTTCAGATGCACTGCGAGGCATGGGGCATAGCGGTTCGTGGGAAAAATTTTTCATTCTACTTATGTTTCGCGGTTTGTAATGATATAATGTTGAAATATTATCATTATACAGGGTGTTCCATCAAGAATTAAGACCGACAATCGTTTTATTCCGAAATATGGAAGAGTTCGATGCTTTGCGAGAAACCCCGACTGTTCTGATCGAGTGTGGCGTAGAGGTTGCTTCCTGGATCTGTAGCGGTCGGTCTTTTTTCAGATGCACTGCGAGGCATGGGGCATAGCGGTTCGTGGGAAAAATTTTTCATTTTACTTATGTTTCGCGGTTTGTAATGATATAATGTTGAAATATTATCATTATACAGGGTGTTCTATCAAGAATTTAGACCGACAATCGTTTTATCCGGAAATATGGAAAAGTTCGATGCTTTGCGAGAAACCCCGACTGTTCTGATCGAGTGTGGCGTAGAGGTTGCTTCCTGGATCTTTAGCGGTCGGTCTTTCTTCAGATGCCCTGCGAGGCATTAAGCATAGCGGTTCGTGGAAAAAAGTTTTCATTTTACTTATGTTTCGCGGTTTGTAATGATATAATGTTGAAATATTATCATTATACAGGGTGTTCCATCAATAATTCAGACCGACAATCGTTTTGTTCGGAAATATGGAAAAAATCGATGCTTTGCGAGAAACCTCGACTGTTCTGATCGAGTGTGGCGTAGAGGTTGCTTCCTGGATCTTTAGCGGTTTTTTTTTCTCAGATGCACTGCGAGGCATTGGGCATAGCGGTTCGCGGTTTCATTTTACTTATGTTTCGGGGTTTGTAATGATAAAATGTTGGAATATTATCATTATACAGGGTGTTCCATCAAGAATTTAGACCGACAATCGTTTTTTTCGGAAATATGGAAAGTTCGATGCTTTGCGAGAAACCCCGACTGTTCTGATCATAGAGATAGAATAGAGAAGAGACGCTATGATATACAATTGTGTAAGGAAAAATGGAACCACTGGGCGGGGCTTATATATTACCAATATGGCTGAAAGTTCAGGGTTGAATTAAGTTGCCAGTTTTTTCTGTTTACGAATTTCACCAAAAAAATACGACGTGTTGGGTCTTTACGAATCCTGTTTAAATAAGGTCAATTGAATATAAAATAAACAATTTTTCTTCAGGCGATAATATGCACATATAAATGATACATACATTTCATGTGTGGTTGCGAGTAGACGTGTTCAGCAGCCGTTCCGATAATTAATAAATCATCGAAGTAAATTTCGGACATACAGTTCAAAAATTGTGAAATATGCCTCTAACTAGAGAACAAATGAATGAAATTAAGTTGGGGGTTAAAGCAGCCCTTAATGATATTCTGGAGAATGAAGATTTTTAACAAAAAGTTATTGAAAAAGTGGGCACCGCTTTTGAACTAAAACTAGAAGCAAAACTGAAAGAAAAGGAAGAACTTCATAAGAAAGAGATAAAAAAGTTGGAGGAAAAAATTGACACTCTGGAACAGCACTCCAGAAGGCAAAATTTGAGAATATATGGCATCAAAGAAGTTCATGGAATTAGCCCATTGGAAGACTTCAATAATACTATGTTGAAATTGTCTATCCAGCATAAGTCTCCAACTGAATGCTATCGAATAGGACATTTCAAACCTGACGGAAAACCAAGACCCATCTTCGTGAAATTGTCTAATTATGAAGAAAAAGTTGAAATAATAAAAAACCGAAGAAAACTCAAAGGCATCAGAATTCACATCAAAGAAGACCTCACAAAAACCAGAATTGAAATATTGAAGAAAGCATCAGAAAAATATGGTTTCAAGAATGTATGGAGCCTAAATGGGAGAATATTTGGAATTATAAACGGAACAAAAACTGAAATCAAAACAACGGACACATTATCTGATTAAAAATGTATGTACCTACATATTGTTAAATTATTTCGAATGAATGTCGGAATGTGGGCTCGTAAAAAAAACGCTGATATTCAGATTGAAACGGGAAATTAATTTAATAGATTTTTTTTTGTTTTTTTAAATACGCATACGGGGATATTAGGAAAATAATTTTAATTTGATTATTGTATAATGTTAGAATACGTAGAGGAATTAAATAATTATAACAGGGTAAATGAATACATTGTTGGAAACTGCAGAGAATTGAAGGATGAAACATTAGAAACACTGAAAACTGGATTTAATATTTTGCATCAGAATAAAAGAAGTCTACGAAAGAATTTTGATGAATTTATTGTTTATTTAAAATGTCTTGATTTTCAAAATGATGTGATTTTCTTAACGGAAACATGGAATGTTCAGAACTTGGATTGTTTCAGGATACCGAATTACACAGCTTATTACAATAATTCTTGTTTAAACCAAAATGACGGAGTTGTTGTTTTTATCAATAATAAATGGAAGTACTCTATAGAACCCACACAAATCGGAAATATTTCTGCTACTGTGATAAAGTTAAAACTGAATCAATTAGAGCTAAATATTCTCGCGATTTATAGACCACCATCAACAGATGTGGTAGAGTTCATAAATGAGCTTGATGAGTTCTTGAAACATCATGGAGCTTCGAACTTCAATATGATGATTGGCGACATAAATATTGATACCAAGAAATCAGATATTATTACAAACTTGTACCTTAATGTCCTAAGCTCCAATGGTTTTAAACAGTACATCACATCAAACACCAGGGTGAACTCTGAAACAGCAAGCTGCATAGATCATGCATTTATAAAAAAAATGACCGCCTGAAAATGAATATAACTCCCATAATTTTTGAAAGTGCAATTACAGATCATTATACAATTATAATGAATATAGGGGAAAACCATCCACAAAGAGAAAAAAGAAATAAGGTTGAATACAAACAAATAGAAACCATAAACTATGTGGAACTCAACAACATTCTCAAAGATGAGAATTGGCATGAAGTATATGCAGAAAAAAATACTGACGCAGCATATAACATATTTCAAACTAAATTAACTTCATCTATTAAAAAATGCACCCATTATACTAATTATAAATTGTCCAATAAACTGAAACCCTGGATAACACAGGGCTTACTAAACGCAACAAAAAATAGAGATAATCTGAAAAAAAGTTTGTTAGAGATAAGAGACTTGACCAATGGAATGAATATAAAAAATATCGAAACCTTCTCACAAAATTACTGAAAAAAACTAAAGAGGATTATTATAGGAATAAATTGAAAAATGCAAAAAATGATACAAAAACTATTTGGAGACTAATAAAAAATTCTGAGAACGACGGACCGAATAACTTTGAACTCTTAAACGACCAGAACATGAAAACATCAGAACCAACCGAAGTAGCCAATATATTTAACTCTTACTTCGCTACAGTTGGAGAGAAAATGGCAGAGGTTATAAAAAACGACAAAGACTCTGATTTCACAGACTATCATTCAGACAATAACTTCTTGCTTAAGTCAATGTTCTTGAGCCCTGCTACTTCCCTTGAAGTCTTGGACACCATTAGGGGATTGAAAAACAAATCATCAACTGGAGCTGATATGATATGTACAAAAACAGTGAAGGCAATAGCACCTAACATCATAGCTGTTCTAACTCATTTAATAAACCTATCATTCACAACAGGACAGTTTCCAAATGCCCTAAAAAGCGCAATCATTACTCCGATCTATAAAGAAGGAGATAAGAATGATCCCAAGAACTTTAGACCAATATTCGGTCATAGCGAAAATTTTTGAGAAGTGTATTGCTTCAAGATTGAGCAAATACCTTGCAAGGAATAATATTTTGTCTGATCAACAATTTGGATTCAGAGAAAGTCGCTCCACAGAAGATGCCTTATTTCAATTCACATATAAAATTCATGAACACCTGAACGCAAATAAAAAAGTAATTGGCATATTCATAGACCTAGCTAAGGCATTCGACAGTGTTTCTCATGAATTACTCTTAAAAAAACTAGAGGCTTGTGGTATACGAGGGGTAGCATATGAACTCTTTAAAAATTACCTTAGCAACCGCATATCGTTCGTGAGAATCAATGCTCATCTCAGTAAACCCCAGCAACTCAAATTCGGTATACCACAGGGGACAATCCTGGGTCCACAACTATTTCTTATTTATATGAATGACCTGTTGAAAATTAGTATAAATGGAGATATAATCTCGTACGCCGATGATACAGTTCTACTTTTCGCCGAAGACACCTGGGAACATGTAAAATCTACATCAGAGATGGGCCTATATAAAATCAAATGCTGGCTGGATATGAACCTGTTGAGCTTAAATTTCCAAAAAACTAAATTCGTCTCATTCTCTAACTCCACAGTATCTCAGCCCACTTTTTCTACCATCACATATCATACAAAATGCAGAATCAACGAATGTTGTTGCAAAAGGGAGATAAGTCAGACTGATAATATAAGGTATCTAGGCTTAATCATAAATAACACATTAAAATGGGACAATCATTCACAGTACTTAACTAAACGATTGAGAAAATTTGTGTACACCTTTTACGAACTGAGAAAATTCTTACCAGTAGAAATACTCAAAATAGCGTACAAAGCTTTAATTGAATCTATCCTTTCATACGGGATAGTTGTTTGGGGCGGTACTTACGAAAATCAAATAAAAACCTTGATATTGACGCAAAAATGGATTTTGAAAGTGATAACTTCAAAACCAAAGAGATTCCCAACAAGTGAGCTGTTTTCAAACAGTTGGATGATGGACATGCGGCAGTTGTATGTACTCAATGTCTCGAAGTTTATGTACCAAAATAAGATGACAACAATTAAAAATTCACATAATTACTACACAAGACAAAGACAAAATTTACAGACACCGCAAGTCAATACAACATTGTTTCAAAGATTTATATGCACTACTGGTCCGAAAATATACAGGGTGTCCGGGGAATAACTGTACATACTCTTACCAGAGATAGAGTTGGTCTAGCTGACTACTGATTGACTATAAAAAATTAATTTCTGGGTTTCCCTAGAAAACTACAGGGTGTTTTTCCAACTTCATGGAAATACTTAGACCATCATAAAACCCAAACTTATTGACGGATATTACTCAGACTTGGGGGGTTATTGGCACATGCTAAGGTCGAATCAGAAATACATCAATTATTTCATTATTCCAGGGCCGGACTCGTTAATCTTCATTTAAAGTGTTCAGGGTAAAAAAACACTTTGTATTTCGAATTGCGAATAATTGATTCACTTTTTAGAAAGAAGCTGAATTATGCATTAATTTGTGGTATCGCTTAAAGTTGTCACATAAACAATTATTTTTTTATGAATTTTTGAATTTGGGAAAAGTTCGAAAAAGTGAATTTATTTACCTGAACAGGATTTAGTCACCTTGTGGAGGTCGAAAATAAATAATAAATTTTCTTCGAAAAGTCAGTGAAGGTGAGGAAGACTATAATAATTTGTTGATATACTGAGTGGCCACCCTAGACGAGGATCTCATTGCGATGAAGTGTATGAAGGTATATTGCCAAAAAAAAAATATTATCGACATGTATAGGGTATACATAAACATATTTCAAAATTATTCGTATGTATACCGGGTGTTCGACAACAAAGATATAGATCAAAGTGACCCTTCTTCCAATGAACACCCGGTATACATACGAATAATTTTGAAATATGTTTATGTATACCCTAAACATGTCGATAATATTTTTTTTTTCGCAATATACCTTCATACACTTCATCGCAATGAGATCCTCGTCTAGGGTGGCCACTCAGTATATCAACAAATTATTATAGTCTTCCTCACCTTCAGTGACTCTTCGAAGAAAATTTATTATTTATTTTCGACCTCCACAAGGTGACTAAATCCTGTTCAGGTAAATAAATTCACTTTTTCGAACTTTTCCCAAATTCAAAAATTCATAAAAAAATAATTGTTCATGTGACAACTTTAAGCGATACCACAAATTAATGCATAATTCAGCTTCTTTCTAAAAAGTGAATCAATTATTCGCAATTCGAAATACAAAGTGTTTTTTTTACCCTGAACACTTTGAATGAAGATTAACGAGTCCGGCCCTGGAATAATGAAATAATTGATGTATTTCTGATTCGACCTTAGCATGTGCCAATAACAACCCAAGTCTGAGTAATATCCGTCAATAAGTTTGGATTTTATGATGGTCTAAGTATTTCCATGAAGTTGGAAAACACCCTGTAGTTTTCTAGGGAAACCCAGAAATTAATTTTTTATAGTCAATCAGTAGTCAGCTAAAGCAACTCTATCTCTGGTAAGAGTATGTACAGTTATTCCCGTGGTACGAATCATAATACGTCATTCGTAGGACATGTTTCGGGAATTTCTTCCCTCGCAATTAAGGACCTTGAGTATCCATGCCTTGCTGAGGCAGGTAAGGGTTACTGCGCGGGTTTACCAAGCCCGTCGACAATGCTATGGAATCAGTACGTACGCCCCAGAAGTCCAAGTGGTGTAAAACCCTCACTCTTCAAAGCCAGGACGGCGCACCTTTCAACCACTACTGTCGCCCTGCGCCACAATTCCCCTGAGGGATAAACCAAGCACCTTACCACTACCTATTTCCGGGGAACGAATCCCTCAGTGAGTCTACATTTAATGCCCTCGATCTCATTGCAAATACCTCTTTCGCGAAGTAGCCCACTTGTACGTACCTGTCATACGTCTCAATCATTTTACATACATTCTGGCGTATTCCAACCGTAGTTGTGATGCCTTCGAGGATGACCCTCCTCAACTCATAATATTCCAGACAGTCAAACAAGACATGTTCCCAATTCTCAATCTCGCCACAAATACATCTATCACTCTCACTGAGACCTCGCTTATGCAAAAACTCATTCATCGACCCGTGACCTGTAATGAGGTAACCCATATACAGTCCGGGAGAGAACCATCCATTCTTGACAACAAAGTCCACATTCGGTATAAAGCCGTGTGTGACTCGCCCCTTGTCACTTTCATCCCATCTTCGCTGCCATTCCTGTCTCAGTGTTTGCTTTAATGCATTCACACCTTCCATGGGATCGGAACCCCAGACACCAACATACTTTCGATCAAATTCATTCAACTCAATTCCTTTCTTGAGTTTGTTACTCACACCCATCTCCACAGCCAAAAGGTCCCATGGAGTTACACCCATCAATACATGCATGGCTTCGGTGGAAACAGTTCTGCAGACCCTCAGACATGCCCCCATAACCACCCTCTGACACCTATTTATGCTATCCCTTGCATACCTTCTGTACATTTCACTGTACCAGACTTCAACACCGTACATGGCGCATGCTTTAAACATGCCACCATATACCACATTCATAGACTTCCGTGTAAGTCCCCAATCTTTCCTCAATACACGCCCCATTTGTCCCGCTAGTCTAGCTAGCTTTGCCCTAACATCCGAGAAGTGACTCATGAATCTGAGTCCTTCGTCGACTCTTATTCCCAGATATTTCACACTGCATGCATACTTGACGCCCTTATTGTTCATTCTGACCTGAGGATGCCTCGTCGCGGCAAACCTCCCTTTCAGCATCATGCATACAGTCTTTTGTTCAGACACTTTCACCCCTGCCTGAGCGGCCCAATCGCACAACATTGTCATGCATTCCGTCCCCTTCGACTCTAGTCGAAGGCGACTGTTCCCTTCCAGTATGATGAGCAAGTCATCCGCGAATGCAACTACCTCAATCTCACCATTTTCAAACATTCTTAGGAGGACATCTAAACAAACATTCCACAGGAATGGTCCCGCTATGGAACCCTGTGGACATCCTCTCATCAGCATGCGCACCACAAACTCATGCTTCCCAATTATTCTGACTCGTGGAAATAGGATTCCCACATTGCCAATTCCTCACACCCTAGTTCTGACAGACGGTTCAGGATATACCCCCACTTTAAGTGGTCAAATGCACCTTTAAAGTCGACGAATATACCCAGGACATACTTTTCCTGGGATTCGCCGACTATCCTTTCAAGCAACTTCGATGCATCAACAGTTGACTTACCCTTGGTAAAGCCAAACTGCCTCTCAGACATTCCCCCAATTTTGCTTTCTAGTCTCTGGACCAGAATTCTCTCCAACACCTTTCCAAGGACAGGCAAGAGGCAAATCGGCCTATACGACCCTACCTCAGTCCTGGGTTTATCCAGGGACTTTAGCAAGACGATGACCGACGCCACCCGCCATGCCTTAGGAAATATCCCTTCATTCAGTATTGCGTTGTACATAGACAACACATACTCAGGTACACTTCGCCAGACATTCTTAACCATCTCAGGGTATATACCATCTATACCTGGGGCTTTACCATTCTTTTGCTTGCGAACCGCCCTTTTGACCTCACTTTCAGTGAGCTCTTTTATCACATTTGCGCCACTTTCCCTTACTCTCTCCTGAGGTTCATTGTCGACCGGGAAGAAACCGTCCAGCAAAGCATTCACAGTTTCACACCAATTTTCAGTCATTCTCCCGTTTACCCTAACTCCAGTCAATTCAGCCTTTTGCCTCTTTCCCATGCATATCTTATACACCTCTCCCCAAGGATCGGTGTTTCCTTCGCGTTCAACAAATTGTTCCCAATCTTTCTTTTTACATTCGTTCATCATACGTTTATACATTCTCCTTTTATGGAGATACTCTCGTTTCTCTCTCTCATATTCACCTACCTTCCTTGCCCTCTGAAAATTCATTCTAGCTGTTCTCACAGCTCTTTTCATTCGTTGAAGGTCAGCATTCCACCAGGAGACTCTGGTGGAGGACTTTGCTGGCCTTCTCAACATTCGCTCATTCACCGTAGTGATCCATCCTTCCAGCATTTTCACCTGCTCATCAGCAGATAGACTTTGGTATCGGTCAAGACCGACACTTTCTGCCTCATCCCTGATGAGTACCCTATACTTATCCCAGTCAACATTTTTAATCTTCCACCTATTATGCTCTACCTTACTCGCATCATCTCTTACTCTCCTTTCTAGTGTGATCAGTATACCATTGTGGTCACTGATACACCAGTCAGGCTTCACACTCCAGCTAGCGGCGTAGGAAGCGCACGCTTTCTCATTCATCAAGGTGACATCGATGTCCGATTCACCTGTAGCACCACTAAAGGTGTACCATTCAGATTCCTCATTCAGAACCAAGAGCCCTCTCTCATTTACTAGATCCTCTAGCATACGCCGCCTATCGGCTTTCGGAGCATTCATTCTCATCCCCTTACTGAACCAGTAAGGAGATGTTGCATTTGCATCCATTCCGAAAAGGACGGGACGGTCTCCGACCCTTTCAAGAATTCTCTCAATATACCCCAAGTATGGTTCCAACTCACAACTGTACTGACAATACACAGAGACTAGATATCCTTCGAACAAGGCATTCCTGAACCAAACACTTATTCTCCAATCATCTATTAACTCAGGCACCGGCAGGACCTCTCCATCGGGATCATTTACCACGATGGCTGCCGAGCCAGAACTCGATACATACGCTCTCATGGCAGTGGGTATTCCACACACCCGCGCATCCCTTATATACGGTTCCTGCAGCAAACAAATGCTCAACCTTTCACGCACCATGCATTCACCAAGTGCACTCATGACGCCGTAGCATCTTTGCCCATTCAGCTGCAGGACTCTTAAGCCAGACATTTACATTTATTCGTCACTCATTCGCGCCCTTAGGCGCTTCTCTCGTGCTTGGAATTCCGGACACTGAGCACTTGACGTGCTGTGCCCGGTATCCTTTCTGCCTTTCACCCGGCATTCTCTACACTTAGGAACCTCACTTGTGCAGTCACGGATGACATGCCCCTCTTCGCCACATTTTCTGCAAACATTCTGTTTGACCTTGCATTCCTTGACCAGATGTCCGAAACTCAGACATCTGTGACACATGCGCTAAAGCCGACAAATATGCGCCTTTCGCTCATCCACTTTTCTTTCAACTTATGTGGTACTTCAAGTACCACATTGCCACTTTCACCTTTGCCATTTCTGGCTTTCACTTTCACACTACCTTCAAATTCTGGCCACTCAAGGCCCCCCGAATTCCTCCTGTGGTCCTCCCTTAGGAGTTCACCCTCACTGATCTTGACCAACAGTCGCTCTCCCAGTTTTCTGGGTTTTTCAACAATCATTCCTATCTCGCCGAACCTTTTCAAGCCCGACAAGATCTCTAGCTCACCAGCGGTCTTTGTCTCAATGACAATGCCGCCCTCATTTTTGCACTTTCGGAGGGCCGTGACCCTCACGTCGCAGCTGTTAGCCACCTCCGCCAACACCTGCTTCTTCACATTTTCGCTGCTCATCTTGCCCTCTTTATCCTTCACTACGAGAGCGAAGGACCTCGGGACCTCCTTTTTAGGGGGGGTTACCCTCGGTGCCTCCGCACTCGCCACTTTCACACCCGTTGCTGCCATTCCTGCATATGTTCCAGCCTGGGCATGACCCGGAAAGGTAATTTCCCCTTCCTCAACTTTCTTGATCCATTTGTCCTTCTCGACAATCATACCCTTGAGTTTGCTATTCTCAGCGTTTAACTGAGATATAACACCCTCAAGCTCGTGCACGCACTTAAGGATGTAAGACGTCGCCGCCTTACTAACCTTATTTACATCCGACAAGAGGAAATCCCTCAGGTCGAAGCCCAGCTTTTTAATACCACTCACAGTGCTGCCTCCCACACTGCTACTTCGCGTTCGCGAACTTGCACTCGCTGCAGCGGACTCACTACTGCTCTTTTCCAACTCTTTCACCTGCATTTTTACGTTTTTAGAAGAATCATTCATATTCGATCCCACGAGTCGAGAACAAAAGAAGTCACCCCATGACAGTGGCCTCAAGTCATGGGGAAGGCTATTACCACCGCAGAGTCGCACGGTTCTACGGGGTTGTAAGTCTAGAGACCGATCTACCCCTCGGACACGCATCCCCTCGGCGACTCACCTACCTTGGGATTGGGGGATTTTTAGTAGGTTGTCTCCTAGCAAGCCAGACGGTTAAGTCAAGCTCCCCATCCATCCTAAGACATGTCTAGGTCAGGACGGTATATACAAGGTGCTAGCACAAGGGCGTAGCCAGGGGGGGGGGTTTTGGGGGTTCAAACCCCCCCCCGAAATGTTTCAGAGCTATTTTTTTATTGAATACTTGCTACAGAAAGCGACCCTCACAATTCCCGGCACCTACAAAGTCAATTGCCCAAATGTCAAAACCCTCCCCCGAAATTAATTCCTGGCTACGCCCTTGTGCTAGCACCAGGTCCCCGGGTACCTCGGGTTTGGCGATCCCCGTACTACACATAATTATGTGTAGCCCCTGAGGGTAGTAGGTAGGGACAGTGAGAATCTCGTTAATCCATTCATACGCGTCACTAATTAGATGACGAGGCATTTGGCTAATATAATCTTTATTCAGTAGTTAGGTGTTTGCATATGACAGAATAGCAAAAAATGTGCAACATACAAAGTATATAAACGAATGGTTACAGGCAGTGTGTACTTAAGATAAGGTAGATAATGTCCTTGAAAAGTCTTTTGTAGCACATGTACTCACTTTTTAGCAGAAAAGGCCCTTAACCCGCACACAGTTACACAAACACACACAAAGATTGATTACGCTCTCTTGGTGGTGCCAGAGGTAGCGTACTTTCATAGTCATTCCCATGTTCTGCGGCAGACGTCGGTGTGGATGGACAAGCTGCCACGTAGAGTCGTCATTACCAGTTCTCTCCTGTTTTGGATGGTGTTGATGGATAGAGTTTGCAGGAGGGAACTGCTATCGCGGCACCAGATGCCTCTTGCGCCGATTATGAAGGGCAGCACATGTATCGTCGTTTCTGGGTTTACCTGTTGTACGGCCTCTAGAAACTCAGGCTGATCGTAAACGGCTTTTTTCAATAAGAATGTTTCAGAGAGCGATCGAGGGGCCTCCCATGAGACTCCGACATCAGCAATTATGATCTTGTTGTCCTTTTTGCAGAGGAGGTCTGGTTTGTTAAGTATGCCCCTAGTATCTCTAATGTGGGGTTCCTCTGTAACTTCCCACCCTTTTTCTCTGGCCATGTGGGCAATTCTCCTCGCGATGAAATTGTGCCGGATCATCCTTTTGGTGTGACCCAGTGGGCACTTTTGGAGAACATGCGATAGGGATTCCACTCTTCCGCATCCCGCGCGGCACATTTTAGCCTCCCGAGGTTTGAGTTTGATTGCTGAGATGTAGTCTTCCCCCGTCCATGCCTTTGGTGGCTGATGTATGTAGAAACTCGAGGCTTTGTCGTTGGCAGCCTGCTGCGTGCCTCCACCATAAAATGATCTCTCCAGCGTTTCGGCGTTGTCTTTATCAACAGCATTTTTGGAGTTCAATCTAGGATTTATCATTTTGCATAACCTGGATAGCCATTTGTTGTTTGCTTCCATCACTCTATCAAAGAGTCTGCACGTTGTTCTAATTCTTTCCACCCTTTCTTTCATTATGAGTGGTATTTTCCTGGAGAAGGAGAACAGACCAAGTCCCCCTAGATGTACGGGGGTGTATAGGCTGGCGTCAATGATATGTACTGGGAGCCGAAGAACTTTCTTGACTGCTCTCCTGAACTGTCTATCTGCTTTTTTGAGGACTTTCATCGTTATGGCCGGGGCTTGCAGGGAGTGTATGTAACGCGGCACGAGGTGTTGAGTAATTAAATCCATTTTTTGTTGTGGTTTGAGTGGTGCTTTCAGTATACGTCCCAGCTGTTCGTCAAGGTTGGCTGTTGTGCATGGAACTGCTCCGGCGTGAGTGAAGTTTTGCCCTAAATATTTGAAAATTTGGGATGTTGTCGTAATCGGTGGAATTGGGCAGCCGGTCACATAGAATTTCGGAGTTGGCTGTATGTATAGTTTTTTCCTGAACGGGACCACGCTCATGGACAGGGAGGAGCATTTCCTTGGATTCAGTTGCAGAGATCTGGCCTCAAAAAATTGGCAGGCATATTTTAGCAGGAACTGGCAGTCTTTGATGTTATTTGCCATCAGTATAAGATCATCTGCATATCCCAGCACTGAGAGGTTCACCCTTTCTAGCGTTAGCCCTGGTCTTATTTTCAAACTAGCAATCAGTTCATCCATAACCATGTTAAATAGTTGGGGAGAGGGGGTCTCCTTGTTTGACCCCGTTCTTTATCTCTAGCTTCCCGATGTCTTCTCCCTCACAGAACAGTGTTGTCCATTGGTCGGTGAAATTGGCCATTATGTATTCCGTTGTGCGTTGGTCAACTCTGAATCTTCTGAGTGCTCTCCGTATGGACGAGTGCGCCACGTTGTCGAAAGCTTTTTTCAGATCGAGAGTAATGATGGACAGTGGCTTTCCTGCTGCTTTTAGTTTTTTCAGAATCGTCTGAAGGGTTAAGTTGTTCGCGTAGCAGCCATCAATGTTGGTGAAACCCCTCTGGCATTCGTCGATTTTAACGTTTCGGGAGAGCCTCTTGGCTATTATTCTATTGATCGTTCTTATGAGCACAGAGGTGATGGTGAAAGGGCGCCAGTTATTGATGTTCTCCCTGTCCTTATCGCTTTTCGGGATTAGAATCGTTCGGCTCTGGCGTAGGGGGGATGGGACGTATCTTGCATGAATCATAAAGTTGAATAAGAAGTTCAGTTGTTCTATGGGGATCTTCTTGAGTCTCATCGAATCAATACCGTCTGGTCCAGCTGACGTTTTTCCTATGCCGTTAATCGATTCTGCGATGTTTGCGGTGTCAATTGGTTCGTAAATTTCGCAAGGTGTTGCAGCGAAATCCCGGACTGGGGTGTCATCTAGAAAGGGTTCTTTCTCAAAAAGGTCCTTATATTCCTTGAGGAATTGGTCTTTCGTGGGTTTAGGGCCCGAGTTGGATGTCTTAGAACCGTCAATTATTTCCCGAGCTAGTTCTTTCTTGTTCACTTTGTATTTATTCTGCACGTATTTGTACATGGCAGCTCTGTGCTTTCTGCGACCTCCTGTTTCCGGTGGCATCATCTGTGTTGTTTTGGTGCCGGATTTCTTTTGCTTACCATATTTGGCGCATATTGAGGCGGTCCATTCGTCGAATTTCTCCTTAAACCCTTCTTCTCTCAAGCATACCGCCCTGCAGACCGTTATGGCCTCCACATCTTCAGATTCTATGCACAGATCCAGCAGGTGTTGGAGTACTGGATCATGTGTACCTAGTCTAGGCACGTCTGATCCTTCTGGTACATGGGCTTCCTCAGACGGGGGAGGAGCCGGCCCAACTGAGACCGACGGCATCTGCGTTTCTGGCATTTGTTCGCTGCTTTCACTGTTAGAGTCAGATGACGATGCGTCAGACGGGTTGTATGTATATTCGTCGGGTTCTGGTTGGTCATCTGCTTCTTGGGGCACATATTCTTCGTCATTTGATGTTGTTGACGCACTGTCCGATGAACTGGTGTCTTCATCGGAGGTTGGAAGTGCGTGTGTTTGCACTGGTCTTCGTGCTATCGCCCTTGATCTAGTATATGGTCTGGATGGACCCGCTTCAACCGGTTCCGGAGATGCTGGGCCATACTGAGCTGACTGAAGCTCATTACGGAACCTTTCGACCATATTCATATATCTTTCTTCATATCGCTTCTTACGCAGGCCGTCTTTTGGTCTGCTCATCTGAGCCGAAAGGTAATCTAACAGACGGTCACCCTCATACGCAGCCTCCAGTCTCGCCATCTCCTGTAGCTCGCCTTCGGTCCAAAAATGCTTTCGGTTAGTTGTTGTGGCCTCCACGTATAGTTCTTTGATATACTGTTGGGGGTGGGCCGACTGAAGGTGTTTTCGCATGGCCATGTAGTTGGAATATTGGTTACCGCATACTTTGCACTTCCCCTCATTCTCACTCGGGACTCCTCGGCAGTACCGCCTTTGATGGTCGTGGCGTCCTCTCTCAGTAGCGTACGCTTTGCCGCATACGCATGGGTACATAATTGTATGTTCGCAGTCAGGCGGAATATATAATAATTTCTCGCCTCGACTTTGATACCTTCAATCTTAAAACGACGAACACAAAAAATCACACCTAGAGTGCAGCTCCTCTCGATAACGTTGAAAATATAATCGTCGAGGCAGGTCCGCGCGCCGTCAAATTCGTGGCGCCAGTAACTTTCGCAATACGGTTTACCGGTCAGATTTCTCCTAGGGTTCATGCGGGATGTAGGGGGGTCATTTCTATGCAATCCATGGAGACGGAGGACAGAATAACATCGAGTGCGTAGATGGGGTTGTTTCTGCTCACACCCTGTACATTGTCCCGGTCGGGTGTAGCGAAAATCCAGGAAAAACTACCATAATTGATTTCCGGTAAGTTTTCCGCTTGATGTTGCGTCGATGTCACCAGATATTCGGGTTTCCTGTCTACGTTGTCGTTGAGCTCTCTCGGTCGGTGCACACCGCATCGCTAAAGCTCCCCTATTGTGTAAGGCAATAGGGTGGGAGAAATAGGTCGAAAGCTCCGCAAGTGTAAAAGCTCACTAATTTTTGGGAGCAAAAAGCTCGGGTGAGCTTTGAGCTTTTATGCAAAATTCTCGGTGGGAGCTTTGAGCTTTTTGAGCTTTCAAAGCTCAGTTCGTAGTTATGAAAAAGCTCTTGGAGCTTTTAGTTGGAAAAGCTCACCTAGTTCGTAAAAGCTTTCCGTATAGGTGTTGATCGAAGATTCCGAGCTAAAGGTGTCCATACCAAGAATCCAAGAAGTCTCAACTACCTCCTCTCACTCCTGTGCTCCGGGTAAGGCAAATCAATGACCGGGTAGTTTTTCGGCCCTGGTGAGGGATGCATCCCTGCATGGACGAGAAAAGGCCCTACCTCGTCTGTCTCCGCGATTTCTGTCGATGATGTGGCAGATGGGCGCCGGATTATATGAAAACTATAGGGTACCGGAAATTCTCGGCCTCTTTCGATGCATTGTGATCTACGGCTATGGTCTAATTAGATCGCGATATTTCAGAACATCAAAAGAAATGAAAACAAACTGAGATAAACGCATGTAGCCGGCCTAGATGTTTGCCTTATGCGTATAATGCCCAGTGTTAATGGATAATTTCTCGTGTGAATGGAAAATAAAACAACTTCGAACTGCTATAATTTCTGTTCTAGCAGTCCGATTTTTCTCATCCAAACGCCAAACTGACCAGAAACACTTAATCTTCACAATGGACACAAACACTACATTTTTCCGACGCGCAGAACCCAAGTTACTTCACAGACATCCGATCATCGTGATCGCACGTCCGTTCTCCTCGGCTATTATGAAATCCGCGGAGCGGACATGTTGGGTTGCCCCATTTGAAGTTGTTCGCGTATTGGCGGGAAATAAGAGTATGCCTACGCGGAAGTGTCTATTTTGTTTCGCTGTTGGGCGGGGCGTTGTTCAGCCTTATGTCGTGAAATAAAATATCACGGTGCGGTTAAAAATAAAACTAAAGAAAATAGACAAAAGCACAATGTGACGAGTAAGACGAACAGTAAACAGAAAAGAAAAAGAGACAGACCTCGGAAAAGATGTTATTAATCCCTAACGGGTGGTATAGCCAGATGTTCGGTCCTATGCCATGCCCGTCGCATAAAGTCCCTGTGGATTGATGATCCCCATTTCAAAACGCTGTGTATACAGCTTTCCTTCACCTGCCGAGAAAGATCGAGTGCTTCGACAGTGGGGCGATTACATCGCGGCCAGATGCCACGAGCGCCTACTATAAGGGGCAAGAACTCGAAATTCTTGCCGGGCCAGTGTTTTTGGGCGGCCTCGATGAATTTGGGGTTTCCGTAGACGGCCTTTTTACGGATCCAGGCCGCGTCTAAAGACGTGTCCCCCTCCCAGGACACTTGGACGTCTGTTATGATCGTCCTGTCTTTCTGGTGAATAACCACATCTGATTTGAAGAGGGTACCATCGGGATGACGGATGTGAGGTTCGTCCTCGACAGTCCACTTCTTTTCAGTGTGGCGTATGATCTTGAGGGCCACTTCGTTGTGGCGCTTGATCCTTGAGTCGTGGGTGAGTGGACAGGCCTGCAGGATGTGAGAGACGCTCTCTATCCTGTCACAGCCACCCCGACACTGACGGTCAAGCTCAACAGGGTCTTCTTTCCCCGCTAATTTTTCCAAGCCCGTTCCCTTGGCAGTGGTTTCGCTAGATAGTAGGTAAGGACACGCTCAGCAGTGCAGTAAATAGTACCTGAGCAGAGCTCTTTACCATTGTTTAGGCACTTAGATCATCATTGCGTTCCCGATCTACTCGTTGTGCCAGGCATTTAACTGGCGAACTACGTCAGCCGCGAAGGAGGACAGCCGGGAGAAGTTTTCCCGGCTGTGTAGCAGAGATGACAGGGGGGATTCACTTAAGTCTAACAGACCATGCCTTCTCCGCAGATCGCCAAAGAGCGAACAGTATCGGAGGACATGCTCTGCCGACTCTGGCTGACCGCATAGACATAAATCGTTTTCGACCAGGCCTAGGGCAAATAGTTTGGCCTTGAAGGGGCCATGACCTGTTAAGAAACAGGTCAGTGGGAATGCCGGTCGAAACCAAGAGTGAGCCGAGACGAAGTCCACCGATGGGAGCCACTCGAAAGTGACCCGACCGGCAGGGCATTCGTCCCAGATGGACTGCCAGAGGAGGAAGAGGGCTCGTAAGCACTCCCCCTCCAAGCGGGATAGTTCCGCCTTTCTTGACGGAGTGTCAAGGGGGACGGCGGGGAGATCTATGATTTTGTAGCGGAAATGCAGTCCTCTCTTGAGGTAAAATTTGGCGGTCTGGAGAGCTACCTGAAGGTGGGCCGGCAGCTTGCCGGCGATCACCTGCAGGGAGGGGTTTGAAGCCGTCCTGCAGGCGGGGGAGATCAGTAAGAGGAAAAATCTCTGTGCGGATAAAAGGGCACGGAGAACATGTGAGTGTAGTGTCCGATCGAACCAGGCGGCCGAACAGTAGGTGAGGATGGGCAAGAAGATGCATGTATAGTAGACATCCAGGGATCTCTCATCAGATCCACCTACGGCACGCCTAAGCCTCGAGAGCTTAGAGGCGAGTGCCTGGGATCTGTCCCTCAGAGATCGGACATGAGGGAGGAAGGAGAGGCCTGAGTCCACCACCACACCTAGGTAGGTGTGGGCGGAAACCCACTGAACAGAGCCGCCCGGCAGACGGACTACGGGGGGACGAGCAGGGTCCAGGCCGCCTCGAAGGAGGACGGCCTTTGTCTTGTGGACGGACATTTTAAGTTTGTTCTGACCGAGCCACCCGAGAGTGACATCGATCAGATTTTGGAGACCCTGCTCCAAAGCCTTTCGACTGTTGGCAGCGAAAAGCAGCGCCAGGTCGTCGGCAAAAGCGAGAGTCAGCCCGAGCTCCCGAAAGAGCCTGAGCAGACACTCATCGAACACAAGATTCCACAAGTAAGGTCCGAGGATGGACCCTTGTGGGCAGCCTCTATGTAGAGGACGGCTGCATCGGTGGTATTTGGAATGCGTGGCGCGTCTGCCCGAAAGATAGCTACGCAGGAGCCTGAGCTGAGATGGGGAGATACCCACCTCTTGAGCCCTGCGGAAAATGCTCGGCCACCAAAGACAGTCGAAGGCGCCTTCGATATCTACAAAGATGGCAGCCACACAGTAGGTAGGGACAATTCTAGGTAATTAAAGTGTTTCCCGCCCGAAGGCATTAACACTATCGATAATTGTACCATGATACCTCGGTATCATGATACTATGTATTAGCTACGGAAAGGCCCCGACTTTCCGCAACTTTTCGCTATTGCACTTTATCCCGTGGTTAATTATTGCATTATGTCCCATAGAATAAAATATATACAGGGTGTCCGGGGAATAACTGTACATACTCTTACCAGAGATAGAGTTGCACTAGCTGACTACTGATTGACTATTTTAAATTAATTTCTGGGTCTCCCTAGAAAACTACAGGGTGTTTTTTCAACTTCATGGAAATACTTAGACCAGCATAAAATCCAAACTTATTGACGGATATTATTGAAACTTTGGGGGGTTTTGGCACATGCTAAGGTCGAGTCAGAAATACATCAATTATTTCATTATTCCAGGGCCGGACTCATTAATCTCCATTTAAAGTGTTCAGGGTAAAAAAAAACACCTTGTATTTCGAATTATAAATAATTGATTCACTTCTTGGAAAGAAGCTAAATTATGCTTCAATTCGTGGTATCGCTTAAGATTGTCACATCTACAATTATTTTTTTATGAATTTTAGAATTTGTAAAAAGTTCGAAAAATTGAATTTATTTACCTGAATAGGACTTAGTAACCTTGTGGAGGTCGAAAATAAATAATAAATTTTCTTTAAAAAGTCACTGAAAGTGAGAAAGACTATAATAATTCGTTGATATACTGGGTGGCCACCCTAGACGCGGATCTCATTGCGATGAAGTGAATAACGGTATATTGCGAAAAAAATGATTGGCGACATGTATAGGGTATACATAAGCATATTTCAAAATTATTCGTATGTATACCGGGTGTTTGACAACAAACATATAGATCAAAGTGACACTTCTTCCAATGAACACCCGGTATACATACGAATAATTTTGAAAAATGTTTATGTATACCCTATACGTGTCGCCAATCATTTTTTTTCGCAATATACCGTTATTCACTTCATCGCCATGAGATCCGCGTCTAGGGTGGCCACCCAGTATATCAACAAATTATTATAGTCTTTCTCACTTTCAGTAATTTTTTAAAGAAAATTTATTATTTATTTTCGACCTCCACAAGGTTACTAAGTCCTGTTCAAGTAAATAAATTCAATTTTTCGACCTTTTCCCAAATTCAAAAATTCATAAAAAAATAATTGTGGATGTGACAACTTTAAGCGATACCACAAATTGAAGCATAATTTAGCTTCTTTCTAAAAAGTGAATCAATTATTCGTAATTCGAAATACAAAGTGTTTGTTTCACCCTGAACACTTTAAATGAAGATTAATGAGTCCGGCCCTGGAATAAAGAAATAGTTGATATATTTCTGATTCGACCTTAGCATGTGCCAATAACCCCCCAAGTTTCAATAATATCCGTCAATAGCTTTGGATTTTATGATGGTCTAAGTATTTCCATGAAGTTTGAAAAACACCCTGTAGTTTTCTAGGGAAACCCAGAAATTAATTTAAAATAGTCAATCAGTAGTCAGCTAGTGCAACTCTATCTCTGGTAAGAGTATGTACAGTTATTCCCCGGACACCCTGTATATATATATATATATTTACATAAGATAAATAGAATAAATAAATTAAATTATATGTTAGCCTTATTGAGTGATGGCTGCTTGAGCCCACTCATTTACCTTTACAATGTCCTGTTTATTTGCTTTATAGTTATCCCTGAGAACTATTGTAAGGTTTCCGTATTTTCGAAGTATTTCAAGCCTAATCTCCAGCCTGTTTTGAAGCATGCACTCCATTCGTACATGCTCCGCATTTTCTTCGCTTACGTTATCGCAAACGCATTCACCATTGGTAGCCTGTAGATTAAATCTACGCTTATAACTTTCAAGTTACCGTGGCCAGTTAATAACTTGACTGATTCAAAGTTCAGATTCAGCAGGTCTAATCCGACCTGTCGGCAGTGCTTGTAAAGTTCTCTGCCTTTGTCCGTGGTTTCCCAGTCATTTTGCCACACCCTCATGATTTCTGAGCTGTTGTTAGTAGCTCTTATTTTGGCCTTCTTTGCTTTATCCCTTATTAGACGCGCCACTACCTCAGACGCGTCTTGTTCTGCAGGGTGCGGCTTATTGACTGTTCTTATTCTTTCGCTAATAATTTCGCTCTTATTGTCAACCCAACACTTCCACCTGGTTTTTGCTACGATCCTCCAAGGTGTAATTCCAGCTAACACCTGTAGTGCTGCTGTTGGGGTTGTTGCGTATGTCCTGTTAATCAGTAACAGAAGAGGCCTCTGTAATGCTTCTAGATGTCGCTTCATCAGAGCATGTTCTGCGTTATAACCCCAGATTTCTGAGGCATAGAATGCTGCCGGTTTCAGCACTTTTTCCGCGATTTCTTTAAAGACTTGCTTGTCATGGCCGTAGGTTCTACTGACCATTCCAAGTAGTTTCTTTGAAATCTTGTCGATCTTTGTCCTGATCATTTTTGCGTGTTCTATGAACCATAGCCTTTTGTCGAAAGAACGGAAGAGCTAACGAGACAGACGTACAAAAGATTAACGAGTGGGCCGAAGAAGCCATCATGGACACATAAACAAACGGACAGACAATCAGGGTAATAGACAATACAGGACCAACTGACGAGGACAACACCCTACAGCAGAACATCAGCTGAAGGGAGGGACAGAAGGTTGATGCCGGCAGGCGGGAAACCAAAATGCTCAAAGCCTTTTGTCGACTATTAAGCCAAGGTATTTGATGTGTTCTTTGACATCAATTCTCCTACCGTCAATTCCTATTGTGGAAGGTCGAATCGGCCTTCCTTTGGCTATGAACATTGCCTCGGTTTTAGCTGCATTGTATTGCAGTCCGTTTCGTCTCGCCCATTGGCTCGACTTTTCCCATACGCAAGCCCATTTGGCTTCTAAGTCCCTCGCGGACTTACCTTTGATAATAACGATCTTATCATCGGCATAAGCCTGGTATTCGAGCACGTCTTCGACGAGTTCGATATCGACCTGTTTTTCAACGCTTTCTGCAGCCCTCATTTCTTGGTTCAGTTCCTCTATGGCTCTGAACCATCCCTGCATGACTGGTAACCAAAGAATTGGTCCCAGTCTCGATCCCTGAGGGCTGCCCTTTTCTGATCGGTCTAGTTATTGGACCGCTTGTTATTACCCTTTCTTCCAAGAAATTTTCACATAACTTCTTTAGGTTTCCTGGCGTTCCCACCAGTTCCAGCTCGTAGCTGATACTTGGTGGCCATGCACTATTGAAAGCGTTTTTCAGGTCTAGGGCAACAATTAATTGATGTTTTTGATTTGATTTATTGGCTTTTATTCGACCTATTAGGTGATCTATGGCGTCAGTTGTTGCGACGCCTTCTCTGAACCCGAACTGCCTTTCGCTCAGGCCGTTGTTATTTTCTAGCCAGTATTGCAACCTACGACTGACTATACTATCTAAGACCTTCCCCAGGGTAGGTAATAGACTAATCGGTCTTAGTGATCCGTCTCCTTTTGGGATCCACACCACTTGTGCAATTTTCCAGATCTTTGGAAATTTTCCATACGCATAACATTTGTTAAACATGTCCTTCAGGATGTGACCATTACATTGAAAATGTGAATCATTGCTTCATTGGGGATTCTATCGTTCCTTGTGCTCTTTCCGGTTTTCATGGCGTCTATTGCGCCCTTTATTTCGCTCAACTTTACTTCCGGTTCGCTCGTTTCTGCATATCTTTTGGGTTTTTGTCTGATATGTCTCATGTCTTGCGAATCCTTAGATTCGTCATCTTCCGGGAAGTATTTACTCAACAGATATTCGTGCTTTTCAGCCTCGTTTTCCGTGTACGTTCCATCTTCTTTCAAGATGTTCGTACTAGGTCCTCTTTGTTTCTTTCGAAAGAATTTCCATAACTTTTGCCATGGATTTTCTTCCGATATTTGTTCAATTTGTTCAAGTAGG
>CM024243.1:72197248-72241822 GCA_013421045.1 Propylea japonica
AGCGTGTACGCTCTTGGTGCGCCTCGTCTCGCAATGAGAATGAGACGCCCCGGAATGCGGAACGGTCATGGAGACCGATCATCTTCCCTTAGTCCGCACGAGGCGGACGTTTACTTTCATTTCGCCTTTAGGTTTAGTTATATCCCAATGACTCGCGCACACGCTAGACTCCTTGGTCCGTGTTTCAAGACGGGTCCTGAAAGTACCCAAAGCAATAGCGTCGCTGATCTGCGTTACAAGAGGTCTGTCCGAGAACACCGCGGCGAACAGTCGCGCACGGACGGAATCGGCACTAGGTCCGATCGCCATCACGAAACGCATACTTGCGGATTGCTCCGCGCTCTAGGTCTACACTGCGGGCCGTAGAACGACACCCAACGGATCGCGACGACCTACTAGGGGAGAAGTGCACGCTTCCGGAGCCGACGACGAGCCATTCGATCAGTAATCAGTATTGATATTTATTTTAATTCTGATTCCATATAAACTGTTTCGATCTTCCTTGATCTCGTCAGCGTAAGACGGTTGTTGAAAAACAACACTCACGGACAGTTTATATTCTTCCACTTTTGTAAAATTTAATAAAAATAACATATATAAACTGCCACAAATATTGAATGGAAATGTAAATTGTGCACTCAATATTAGAATTGAATTCACCTCTCCATCAAACATTTGTATTTTTCATATTCATTTTTGGAGAAATTTACTATTAGATTAGGAACGTTACAGAAATTTTCATATGAATATTTAATGAATGATCGTGATAATTTAAAAATGGAATATGTCGTAAGCTATTTGATTTGAATTCATAAAATACAAATTGAAAAACTGTATATCGATAGGATTCAATATTCTTATCATATTTTAGAATCAGAATTCAGTAACTTCCCATAGCTAATATCTTTGGCGTACTCATTATTCGAAGAGCCGTCTTACATTTCACGATTGGGGTTTCGATTATTATATTATTATTTATCCTCTCAAAAATATCGAAACTCTGAAAAAATCTTTTAATTGGAACAATAAAATAAATATAGTAAAATAAATACAATAAGTCTAACTACAAATAAGTAACCATGTTCAACATAACAAATTTTTTTTTAATATAATAAATACTCATTAATCCGAGTCTGAGTAATCACTTGAGTAATCTTGTGGTGTTCTCATGAAATTCAAACCGGATGTTCCCGGTTTGTCAAAAACTGAAACTCTAGCTTCTAATTGACTCCTTGTTCTGAAGGGAATCGATTTCTTCCATAAGTCAGAATTTTCTTGTATTTCTGCTTGTAAAATTATATCTTCCACATCTATATAATCCGGATCGCCATCTTCTCTGAATGCATGACGACTCGACGGTGATGTCTGATCATCATTGTCCTGATCTGGACAGATCGTTACCTGACGTCGTTTTCTATTGCCATCGTTATCAGTCGATGCATTGTCGAGTACAATTGGAAAAATAACATTGCTGGTGAATCTCTTTCTACCCCTGAATTTGAACGTCCCCTGCTTTCCCGAATCCTCTATAAAAATTTTTATTCCATTTATATTTCCAACCCTGGAAAAGGCCACGTACAATTGGCCGTGAGTGAAACATGGCCTTTTAAGGCATATTCCCACTTTCTTCAAAGTTTGGCCTTGCGACTTGTTTATTGTCATTGCGTAGGCGAGTCGGACGGGAAATTGCAGCCTCACTATTTCCTTGGGCAGTATGGGAAGTTGTTGCTTCATCTTTATCCTCGGTAAAAATAACCTCTCTCCAACTCTTTCGCCTGTCAAAAGTTCGCATTCAATCAAATACTGTCCTAAACGAACCACTCTCATTCGTGTACCGTTGCATTCGCCTTGTTCAACGTTCAAATTACGCAACAGTATCACGATCACTCCACATTTTGAAGTTAGCTCGTGTGGAGGCAGATAGGGAGAATTGATTGAATTCAACAAATCCAGTGGAGCCGAAAACTCGTCATCATCTTCAGTGCCCAAGTATGTGTCCTCGCTCAAATAAGTTCTCGTTTCAACTGTTTCTATGCGTTCCATGATCAAATTATTGACGGCATCGACAACGTCATTCGTAGGACATAGGATAGCAAGGGAACCATTTTCTTTCGCAGTATAATTTTTGTTATAAACAAAATCTATCAATTCCGTCATCGAAGCCGCAATAAAACGATTCGGTATTTCAATCAAATTATCCGGAGCCACAGGAGCACTCTTTTTATTAAGGCGGACGAAGGGCAAATTACCATCTCCCATTCTCAGAAGCCATTGGTCGAATGTGCATCCGTCCAAATCTTCATGCGTTTGAGCCATTTGAGGATTTCGGGCTGCTCTCATATTCTTGTTCAGCTTCAACTTTACGAACGATCGCCACAATTTGCTCGCTTTTAAAGTTTGAGCTATCACTTCGTTACGATGACCGCCAATTACTACGGGGAGTATTTGCCTGAAGTCTCCTCCGAATAATACGCACTTTCCACCCATAGGTTCATACCTCCTCATAATGTCCCTCAAATACCTATCAACAGCTTCCACTGCATTTCGAGGCGTCATCGGCGCTTCGTCCCAAATAATAAGTGCGGCTTTTTTAATATCATCTGAACGGGGCGACTCTATATCGAACCCGCAAGTCGATTCTTCCGAAAGACTGATTGGCAGCTTGAAAGCTCTATGCACAGTGGAGCCACCAATCAGTATGTTTGCCGCGATGCCGGTCCAAGTGACTGCGATCACTTTTTGATTTGAAATGTCCTGCAGAATTCTTATGAGCGTATTATATAGATGCGTTTTGCCCGTTCCCCCAGGACCGTCTAAATAAAAGACATTTTCTTTTTGACGATCGACGATTTGTGAACTCGTCACGTCTCCGTTCTCCATCAGATCCTCGTAAATTTCGAACGGAATAAGAAAATTCAATCTTTTAGCGCAGGCATTCAAAACTCTCAGGAATATAATTTTTTGATCCTTATTTAATGCAGAAACATTATACAGGCTGCTTCTGTCGGGCAAAATCGCATCATATTCTTCATCGTCAATCATCAAACTTGGTCCACCGATGCCATCTTCGTCCTCGCTACTCGATACATAATCATCGTTATCATCCACACAAATTCCTAAATCTCGTAACGAAACTTCTCCTCGACAACGTGATATGATATCTCCGATTATTTCTACGCACGCAGCAGTGGCATCGTGTCGATTCATTGCTCTATATCGGAAATCGGCTATGAGGTATTTTTTGAAGGATTGCCACAATCCTCGGATCTGCTCCATGTCTTCTTCTATCCTGATGCAACAGATCATCGAAAACAGCTTTCTGAGCCTCTTGGGATGACATGATGATTTCGCTTCATCAAGGCATTTCTTGAACTCTTCACTATCTCTGTGAAGCCAATTTCTTCTTCTGCAGGGCTCGCGAAATGTGTCACATATGTATCCGTCATCCAGGGTCAGCAGATCATCAAAAGATGTGGCACCTCTAATTCTTTTCAGCAGAAATCGGAGGAAGAATTTTTCCATTTGTCCTTCTGCTGTGCTCACCTCTGCCAATGACAGTGGTCTCATATCATGGGGAAGGCTATTACCACCGTAGAGTCGCACGGTTCCACGGGGTTGTGAGTCTAAAGACCGATCTACCCCTTGGACACGCATCCCCTTGGCGACTCACCTACCTTGGGATTGGGGGATTTTTAGTAGGTTGTTCCTAGCAAGCCAGACGGCTAAGTCAAGCTCCCCATCCATCCTAAGACATGTCTAGGTCAGGACGGTATATACGAAGGTGCTAGCACCAGGTCCTCGGGTACCTCGGGTTTGGCGATCCCCGTACTACAGTAGGGACAACAACAACATTTATAATTTTAACGTGACCCACCTACCCGAAGGCTTATGGCCACGACCCCCATGGGTGCGGAATTGGGATACGCCCAATTAGCGCGCTTCGTACTCTAAGTACTCAGCTTTCAGTGGGGTTTCGGATTTCTCAAGTCCTACGCCCTTACTGATAGAAGGAGACACTATCCAATCTCTACTAGCTATGGAGGCTAGTTCCCGAGTTGTATACGCAACTCACACGCCGAGGTGGATCAGAACCCCTCTAGCCCAGCATGCAGGCTTTCAACCACTGCCACCACGAAACCAATCCCGATAGGGCTGACAGGAAGGCAACTAAGGCGCCCAAAGATGCCAAAGCCGACCATCCTGCGGAGAAGCCCTCCCGTGGTACGAATCATAATACGTCATTCGTGGGACATGTTTCGGGAATTTCTTCCCTCGCAATTAAGGATCTTGAGTATCCATGCCTTGCTGAGGCAGGTAAGGGTTACTGCGCGGGTTTACCAAGCCCGTCGACAATGCTATGGAATCAGTACGTACGCCCCAGAAGTCCAAGTGGTGTGAAACCCTCACTCTTCAAAGCCAGGACGGCGCACCTTTCAACCACTATTGTCGCCCTGCGCCACAATTCCCCTAAGGGATAAATCAAGCACCTTACCACTACCCATTTCCGGGGAACGAACCCCTCAGTGAGTCTACATTTAATGTCCTCGATCTCATTGCGAGCACCTCTTTCGCGAAGTAGCCCACTTGTACGTACCTGTCATACGTCTCAATCATTCTACATACATTCTGGCGTATTCCAACCGTAGTTGTGATGCCTTCGAGGATGACCCTCCTCAACTCATAATATTCCAGACAGTCAAACAAGACATGTTCCCAATTCTCAATCTCGCCACAAATACATCTATCACTCTCACTGAGACCTCGCTTATGCAAAAACTCATTCATCGACCCGTGACCTGTAATGAGGTATAACCCATATACAGTCCGGGAGAGAACCATTCATTCTTGACAACAAAGTCCACATTCGGTATAAAGCCGTATGTGACTCGCCCCTTATCACTTTCATCCCATCTTCGCTGCCATTCCTGTCTCAGTGTTTGTTTTAATGCATTTACACCTTCCATGGGATCGGAACCCCAGACACCAACATACTTTCGATCAAATTCATTCAACTCAATTCCCTTCTTGAGTTTGTTACTCACACCCATCTCCACAGCCAAAAGGTCCCATGGAGTTACACCCATCAATACATGCATGGCTTCGGTGGACACAGTTCTGCAGACCCTCAGACATGCCCCCATAACCACCCTCTGACACCTATTTATGCTATCCCTTGCATACCTTTTGTACATTTCACTGTACCATACTTCCACACCGTACATGGCGCATGCTTTAAACATGCCACCATATACCACATTCATAGACTTCCGTGTAAGTCCCCAATCTTTCCTCAATACACGCCCCATTTGTCCCGCTAGTCTAGCTAGCTTTGCCCTAACATCCGAGAAGTGACTCATGAATCTGAGTCCTTCATCTACTCTTATACCCAGATATTTCACGCTGCATGCATACTTGACGCCCTTATTGTTCATTCTGACCTGAGGATGCCTCGTCGCGGCAAACCTCCTTTCAGCATCATGCATACAGTCTTTTGTTCAGACACTTTCACCCCTGCCTGAGCGGCCCAATCGCACAACATTGTCATGCATTCCGTCCCCTTCGACTCCAGCCGGAGGCGACTGTTCCCTTTCAGTATGATGAGCAAGTCATCCGCGAATGCAACTACCTCAATCTCACCATTTTCAAACATTCTTAGGAGGACATCTAAACATACATTCCACAGGAATGGTCCCGCTATGGAACCCTGTGGACATCCTCTCATCAGCATGCGCACCACAAACTCATGCTTCCCAATTATTCTAACCTCTCGCTCGTGGAAATAGGATTCCCACATTGCCAATTCCTCACATCCTAATTCTGACAGACGGTTCAGGATATACCCCCACTTTAAGTGGTCAAATGCACCTTTAAAGTCGACGAAGATACCCAGGACATACTTTTCCTGGGATTCGCCGACTATCCTTTCAAGCAACTTCCATGCATCAACAGTTGACTTTCCCTTGGTAATCCAGCAATGCATTCACAGTCTCACACCAATTTTCAGTCATTCTCCCGTTTACCCTAACTCCAGTTAATTCAGCCTTTTGCCTCTTTCCCATGCATATCTTATACACCTCTCCCCAAGGATCGGTGTTTCCCTCGCGTTCAACAAATTGTTCCCAATCTTTCTTTTTACATTCGTTCATCATACGTTTATACATTCTCCTTTTATGGAGATACTCTCTTTTCTCTCTCTCATATTCACCTATCTTCTTGCCCTCTGAAAATTCATTCTAGCTGTTCTCACAGCTCTTTTCATTCGTTGAAGGTCAGCATTCCACCAGGAGACTCTGGTGGAGGACTTTGCTGGCCTTCTCAACATTCGCTCATTCACCGTAGTGATCCATCCTTCCAGCATTTTCACCTGCTCATCAGCAGATAGACTTCGGTATCGGTCAAGACCGACACTTTCTGCCTCATCCCTGATGAGTACCCTATACTTATCCCAGTCGACATTTTTATCTTCCACCTATTATGCTCTACCTTACTCGCATCATCTCTTACTCTCCTTTCTAGTGTGATCAGTATACCATTGTGGTCACTGATACACCAGTCAGGCTTCACACTCCAACTAGCGGCGTAGGAAGCGCACGCTTTCTCATTCATCAAGGTGACATCGATGTCCGATTCACCCGTAGCACCACTAAAGGTGTACCATTCAGATTCCTCATTCAGAACCAAGAGCCCTCTCTCATTTACTAGATCCTCTAGCATACGCCCCCTATCGGCTTTCGGACCATTCATTCTCATTCCCTTACTGAACCAGTAGGGAGATGTTGCATTTGCATCCATTCCGAAAAGGACGGGACGGTCTCCGACCCTTTCAAGAACTCTCTCAATATACCCCAAGTATGGTTCTAACTCACAACTGTACTGACAATACACAGAGACTAGATATCCTTCAAACAAGGCATTCCTGAACCAAACACATATTCCCCATTCATCTATTAACTCAGGCACCGGCAGGACCTCTCCATCGGGATCATTTACCACGATGGCTGCCGAGCCAGAACTCGATACGTACGCTCTCATGGCAGTGGGTATTCCACACACCCGCGCATCCCTTATATACGGTTCCTGCAGCAAACAAATGCTCAACCTTTCACGCACCATGCATTCGCCAAGTGCACTCATGACGCCGTAGCATCTTTGCCCATTCAGCTGCAGGACTCTTAAGCCAGACATTTCAACATTTATTCAGCCATTCGCGCCCTTAGGCGCTTCGCTCTCGCCTGGAATTCCGGACACTGAGCACTTGACGTGCTGTGCCCGGTATCCTTCCTGCCTTTCACACGGCATTCTCTACACTTATGCACCTCACTTTTGCAGTCACGGATGACATGTCCCTCTTCACCACACTTTCTGCACACATTCTGTTTGAGCTTACATTCTTTCATCAGATGCCCGAAACCCAGACATCTGTGACACCTTTCAACGGGCGACAGTTCTTTTACCCGACATGCACTAAAGCCAACAAAGATTCGCCCTTCGCTCATCCACCTGTCTTTCAACTTATGTGGTACTTCAAGTACCACATTTCCACTTTCGCCTTTGCCATTTCTGGCCTTCACTTTTACACCTTGCTCAAATTCAGGCCACTCAAGGCCCCCCGAATTCCTCCTATGCACCTCCCTTAGGAGCTCATTCTCACTGATCTTTGACGGAACGTCAAAGACCAACAGTCGCTCTCCCAGTTTCCTGGGTTTTTCTACTGTCATACCAATCTCGTCGAACTTTTTCAAGCCCGACAAGACCTCAAGTTCGCCTGCGGTCATTGTCTCTATGACAATGCCACCCTCGTTTTTACACTTTCGGAGGGCCGTGACCCTCACGTTGCAGCTGTTGGCCACCTCCGCCAACACCTGCTTCTTGACCTCTTCGCTCTTCATCTTGCCCTCTTTGTCTTTCACTACGAGAGCAAAGGACCTCGGGACCTCCTTTTTAGGGGGGGCTACCCTAGGAACCTCCGCCCTCGCCACATTCATACCTCTTGCAGTCGTCACACCTGCATACGTGCTGGGGGCACGACCCGGAAAGGTGATTTCCCCTTCCTCCACACGTTTCATCCACCTATCTTTCTCCACTATCATACCCTTGAGTTTGCTATTCTCAGCGTTTAACTGAGAAATAACTCCCTCAAGCTCATGCACCGTTTTAAGGATGAAAGACGTTGCCGCCTTGCTAACCTTATTTACATCCGACAGGAGGAAATCCCTCAGGTCGGCACCCAGCTTTTTAATCCCTGACACAGTGCTGCCTCCCACACTGCTACTTCGCGACCTTGAGCTTACACTCGCCGCAGCAGATTCGCTCCCGCTCTTATCGAGCTCTTTCACCAGCTTTTTTACATTTTGATTATTCTCAGACATACTTTATCCCACGAGTCGAGCACAAAAAGAAGTCGCCCCATGACAGTGGTCTCATATCATGGGGAAGGCTATTACCACCGTAGAGTCGCCTGGTTCCACGGGGTTGTAAGTCTAAAGACCGATCTACCCCTCGGACACGCATCCCCTCGGCGACTCACCTACCTTGGGATTGGGGGATTTTTAGTAGGTTATCTCCTAGCAAGCCAGACGGCTAAGTCAAGCTCCCCATCCATCCTAAGACATGTCTAGGTCAGGACGGTATATACAAGGTGCTAGCACCAGGTCCTCGGGTACCTCGGGTTTGGCGATCCCCGTACTACACATAATTATGTATAGCCCCTGAGGTACTCAGTAGGGACAGTGAGAATCTGACATATTCCATTCTGAGTTCCAGAATATGAAACTCCGACATATACTAGTGCATAAAACAATTTCACCTGAGCCCGCCGCCAATCCGCGTTTCAATAAAATCGTGTCCAACGTAACACAACCTGGTCGGAAAATAAGGAAAGCACACATATGGGAAATACGTGATATCAGATGCTGTAGAAAGTTGGTGGATCCCTTATAGGGTGATCTGACCTGATCATATAAAAAAGTGACAGTTTGCGTTGACTTCAATCTTTGATAATAGTCCCGCCGTTCACCGGACTATCAGAAGGGCGTCGCATAAAATATTGTTCGAGGCACTGTTCATCATGTAAACCGGCCTGTATCCAAGTCACCCAAGATACCCTGTCCACGCCAAAGAGGCCCAAGCCCCAGGGGTTCCTTCGCAGCACCTTAAACAGTCCATAGCACGGATGTTGTAGGTTTTCACGCCCTAATCCTTTAATTCATGGACTAGTCCACTGCACGAACGAGGTCGGGATGCTAACTCCGCCTGTTCTTTGATTCATGGACCGTGCTGCACGAGATACAGACCCAGAGTTAACTGGGTCAGCTCATTAGTTCGCGGTTTAAAATGAGCGAGTTATGCCCCTGAGGCAAGAACGACAATGATGCGACCAGGCCACCGAGGGTGGCTCAGCAACGCGCATTATGTGGCGATATTCCCACAGTCCGAACACTGGCTCTAGCGAACCAACGAGGGCTACGCAAACCGTCTTCTTCTTTTCATTAGTGCCTTTTGGAAAACGCTCCATCACGGAGCGCCGCCCTCCAAACGCGGCCTGAAACAGAAAAAGACATAAAAAATGCTCAACAGGGGTTAGGTACGATTAGTGTAAATATAAAATTGTATAGATAAAATGTTATTAAGAGTTATTAAAAATATGTATATTTGACAGCACAGACACATTAAAAAGCAGACCATTGCTGGCCTGTTCGTCGGTAAAGGACGTGTATACCGAGTGTCTGGCCCGTTTCCATCTTTCGCACCGACCTGTGAGGTGCCTTGGATGTTATGAGGCACCCCCATCAAGAGGCCCTCATGAAGTGACTCCAGACCATTATGCTGCCCCTAATGGTCCCCGTCACCATAGATCGTATCACCTGGTTTGTGAATCCAACGATGCTTGAAAGCAACGAGTTGTCAGCGCACCAGGTGCCCCTAGCACCTACTACCAGGGGAGCGCACGTTACGATCTTACCCGGATGTCGGACGGTCATGGCATGTATGAACCTTGGCTCGCTATAAAGGGCAACTTTATTTTGAGCAGCCACCGACAGGGAGTTAGGTCCCTCCCAGGAAACAGTCGCATCAACCACGACTACTCTAGAGCCCTGATGCAGAATGAGGTCAGGGATCTTGAGGGCGCCGTCGGAACAGCGGATCCTCGGTTCCACCTCCACAATCCACCCCTTTCCTTCGGCGAACTTCCGGACAGTGTCGACAAGATGGTCGTGTCGACGGATCCTTTTCCAGTGCGCAGCGGGACACTTCTGCAGCACATGGCATAAGGACTCTGTCCTGTTGCAACCCATTCTGCACACTCGGTCCTGTACAGGATTTGAGGGGATCCCTCTGTTGGCAACAAGTTGCCTCGGAGCTAGACGGCCCTGACAAAGTCTGACCGGTCCAGAAGGGTGGCGGGTTAGGAATCCAGTCGCTTGCTGGGCGACAATCCCTGCCCTGCCACAAGCCATTGCCCGAATAGCTGTTCTCGAGCCTCTCACTCATCTTCCTGGCCAGCTCTCCCATGCTCCCGCTCTCCCTGGTCCATCCGCAAAGCTTGGTATAAAGCTTTCTGCAGAATTCCAGGTCGAGCGTCGCTGACGATGTCGTGTCAGCCGCGAGAATCAGCGAACTGATTCTACTCCGGAGGACTATGGGCACAAACTCTGCGAAGCAGGTAACTCCCAATCCGCCCTCCCGTACCGGAGCGTGTATGAAGGCTTCTGCGCAGGTTCTATTGAGGTGAAGATAGCCACGTACTGCTATCCTCACGACCCTATCTACATGCCTAAGGGTCTTGAGAGTAATGACAGGGGTCTGCAAGTAGTAACCAAACTTGGGCAAGAGATATACCTTTAAGATCTCCAATTTCTGCTGCGGTTTCAGCGGCGCAGCACCGATCCTTCCAAGCTGAGTCTTGAGATCCTGCAACACTGGGCCCACCTGACCCATCACCCCAAAGTTTTCTCCAAGGTACCGGAAAGCTTCCGATGGCTTGAGCTGTCTGATGGGCTGACCACCTACCGAGAAAATCGGTGAGGTGACGGCGTAGGAGTGCTTGTTGCCACGGTTAACCCGGACAGTTACCGCAACGCACTTGGAGGGATTAAGCGCCATCCCTCTACGCTCGAAAAACTCAATGACCATCTTCAGCTGCTCCTGAGCATCCCTGGAGCTCTGGGCCAAAAGCAGCAGGTCATCGGCGTAGCCTAAGACCGCTATCTTCTGGAGCGCACCAACGGGCAGACCAAGACCAGCCCGTTCAAGATCACAGATCAGCTCGTCCAGAACAGATTGAACAAGACGGGGGAAAGCGGGTCACCCTGCTTAACACCCGTCTGATAGGTATATCAGATGTTTCTCTTACCCCCTACCTCGACCACGGTAGTCGAATCCTCGAAAGAGTCTTCGACGTACCTTCTAGTCACCTCATCTATCCCGAACCGCTTCATAGCTCGTGCGATGGATCGTTGAGAGATGGTGTCGAATGCTTGACGCACATCGACACTCAAGATGTTATAAGGCTTCACGCCTCGACGCCGTTCCTTAATTAGAGCCTGGAGAGTAAGGTTGTTCAGAAGGACTCCGTCAATCGGCCGAAACCCCCTCTGGTGTCCGTGCAACGGTACAGAGCCAAAACGCTTTCCGACGATCCTATTGAGCACCCTGATCACTATAGACGCAATAGTGATAGGCCGCCAATTGTTAATATCCTTTAGGTCACCCCCCTTTGGTATCAGAATCGTTCTGTTCCTCTTCGACGTCGACGGCGTTACGCCGAAGAGAAACATGATGTTAAAAACCAGCACGAGTCGCTTGATCGGCACCCTCCTGAGATCTTTGATCGAAAGACCATCGACCCCAGTTGAGGGTGATTTCGACACTCGGAGAGCATCCACAATCTCCTGCTCGGAGATGGAGTCCCGAGGTCCATAGGCGCTCGTGCGTCCTTGACGTTATCCCTATCATCATTGGATGGGTGACCAAACAGAGCGGAGAATTTTTGCTCCGCGGATCTTATGTCAGGAAGGTATGACCCCCCACAGGTTCGTTCTTAAGTACACTGCGGGCCAGGGCGGCGCGGTCCTTCCTATACAGACGCTGGTACGTCCTGTACAGTTCGGCTCGTTGACGTTGCCGATTGAGGACCCGCCTCGACTGACTTTGTCCGGCTCTGATGTTCGAGCGGTTTCCGCCACCTCTGACGCCCGTCTGCGGAAGCAGATGGCGCAGATAGGCTTCCACCTCAGACCTACTCGCTCTCGCCGATCACTGACACTTGAGTCTTGACTTAGCTCATAAAGAGATCGGTCGTTCTCTGACCATCCATCATGGCCATGCCAGTAATCTTCCAGGAACTGGGATATAACATGCCTGCTCAACGGCACGAACTCAGCTGCGTTCGGGTTCATAGGCCCACTAGTGGAAGAGTTGGGCTAGTTACTCTCTCCTCCAAAAGAGCTTCAGCAGCCACCGAGGTCCAACCTCCGGAGTTGGGAGCGCAGTGACCTCCTCGCTCGGCCCCGGATTGCTCCAGAGGTGTCCTCACGAGAAGGTCCGCCAGACCCTCGCCCCGCAGTCGCTCAAGAGTCTCCCTGTACTGGGATTTCTCCTGCGGTTCTTAATGAAGTCCAGATTCCTGTCAGGATAGAAGGGCAGGAGATACTGGTTCACGAAACCGCACGGTACAGGACAGTTCCCGTCGAGCAAGCTCGACATCGTCCCTATGACTCCAGGCTTCCGCCCCCCGGGGGTTCGCCTCGTACCGGGCCTCCAGCTCACTATTGTAGGAGTCAGTGTGCGCCCTCCTGCCTCTGTGCTGCTGTAGCCCAGCAAATGTGCTGAAACGTGCATCACAGATAGGGCAGCTCCCTTCGTCGTCTGTAGGAGGTCCGCGACATCGCAACCTCCTGATGTGAACCCTAAGATTCGCGTCCGAAGAGAAGGACTTTCCACATTGTGGACACAGAACCATCTCCTCGGTGCTCTCTCGCCGGTTCGAATCGTACCAAAGTGGTGTGGGACAACAGGCGGTATTTAACTACTCGCCTGCTTGCAAGAAAAGAAACAAAGCCCACACCAGATATACGCCGTCTAATAGCCGACGAAGCACGGTACCTTCTATTCCCAGGCGTGAAGGTAGGCTCACCGATCCGTTCCGAACTAAGTTGGATCGCCGTGATGAGAGCCGCTTAATGCTGACCTGGGATCGCGTCTGCCAATTGGCCGGTCCAGGACCGTTACCAGGGGACACCACGTGGAGGTTTGACAGACACTTGCCGATAGACTCTTTGGAAACACCCAAGAGCCAAACACCGTACAAAGAGCCTAGAATGCACACTCAATAGCACAGTATAAAAAGCTCCGGATGCACCTTGGAATTTCTCGACCAGCCCCCAAAAAAAAAAACTTATAAGTGATGTTGTTTACTCCCGCCGTTAGCCTGCGCCGTCTATTAAGAGTACTTTCTACTCCCGCCGTTTGCCCGCCTTCTATTAAGTGAGTAGTTTCTACTCCCGCCGTTTACCTGCACCTTCCCACTTGCTATGATTCACCTGCTGCCGCTGCTTACCCGAAACGAAGCGAACTGCGTAACCTGCGACAGTCGTGGTATTCGCTAATCGCATAACCCGAACTCTTTCCTTACTCACGTTACGATCTCCGCAGCCTGAATTTCTGGTCTTCTGCTTCGCCATTCACTCGACATCGCCAATTCCTGAAAGCGGTTAGTTTCGTACACACTTCGCAATGTCTGGTGTTGCATGTGATCAGTAATCAGATGAGCATAAGTACCTAGCGTGTTTTCGATATTTAACGATCTGGTTCCATATGTAGCGACTTTTTCTGCATTACAATGTTTAAATGTTGACGATACGGTGCCATACACTACCCTGAATATGCCCAGTTCTCGTCCGAACACTGAAGGGGTGAACACCTCTCAGGTACCTGCTCCGACAATAGAAACGGTCTTCGAAATATTTCTCGAATTTTAAAGTGGAAGTCCACTTAGTGTTTAAATTTAAATAAAAGTGAAGTGCAAAAATCAAAGTGAAGGGTTCGTTCTTAAAACAAACAATGGGGGACAATCCCCATAAAAAGGAGAAAAAAAGAAAATTTGAAAAAGTTTCTTTAAACTCAACTACATCGAGTGCAAGTGAATCGGTAAAAATGGACATCGATAAAAACGAAAAAAAATCAGGGACATCACCAACCCTGACATAACTCACCCCGGTGGTGCATCCCCTACCTTAATGAGTGACAGTGAAGAGTTTAACACCCCATAGAATCCATAAACAGATACGAAAAACTTAATATAGAAGAAAACAACGTCGCGAGTGCCAGTGACGAAGTGCAAAGTGAAACACGCAAAATAAAACCACCCGCAATAGTGCTCCCAGGTCTAATCAAGGAACACGAAAATACGTTAAAAAAATAAGTGCCATCATAGGTAACAAAAACTTTTTTATAAAATACTTGAAGGATGCTTCCAACATTTATGTCAACAATGAAGAGGACCATACAAAATTGAAGAACTACTTCATTATGTGAATCAACAATTTTCACACATACTCAAAAACTAATGAACGCACCCACGCCTTTGTTCTTAGAGGCCTCAACGCTAACATAGACATGGACGAAATTAAATCAGAAATGTCCACTAACTACAACATAGAGGTCAAAACATATACCCAATGAGGGGAACCAGCCAACCCCTTTACCTTGTAGTAACAAACAACCAGATCGCGCTTAAGCAGTTAATCAGGGAAGTAAGGATATTAAATCACACAGTTATTACTGGGAAAGGCAGCATCACAACAAACTGATATCCATGTGTAAAAGGTGCCAACAATGGGGACACGCGACCTCCTACTGTTATAGGAACGCGAAATGCTTGAAATGCGCGGGAGACCACCCAACCGCAGACTGTAAAAAAGAAGCCGAAGAACCCGCGAAATGCGTCAACTGCGGTGGCCCCCACCAGCCAATCACACCGAATGCGAAGTTTATCAAAAAATACTTAACGCAAGACAAATGCGCACCACAACGCGACGACATGCAGAAGTCACATATGTTCCAGCCCCCATCCCAGAGGTCAACCAGTGGGAAATCCGACGAAGAAAAACCGAACAGGTCCAAAACCAAACCAACAAGAGAAGTGTTAGTGCAAGTGAAAGTGTCGAAAACAAAACAAACACTAGTGAAAACAATAAATTTTCATTATTCGAAATGAAAAACGAGTTTGACAAACTCGATCAACATATCGACATGTCGAAGTTCTTGAAAGCAGTGAAAGACTTGAATAATAAATTAGACAGATGCTCATCACCCCTGGAGAAATTTGAAACTTACTACGGTTTCGTAAAAAATCTCCACTGTTATGGTATTTAAAAATCATAACAGGTTAAATCTAGCAACCTGGAATTCTAACGGTATCCGTGAAAAACACGATGAAATCGAATTTTTTTCTAAAAAAACACCAAATTGACATATTTTTAATTAACGAAAGCAGACTAAAATCAACCGACAATTTCACAATGAAAGAATTCCAGGTAGTTAGAAGGGATCGCTCAGGTAACACCAGACACGGCGGCATAGTTGTCCTTGTCAAAAGGGGCATACCATACAAAGAACTCGAAGAAGTAGACTGCTCGTTAGAGAATGTAGGTATTGAACTTAACAACGGGTTGAAAATATTTTCTACAACAGTCCTCCAACAAAATTAGTCAAAACGACCTGAATAACAAGTTACCTTCCGAGAAAACTATTGTTGTCGCGACTTCAACGCTAGACACGATTTCTGGGGCTGTGCTTCTAACAATACAAACGGACTAACACTATTCAAATTCCTGGGAGATAACACTACCTGCACGCTTCATCACCCTCCGGACCCTACCCATTATCCCACTACATAGCACCCCATCAACAATAGACCTCCTGCTAACAAAAGCCGTCCCAACGTAAGCGTGCCCGAATCACTACCTGACCTACCGTCCGATCACAATGTTGAAAAACCGGGCGAAGACTAGCAAAACTAACGCCGCGGATGGTTCTCTATGGAGAACTACAAAATTCGTAAAGCAAAAACCGAGAGAAATTCCAACTCTGACATCTGACTCGATCGATCATTTTACTGACATACAAAAGGCTGAACTGTTAGCTAACACCTATGAAAAAATACATGACATAGGTTCAACAGACAGCCCAAAAGACCAAGAGATCCTTAATAATGTAAATCAATACATGGAACTTGACAACAACGACGGAAAATCCAAAAACCATCACACTAACCCCCAGGAATTAAATCGATCATCAAAAAACTCGCCACTAACAAAGCTCCCGGTCTCGATGGAATTGACAACAAGCTGATAAAAAACCTTACCAAAAAAGCCCTTGGACAATTTAATTACATAGTTAACGCTATATCGACCTACAGCACTGGCCGACCGCTTGGAAAACGGCACTAGTAATCCCTGTACACAAGGGTGGAAAAGACAAAAAATCCCCCACTATTATAGACCTATCAGCTTGTTGTCAACACTCAGTAAAATAACAGAAAAAATCATCCTTAGAATACTAACAAAAACATTAAAAAAAACGGACTTGCATGCTCCGTACCAATTTGGATTTAAAGAAAAACACAGCGCGACTCATCAAATTTGTAGGATAGTAGTAGTAGATATCATCAACAGCTTTAATAAAACCAGACACAGCCATGCTTTTTCTAGACATAGAAAAAGCATTCGACAAAGTCTGGGTCCAAGGACTAATATATAAAATGATCAAACTTAAGCTTCCTTCATTCATCACAAAATTAATTCACTCGTATCTAACAAATAGAAAATTCATAGTCAGAGTCGGTAATTCCTTTTCGAACCCAAAATCAATAAAATCAGGCGTACCACAAGGAAGTGTAATTGGACCCAGACTCTTCAACTTATACATACATGATCTTCAGGTTCCCCAACACAAAATGGCACTATTCGCGGATGACACCGCGATATATGCCCATTCATTCCACTCAACTGTGGCCAATAAACTAATTCAATATAACGTTGACCAATTAATTAAATACTACGAAACCTGGAAGATCACTGTTAATGAGAAGAAGACCGAACAGATCGTGTTTAGCGGAAGTCAAACCATCACAATATATCAAACCCTATCAAAATAAATGGACACACCATCCCCATCAATAAAAATATTAAATACCTTGGCGTGGAACTAGACAACCGTCTAAACTTCCACCAACATCTTAAAAGCAAACTTGCGCAGGCCACCGCGGCCAGTAGATACCTACACCTTCTAATGAGCAGTAATAAAATTAATAACCAAAACAAAAAACTAATGTACACAGCATTAATACGACCGATATTCACTTACGCTGCCCCAGCATGGTGCCACTTGAAGCCATGGCCCCTCAGGCCATTTCAATATTTTCAAAACAAAATGCTAAGGCTAATTACTGGCAAGGACAAGTATACCAGAATTTCAGAACTACACGAAACCGCGAACATTGAACCCGTTAAAGATCACATAAACAGAATTTCAGAACAATTTTACGAAATAGCGATCCCGCTAACCAAATAACAATGAAAAGACAAAATAATAAAAAGCCAGAAGAAAAACACTCCCTCCCATACGAGCATCTGCCTATATTCAATAAACAACATAATAACTACAAAAAATGTAGCACACATTGTACATATTCCCTGTAAATAAAGATTCCCCCCCCATCCCATGTACATATCCCACTCCCCATAAATATTGTATATAAATCATAACTACCAACTTCAGTTGGATTAATGACAAACAGGTTTTTCACTGCTTTCCTGTACTCTAATCAAAAACTTCTATATTGTAAATAATAATAAAACAATGTATATACTTATAAGCCCTAGGGCAATGAAATGTAAGATATAGATAAACCTTAGGTAGGAGCTATGAACATATAAAATGTAAAATGAAATACTCATAATGTAATACCTTTTGAACAAATAAAGACTCTTGAATTTTGAATTTTTGAACACTGAAGCCAAGCAGCGTCGGGCGCGGTTAGTACTTGGATGGGTGACCGCTTGGGAACACCGCGTGCTGTAAACTTTTTTGTGTTCAGTCAAATTCATATTATATTATTATATATATTTATAATATTATTGTGAGATTATATTCATATTGTAACACCCTGTATTATAACATTATTGTTTGATATATTTCGATTTTGAAATGATATAGCTCTTAAGGTCTTGCTTGTATAGCTGCTTGAGTATATAAACTGAATTGATTTGTAACTACTGTAGGAAAAGTTGATTTATTGTTTTTCATTTGTAATAACATTGTAAAGAATAAATTAATGAACCCTGTATAATGATAATATTTCAACATTATATCATTACAAACCCCGAAACATAAGTAAAATGAAAAATTTTTCCCACGAACCGCTATGCCCCATGCCTCGCAGTGCATCTGAAAAAAGACCGACCGCTAAAGATCCAGGAAGCAACCTCTACGCCACACTCGATCAGAACAGTCGGTGTTTCTCGCAAAGCATCGAACTTTCCATATTTCCGAATAAAACGATTGTCGGTCTAAATTCTTGATGGAACACCCTGTATAATGATAACATTTCAACATTATATCATTACAAACCCCGAAACAAAAGTAAAATGAAAAATTTTTCCCACGAACCGCTATGCCCCATGCCTCGCAGTGCATCTGAAAAATGGAAGCAAGCCCTGAGCAGAAGCTTCTGAGCGCTCGTTCTCTGGTGGAGCAATAGGACTATCATCTCAAAATTCTGTATATGACTTGAAATTGATACTTTATATATAAGCAATTAAAAAAATTCAATTCTATGGTCACACTTGAAAATTAAAATAATTAAATTTTATGGTTTCTGATGATGCGATCCTCTTGAAATTTGGCATGAACATTCAGTATATCAATCTTTATGCCAGGAATAAATTTCACTCAATTCAGATATCTTGTTATGAAAATATGATTTTTTTTTCAATATTCAAATTGAATTTTCTATAGTTCGGATGATGCGATGATCTTCAAATTTTGCACAAACATTCAATATATAAATCTCAATTCCAAAAATAAATTTCATTTGATTCGGATATCTTGTTATGGAAATATAAAGAGTCTTTCCTTTAATATTCCAATTGGAATTTCTATGGTTCTGATGATGCTATCCTCTTGAAATTTTGCATGAACATTCAGTATATCAGTCTCAACTTACAAAATGAATTTCATTGAATCGGAAAGTTGGTTATGGAAATAAAAAAATTCTTCTTTTCAATATTCCAATTGAATTTTCTATGGTTCTGTTAATACTATGGCCACAAAATTTTGCGAGAGGCTCACTATGAGCATCTGGCAAGTTTCTGCAAAATTTCATTCCGTTTGCCCTCGTTTTGTGTGAAATATTGAGGAACAAAATTTTGAATGGCCACTTTTTATGGAACACCCTGTACGATTTTTCTGGTTAACGAACTTAACCGAGCTATTTGGGAGCTGAACACACCCTGAAAATTTCAAGTCTCTAGGACAATCCGTTCGAGAGTTATCGTGCTCACGGACGGCCGGCCGGCCCTACAGAATTTGATTTGACCTCATATTTTCCATCAGGGAGTCGAACCCTATCGTTTGAGACCATTTTCGGCTCAAAATTCGAAAATTACAGACATTTGGGCAAAACGATATAGCACTCGTCTAAGTAGAACGAGCGCTCAAAAAGACCGACCGCTAAAGATCCAGGAAGCAACCTCTACGCCACACTCGATCAGAACAGTCGGGGTTTCTCGCAAAGCATCGAACTTTCCATATTTCCGAATAAAACGATTGTCGGTCCAAATTCTTGATGGAACACCCTGTATAATGATAATATTTCAACATTATATCATTACAAACCCCGGAACATAAGTAAAATGAAAAATTTTTCCACGAACCGCTATGCCCATGCCTCGCAGTGCATCTGAAAAAAGACCGACCGCTAAAGATCCAGGAAGCAACCTCTGCGCCACACTCGATCAGAACAGTCGGGGTTTCTCGCAAAGCATCGAACTTTCCATATTTCCGAATAAAACGATTGTCGGTCTAAATTCTTGATGGAACACCCTGTATAATGATAATATTTCAACATTATATCATTACAAACCCCGAAACATAAGTAAAATGAAAAATTTTTCCCACGAACCGCTATGCCCCATGCCTCGCAGTGCATCTGAAAAAAGACCGACCGCTAAAGATCCAGGAAGCAACCTCTACGCCACACTCGATCGGAACAGTCGGTGTTTCTCGCAAAGCATCGAACTTTCCATATTTCCGAATAAAACGATTGTCGGTCTAAATTCTTGATGGAACACCCTGTATAATGATAATATTTCAACATTATATCATTACAAACCCCGAAACATAAGTAAAATGAAATATTTTCCCACGAACCGCTATGCCCCATGCCTCGCAGTGCATCTGAAAAAAGACCGACCGCTAAAGATCCAGGAAGCAACCTCTACGCCACACCCGATCAGAACAGTCGGGGTTTCTCGCAAAGCATCGAACTTTCCATATTTCCGAATGAAACGATTGTCGGTCTAAATTCTTGATGAAACACACTGTATAATGATAATATTTCAACATTATATCATTACAAACCCCGAAAATAAGTAAAATGAAAAATTTTTCCCACGAATCGCTATGCCCCATGCCTCGCAGTGCATCTGAAAAAAGACCGACCGCTAAAGATCCAGGAAGCAACCTCTACGCCACACTCGATCAGAACAGTCGGTGTTTCTCGCAAAGCATCGAACTTTCCATATTTCCGAATAAAACGATTGTCGGTCTAAATTCTTGATGGAACACCCTGTATAATGATAATATTTCAACATTATATCATTACAAACCTCGAAACATAAGTAAAATGAAATATTTTTCCCACGAACCGCTATGCCCCATGCCTCGCAGTGCATCTGAAAAAAGACCGACCGCTAAAGATCCAGGAAGCAACCTCTACGCCACACTCGATCAGAACAGTCGGTGTTTCTCGCAAAGCATCGAACTTTCCATATTTCCGAATAAAACGATTGTCGGTCTAAATTCTTGATGGAACACCCTGTATAATGATAATATTTCAACATTATATCATTACAAACCCCGAAACATAAGTAAAATGAAAAATTTTCCCACGAACCGCTATGCCCCATGCCTCGCAGTGCATCTGAAAAAAGACCGACCGCTAAAGATCCAGGAAGCAACCTCTACGCCACACTCGATCAGAACAGTCGGTGTTTCTCGCAAAGCATCGAACTTTCCATATTCCGAATAAAACGATTGTCGGTCTAAATTCTTGATGGAACACCCTGTATAATGATAATATTTCAACATTATATCATTACAAACCTCGAAACATAAGTAAAATGAAATATTTTTCCCACGAACCGCTATGCCCATGCCTCGCAGTGCATCTGAAAAAGACCGACCGCTAAAGATCCAGGAAGCAACCTCTACGCCACACCCGATCAGAACAGTCGGGGTTTCTCGCAAAGCATCGAACTTTCCATATTTCCGAATGAAACGATTGTCGGTCTAAATTCTTGATGGAACACCCTGTATAATGATAATATTTCTACATTATATCATTACAAACCCCGAAACATAAGTAAAATGAAAAATTTTTCCCACGAATCGCTATGCCCCATGCCTCGCAGTGCATCTGAAAAAAGACCGACCGCTAAAGATCCAGGAAGCAACCTCTACGCCACACTAGATCAGAACAGTCGGGGTTTCTCGCAAAGCATCGAACTTTCCATATTTCCGAATAAAACGATTGTCGGTCTAAATTCTTGATGAAACACACTGTATAATGATAATATTTCAACATTATATCATTACAAACCCCGAAACATAAGTAAAATGAAAAATTTTTTCCACGAACCGCTATGCCCCATGCCTCGCAGTGCATCTGAAAAAAGACCGACCGCTAAAGATCCAGGAAGCAACCTCTACGCCACACTCGATCAGAACAGTCGGGGTTTCTCGCAAAGCATCGAACTTTCCATATTTCCGAATAAAACGATTGTCGGTCTAAATTCTTGATGGAACACCCTGTATAATGATAATATTTCAACATTATATCATTGCAAACCCCGAAACATAAGTAAAATGAAAAATTTTTCCCACGAACCGCTATGCCCCATGCCTCGCAGTGCATCTGAAAAAAGACCGACCGCTAAAGATCCAGGAAGCAACCTCTACGCCACACTCGATCAGAACAGTCGGTGTTTCTCGCAAAGCATCGAACTTTCCATATTTCCGAATAAAACGATTGTCGGTCTAAATTCTTGATGGAACACCCTGTATAATGATAATATTTCAACATTATATCATTACAAACCCCGAAACATAAGTAAAATGAAAAATTTTTTCCACGAACCGCTATGCCCCATGCCTCGCAGTGCATCTGAAAAAAGACCGACCGCTAAAGATCCAGGAAGCAACCTCAACGCCACACTCGATCAGAACAGTCGGGAATTCTCGCAAAGCATCGAACTTTCCATATTTCCGAATAAAACGATTGTCGGTCTAAATTCTTGATGAAACACCCTGTATAATGATAATATTTCAACATTATATCATTACAAACCCCGAAACATAAGAAAAATGAAAAATTTTTCCCACGAACCGCTATGCCCCATGCCTCGCAGTGCATCTGAAAAAAGACCGACCGCTAAAGATCCAGGAAGCAACCTCAACGCCACACTCGATCAGAACAGTCGGGAATTCTCGCAAAGCATCGAACTTTCCATATTTCCGAATAAAACGATTGTCGGTCTAAATTCTTGATGAAACACCCTGTATAATGATAATATTTCAACATTATATCATTACAAACCCCGAAACATAAGTAAAATGAAAAATTTTTCCCACGAACCGCTATGCCCCATGCCTAGCAGTGCATCTAGACGTGTTGTTCTATCCCATTAATTCTATCCCATTAATAGGCAACGTGAGCTGGAAGATCGGCAGCCAGAAGGGCCCCAACCAGTATGTATTCGTATTCTAGGCCAAAATATAAGACTTTTTGGTAACCATGGTAACCCTCCCCTCACTCCTTCTTAAGAAGGCACCCTCATCTATCTCGAGAACAGTTGATTTTTTTCGGACAGAAATAGCAAAATGTCTCCTTCTATGGTCTATCATGTCGATGAAAATTAACTTCACTCAAATCCGTCCAGTGGTTATTGAGTTATGGGAGCCACAAAATTTCGAATAAAAAACTTCGTGTTTTTATGAATATCTCCGGAACTATTCGTAAGATCGAAAAACTTCATTGAACTTTTTTAGTACTCGTGATTCATCGCAACGTTTAAGTTCACTATCCGAGTCGAAGGACCATTTTCAAAAATTAACCAATCGAAGCAATTTTTTCAAAAATACCTCAATATCGAAATGTCTCCTTCTGAGTCATATTATGTCCATCGACATATTCGTCATTAAAATCCGTCCAGTGGTTTTTCAGTTACATGAGCCACAAAATTTCCAATAAACAAATTATAGAATCTGTTGCCCAAAGGGCCGCAGCCGGTATTTATTCGTATTCTAGGCCAAAATATAAGACTTTTTAGTAACTATGGTAACCCTCCCCCCACTCTTTCTCAAGAAGGCACCCTAATCTATCTCGAGAACCGTTGATTTTTTTCGGACAGAAATAGCAAAATGTCTCCTTCTATGGTCTATCATGTCGAATAGAATTAACGTCACTCAAATCCGTCCAGTGGTTATTGAGTTTTGGGAGCCACAAAATTTCAGTAGGCAGTACTTAGAAATTTTTCTATTAAGCTGTGCTCGGCGCGGTTTGTACTTGGATGGGTGTACGCTCATATGATTTTCAACGTAATTTATATTTTGTTAACATGATCGTGATCTTAAACGGTAATTTCTTTCTCGGTATTATTTGCAGAATTTTTCGACATATCACTCATATCCATAGGTTTTGTGGTTGCCGAGATATAAGGTATAATAAATATACATCAGTAAAATACCTCATTGATAGCGAACGTGAGCTCAGTATTTTTTAAACCAATTTGAGGCCATACAGCTGCCAAGCATTATATAAAGTTTGAATCGTGCAACAACTGATTATTTAGGTGAGTTTTTTTATATGTTATTTTTAGGAACCACTCTTTGAGTTTCTGTGATTATTTCATTTGCCAATCACCAGCTCTTCATTATAATTGAGATTTTAAGAGTAAGTTATTTGAATTTTCCATTGATTGGACTCTGAATATTTTATTTTATTCATAAATATTCTAGCTAGATATATCTATTTATCGAAATTTTCTATTGACGTGCCCATTAAAATTGGCGATCTTATGAAATTCCAAGATATCCTTCATGCAATCTCTGAATGAGGGTCTATTGTGTCTTCTGTCGCAATTTTAAGTTTAGCAATTATCGAAGGATATATATCAATCACTATCAGAAGGCTTATAGAGTAATGAATGGTCATCGAAACATCATGAAAATTTATGTATATGACAGTAGGTGTCATCATTGTTTGTCAAAAGCGAATAATACGAATTGTTGGTTTTCTCTTTAGTGTGTGTATTTATTCAATATTAGTGTGTGTTTCGTTCAATATCAGGTATGTTTCACGAATATTTCATGTATGCTGATTATTTCCCTAATAATATTTCATCTTCAAATTGATATTAATTGACTGTACTTAGAAATGTTTTATTAAGCTGTTTTCGGCGAGGTTGGTACTTGGATGGGTGTACGCTCATATGGTTATTGACGTTATTTATATTCTGTTCACATGATCGTGATCTAAAGTGGTAATTTCTTTGTCGGTATTTTTTGCATGATATTTAGACATATCACACATATCCATAGGTTGTGTGTTTGCCAAGATATCAGGTATAATAAATATACATCAGTAAAATTCCCTCATTAATAGCGAACGTGAGCTCAGTATTTTTCAAATGATCAAGGATGGGTACCTACGTTTTTAGCATTATCATAAAAAATCTGAGAAATAATTTGAGAAGAGTACTTCTGATAGTGATTTATTGATATACAGATGTGGAAGAAACGGATGGAAACACAGGAGTTTCAGTGTTAAATTCACGCTGGTTCGGAGTCCAGTGAAGCAGTGGAAGAATCGAAACCTCGGAGCGATGCGATGTTGAATAAGCGGCTGGTCTTTTGTAATGGCAATCTGTAGTGAGTGGGGAGGCGCGCAAGCAACCACAGAACTGTGTTCCGTGAAGCAACGACCTAGGAATTAGGATCGAATATCGAATCAGTAAGACGCCAAACGGGAGATGGATAACATCGCATGACTATTGAAAATGAATACGACACATGGACACATTTTCTCCACTCTTATGGGCGCCATGGGCGGAAGTTATTTGCCTCAATGAATGAAACAAATAATTTCCTGTGAAAATTAATATTCAGGTTCTTTTTCGTCATAACTGGTTTGAAAATAAAATAATTAATTAATTGGTAGCTGTCGAACTGTCGGAATAATTTGATTCTGTAATAGATCCAAATATTTTGTAGCGTTTAGGTTACCATCGATGAAAACTGGTCCTATCATGTAATTACCCAGCATTCGTTTGGCAAGAGAAGTGGATGTGTGTGCTGCTGTTGAAACCAGTGCACCTTCTTCTAGCAGAAAAATTGCACAGCAAGTCGATTTGGGCGATAGAACTGTTCGGAATATTTTGAAAAAAAATGGTTACAAATGTTATAAGGTGCAAACCTTTCAGGAAATTTTTCCAGAAGACCATTTCAAAAGAATGGAATTCTGGGAAAAGATGATGGAAAAAGAGAATGAGATTAGTTCTTTTCTGAGCAATATCTTATTCACGGATGAGTCATCGTTTTCATTGCATAGAAAACATAACTCAAGATATTGGTCTAAGGAGAATAAGCACCTGAGTATTCCTGTGCGTACCCAGTATCCTGAAAAACTTAATGTTTGGACAGGAATGCTGGGTAATTACATGATAGAGCCATTTTTCATCGATGGTAACCTAAACGCTTCAAAATATTTCGATCCATTACAGAATAAAATACCCAAGTCATAACGCAAGCGTAGTTACACAATATCTAAGAACGACTTTTTCTGACCACAAACGGAACCATCAAATGGCTCCCCAGATCTCCAGATTTATTTCCCAATGATTTCTTTCTTTGGGGATATCTCAAAAATATGGTGTATTGGCAAGAAATTGAAAGAGCGACGAACATTATTGAATTAAGGTCCAAAACAATCCAACTTTGTTCCAAAATAGCAAGTACGCCGAATCTTCTCCGAGATATGAGATTAAATCTTTATAACAGATTAATTTCTGTTTTTTTCATATTTTTATTTTCGTTTAATTTATTTTATTTTCAAACCAGTTATGACGAAAAAGAACCTGAATATTAATTTTCACAGGAAATTATTTGTTTCATTCATTGAGGCAAATAACTTCCGCCCAAGGCGCCCATAAGAGTGGAGAAAATGTGTCCATGTGTCGTATTCATTTTCAATAGTCATGCGATGTTATCCATCTCCCGTTTGGCGTCTTACTGATTCGATATTCGATCCTAGGTCGTTGCTTGCGCGCCTCCCCACTCACTACAGATTGCCATTACAAAAGACCAGCCGCTTATTCAACATCGCATCGCTCCGAGGTTTCGATTCTTCCACTGCTTCACTGGACTCCGAACCAGCGTGAATTTAACACTGAAACTCCTGTGTTTCCATCCGTTTCTTCCACATCTGTATATCCTTCGATAATTGCTGAAATGCACGAGAAATGAACAGCTTCATCAAGAAATCATTTCATCACGAAGATTCGTCATTAAGATTATTTTGAATGAATAGGTTATCGAAATATTAACATGATTTCTATTAATATTTATGAACATTTTGACTTACTCAAAAAACTCTCCATTATTGGTATTCATCATTTATTCATTTTTATATTTCCATTTATACTTGCGTATGCTTTCAGGTGTTATCTGGAACCTCTCAAGGTTCATATCATATCATATATTTTTGAATCGTGCAACAACTGATTATTTAGGTGAGTTTCTTTATGTTATTTTGAGGAACCACTCTTTGAGTTTCTGTGATTATTTCATGTGCCAATCACGAGCTCTTCATTATAATTGAGATTTTAAGAGTAAGTTATATGAATTTTCCATTGATTGGACTCTGAATATTTTATTTTATTCATAAATATTCTAGCTAGATATATCTATTTATCGAAATTTTCTATTGACGTGCCCATTAAAATTGGCGATCTTATGAAATTCCAAGATATCCTTCATGCAATCTCTGAATGAGGGACTATTGTGTCTTCTTTCGCTGTTTTATGTCTATCAGCATAAAAATAAATAATTTCTATCCATTGGTTTCTGAGTAATGGATGACAGAATATTGATTCAAAAAACTCAAGTTTTCATGAATAATTTAAAAACCGTATATTATATGAAAAATTTTCGTTGAAATTCATCGAAACACATGATGTTCAGTAACAAATACTCGTATAAATTTATCTTCAATGATAATCGAGAACGAATGGTGCACTCCACGAATTTATTTAACCTTAGAAGTTTCTTCCTTTTTCATTACAACCTCATGATCTGAATATATTCGATGCATTTCATATTTATTTTTTTTTAATTTAAATTTAAGAAAAAAGGAAAATGGTTCTTTCTCAATCGTCCCAAAAAATGAAAAATATCTCAAAAAGGATGTCTCTGAGGGAAAAAAGAAAGGGAAATGATCGAGAAGGTGAAGGAGGGAAAGCTGAGAGCATGTCAGATATGGCAACTCCGCAGAAGAGAAGAAAAACTTCTGATGTGCCAACCACCAGTAAAGGAGAATTGGTGGTGAATATTTCTAGGAATCCCCTATTGGAATCGATGGTTTCTAATTCGAGGAAAGTGCCATTGCAATCGCCTACGCCCTCAGGCCAAGACTCTGAGGGTATTATAGAATATGAAGGAGGGGATGCTGAGAATATTTCAGATATGGCAACTCCGCAGAAGAAGAGAAAACCGTCTGATGTGCCAACCATCAGTGAAAGAGTATTGGTGGTGAATATTTTTAGAAATCCCCTACTGGAGTCAATGGTTTCTAATTCGAATGTAATGTTGCCACAAGTATGGCCTGATACTCCATCCCGAGGTTTGGTATCATCAAATATGCAGACACCTCGCGAGGAAACAATGGCGGTACAACCGTCTGTAGTTCCCACTCAGAGACGTAGGCACGCAGTGGTTCCACACCGTATAACATATAGAGACGCCATAACAATTAATTCAGATGAACTAGAAATGCTCTGCACGCGACCACATAAATGTGGAGCCATGTTGGATACGTGTAGATACTGCGGAGCTCTATTTTACACGGAGGAAAAAACAAACAGAAGCGAAGAACATACCTCGTGTTGTAACCAAGGCGCGTATACTCTGCCATCATTGAGTGCTTGCCCTGCATCAATCAAGGAGTTATACCTGGGTGAGTTCAATGATAACAAATTGAGAAATAATAATTGTTTTCGCTCAAATTGGGATTATGTATTTTAGATTTCCAATCATTCAATTCTAACGATCAATAATCAACAAATTATGACGGTATAATAATATTATTTTCATATAGGAAATGGACCCTTATCAGCAGAGTTCAGAAAGAACATCAGATACCTGAACAGTCTGTTTGCGATGGCGTCGTTCAAAACCTCAAGACCCATGCCTGAAAGGAAAGGACAGGGACATTGGAGTTTCTCAGTATGCGGCCAAATATATCATTACCTCGAACCCATTCCAAATTCACAGGATTTAGAAAGACCAAAACTAAACCAGATTTACTTTTTGGACATGGAGGAAGCGTTGAACAAGAGAAATTCCTTCACCCAGGGAACGGTGAATCCGCGACTCTTGGAAAAAATTGAAAACTGCTTGCGTAGGCACCACCGATATATACAAGCATATAAAACTATGGGGGAAGAATTGATAGAACGCAGAAATCAAAATATAGACCTGGAGAATATTATAATTGGTATAACCAAGGAACCCGTTATAAATATTCTAGCTGCCCAACAGAATCCAAATTGGCGACCCGGTCGCAGTGATATCGCTGCCATTTTCGAGGGCACTGAACCACCGGTCAACGTTGATCTGGTATTGTATCCGCACAACTCCAATAATCCCGAAGCGCAAAACAGGCATCAGGAATTGAAACTTTTGAATCCAATGGCCGATCCAATGGTGTATCCTCTGCTATTCCCCTGTGGCGATAACGGTTTTTCCACAGGCATCCCTTACAACGAGAGCAGCAATCTGCGCACACAAAGATCTGTCACACTGCTGCAATACTACAGATATAGGCTGTATATTCGTGATACTTTCTCAACCATCCATCATGGAGGAAAATTGTTTCAACAATACATAGTTGACGGATGGTTGAAAAATGAAATAAGCCGATTATGGTGGATAAGGCAGAACCAACAATCATTCAGAAGAACCGCTGAAGACGCGCTCAGGCGCTTCAACAGAAATAGAGAGGATGGCCATGTGGGTCGAGCAATCATTCTACCAGCTAATTTCGTGGGTGGGGAAAGAAACAGGTTCAAGGAGTACATGGACTCGATAACGGTGGTTGCACGGTTCGGAAAACCCGATTTATTCATCACCTTCACTTGTAATCCCAAGTGGCCGGAAATATCGAACAATTTGATGAGCCACCAGAATTGGCAGAACAGACCGGATTTGATCTGTAGGGTGTTCCGCATTAAATTATTGGCGTTCATGGAAGACATAGTTAAAAAACAACTTTACGGTGTAGTGGTAAACCATCACTATGTGATTGAGTTCCAAAAGAGAGGACTTCCACACGCACACATAGTGATAACGCTACACGAGGATGATAAACTGAGGGACACAGATGTTGTAGACAGTATAATCAGTGCACGGATCCCAGACCGTTTTACCCAACCTCTGCTATATGACCGTGTGAAGAACTTTCAGTTGCATGCACCCTGCGGCCGCTTGAACCCTGACGCCTCATGCATGAAAGATGGATAGTGTTCAACATTTTTTCCAAAGCCCTACAGAGAAATGACAGCATTTGCAGTTGGACGTAACAGAAGGCCCGAGTATAAACGACCCGATGATGGAAACGATATTTTTGTCGAAAATTGGAACCGCAACATCACTAACCGTCGGGTCGTGCCGTACAACGCTTATGCGATTGCAAAGTACAACTGCCACATCAACTTTGAGGCGGTTGGTTCTCTCAATACAATCAAATATTTACACAAATACGTGAATAAAGGACCGGACTCAATCACGGTCTACGTAGATGAACCAACAGGTGGTGGTGCAAGTGGTACAGCTGGAAATGTGCGGACATCCAGAATCGATGAGATTCAAGATAACCTCGATGCGAGATATGTGAGTGATATGGAGGCCACTTGGAGGGTACTGCAGTTCAAGATGCACGATAGGTCACATTCGATCCTGTTACTTCCTATACATTTGCCCGGCGAACGGGACATTTTCTATAACGAAGAAGACGATGAACTTCAGAAGGACAAATAGAAAAATTCTTCCTCCGATTTCTGCTGAAAAGAATTAGAGGTGCCACATCTTTTGATGATCTGCTGACCCTGGATGACGGATACATATGTGACACATTTCGCGAGTCCTGCAGAAGAAGAAATTGGCTTCACGGAGATAGTGAAGAGTTCAAGAAATGCCTTGATGAAGCGAAATCATCATGTCATCCCAAGAGGCTCAGAAAGCTGTTTTCGATGATCTGTTGCATCGGGATAGAAGAAGACATGGAGCAGATCCGAGGATTGTGGCAATCCTTCAAAAAATACCTCATAGCCGATTTCCGATATAGAGGAATGAATCGACACGATGCCACTGCTGCGTGCGTAGAAATAATCGAAGATATCATATCACGTTGTCGAGGAGAAGTTTCGTTACGAGATTTAGGAATTTGTGTGGATGATAACGATGATTATGTATCGAGTAGCGAGGACGAAGATGGCATCGGTGGACCAAGTTTGATGATTGACGATGAAGAATATGATGCGATTTTGCCCGACAGAAGCAGCCTGTATAATGTTTCTGCATTAAATAAAGAACAAAAAATTATCTTTCTGAGAGTTTTGAATGCCTGCGCTAAAAGATTGAATTTTCTTATTCCGTCCGAAATTTACGAGGATCTGATGGAGAACGGAGACGTGACGAGTTCACAAATCGTCGATCGTCAAAAAGAAAATGTCTTTTATTTAGACGGTCCTGCAAAATATAAATATAAAAACGAAACACATTATTGCTGGAGATATAAATATCAACTTACTCAGTGACGAATATTTAGTTGAGGAATATAAAAACATTTTGTACACGTGTGGTTTTGTCTCTATGGTCAATCGTTCCACTCGCCCAGACAGCGGGTCATGTCTAGACCATTATTTTGTTAAAGGTTTCAAACCAGGACATGATACTGATGCTTGCATTTTGCAATATCTGGTTACAGACCACTACCCTGTTATATTAGGTTTGAACCTGAAAATGAAATATCAAAATGCTAATAAAAGAAAAATAAAAAGATATATTAATTATAGTATACTTAAAGAAAAATTGAGGGATGAAACCTGGATTCGGATGTACGAACACAATGACGTGAATAAAATTGCAGATGCCTTTGTTACTATATTGACGGAATATATTGAGCAGAGTACCACTACGGTCACAGTTAGAAAGGCGGAGAGAATAAGAAAGAACTGGATTACCCCGGCAATATGCAAATTGATCAACTTAAAAAATAATTTGTATTGCAGATTAAAAAAAGAACCAGACAGCATGGAGCTGAAAATGGATACATGAAATGTAAAAACGACGCTTTTGTGCAATCCCAGTTATCATATGGTATTATCGGCTGGGGTGGAGTTCTGGATTGTCATAAAAAAAGATTGGATGTGATACAAAAATATTTTCTCAAAATAATTCATGGAAAAAAATCAACTTTCCCCACTAAGGACCTCTATGAACTAGCCAAAGTTCCTGATGTCAGACAGGTGTATGCTCAGAAAATCTTAATGAACATACATAGAGGAAAAATTTTGCTTAAACCGTCCAACCATCAATATAGGACAAGAAACAATGGAAAAAACTTTCAACGCCCAAGAACGACGAAAACAATTGGTCAAAGATGTTTCACCTATATCGCCCCAAAACTGTCCTCGCTAGTGCCCCAAGAAGTGATGAACTTGAGACATAAAATACCTTTCAAAAGAGAAGTGAAAAAATGGATTATTAATTTCGATCGGACTATTTTGCATAAGGTTATAAATCAGACCCAACAATGAATACCTAGTTGAGAAGGAATTTTTACACTTCTGCTACCCGATCATGACATGTTTGCCGCCTGATCTTGACACATTCAATACCCAATTTAGACGAACTCACTGCCCGATTTTGACTGTTTCCATAATCTAAAATAGAGCACATACATACATATAGATTAATTGATTTTTTTTATTTTTACGGTGATTTTTGGAAAAAATTTTATGTTAATATTACTGTATACAGTTAATGTAAAAAATTAACTCCACAGTATTATAGAGTTTTTTATGTACTGAATGTTCTGAATAAACTATCTTATCGACTTGAGCCTATTAGCGTAGAAAGGGTGTGATTTTTCACACCCCCTAGCGATCGGCTATCACACTCCTACTAAGGGGAACATTCACTCATCCCGGATAGCAAGTATCAGGGGGATTGAGCTCTGAGGTCTTCGGTGTTCTTCTTCTCCTGGGTCCTGGGTTGTTCGTCCTTCGTTGCTTGGTCCTGGATCTCTCGGTTGATGTCGTGGTAGTTGGTTTTGCAATGTTTCCCTCCATGGTTGTTCCTGGTGTCCATCGTGACCTACAAACTTCCTTACCGTTCTAGAGTACCAAGAAGTACTGCTTTTTGCATTACTTTAAACAGGTTTTCATCCAAATCTAGCTCCTTGAGGTTGGACTTGAGGCTCTTAGGAATAATTCCTGTGGTTGATATGAGAATGGGAATGGTTCTGGTACTAGACATTCCCCACTGCCTTTTAATCTGAAGTTCAAGCTCTCGATATTTCGATATTTTTTCAGCATATTTTTGACGTAGATTGTTGTTGTTCGGGATGGCTACGTATTGCTCTCTTCTCTTTTTCTTCACTAGGATTATATCTGGCCTGTTATTAGCAACTGTTAAATTTGTAAGTACTGTGCGGTCCCAGTATAACCTGTAAAGGTTGTTCTCCAGTATTACTTCAGGCTGATACTTATAATATGGAATTGTTCCGGACTGCAGAATCTTCAGTTGGATGGCGAGTTCCTGATGAAGTATTTTACAAACTGCATCATGTCGACTCTTATATTCATTTCCAGCAAACATTTGGCAGCCTCCTGCGATATGTTGGATTGTTTCTGATGTTTGGCATCCGTAGCGGCATCTATCGTCGGTGAGGCTCCTATCCTTCATGATATATTTCTGATAGTTTTTAGTTTGCACTACTTGATCTTGAATGGCAAGGAGGAAACCTTCTGTCTCAGGAAACAATCTTCCAGAAGTCAGCCAGTAGTTCGACGCAGGAATGTCGACATGTTCCTGGGTGACCTCGTTCAGGTGTCTTCCATGTAGGGGCTTTTCTCTCCATCTTTGAATTTTATCACTATCCGTCTGTGTGGTGTTTTCATGAGGGTGCTCGCTTAGTAATAGAGGTGTTGAACAATCTGCTTCAATCAGTATCTTATGTAAGTCCGATGTGTTTGCTTTATCTGTAAAATAATTTCTCAAGTTGTTTATTTGTTCAGCTGCCATTTTCTTTATGTCCACAAAGCCTTGTCCGCCTTGAGTTCTTGGAATTGTTGTTCTTTCAACACAGCATTTAGGATGATGCTTGTTGGCCTTTGTACATAGTGTTCTCATTTTCCGTTGGGGACGATCGAGATCTGTATTACTCCACTTTACTATTCCGAAAGAGTAGGTGAGAACTGAGCAAGCGTAGGTGTTAACAGCTTTTGTGAGATTTCTGCTGTTCAGTTTCGTTTTCAGAACGCTCCTCATTCTTCTGGTGAACTCTGCTGTTAGTTCGTCCTTCATCACTCGTTGGTCTATCCTTTGACATTGCTTCATACCTAGGTATTTGTATAGATCACCTGCCAGCATTGCCTTTATTTCTTCTCCGTTAGATAAGGTGAGAGGTGTCTGTTGGATTTTCCCTCCTGCTATATTTAGGGAACGACATTTGTCCAGTCCAAAGTTCATGCTGACGTCTTTGGAAAACATCTCCACTAGTCGTAGTAGGCACTCTAGTTGGTCTCTGTTTGCTGCAATCAGTTTTAAGTCATCGACGTATAAAAGATGGTTAATCAACATATTGCTAGTGTTGCCTTTCAGGTTGAATCCCTTTCTGGAGGATTTTAAAATAGTTGATAACGGGTTCATTGCCATGCAGAACCACAATGAACTCAAAGAGTCTCCTTGAAAAATTCCTCTCCTGATGGATACTGTGCCAGTTCTTATGCCTGTTCCGCTGATTTCGATGTTAGTTCGCCAAGTTGACATAACTGTTTTGAGAAAGCTCACTATTCTTGGATCTACTTTATAGATCTCTAAAACTTTTATGAGCCATTCATGCGGCATGGAGTCGAAAGCTTTCTTGTAGTCAAGATAAGCCGTGAACAAATTTCTCCTCTTCTTATGGGCTTGGTTGCAGATTATAGAGTCGATTATCAGTTGTTCTTTGGATCCCATTGCACCTCTGGAGCATCCTTTCTGTTCTGATGCAATTATATTATTTCGTTCGCAATGGGAGTATAGTCGACGTGTAATGCAAGATGTTATGAGCTTGTACATAGTTGGCAGGCATGTCACTGGCCTGTACGTTGCTGGATCGTCTGTACTTTGGTGATTTTTTGGCAGAAGATAAGTTATACCCTCTGTCAGGAAGGAGGGCATACTCTCTGGATCTCGTAGAATTTCATTAACTGCGTTAGTTAAATTACTATGCAAACAGTTGAATTTTTTCAGCCAAAAACTGTGGAGCCCGTCTGGTCCAGGTGATTTCCAGTTGTGCATTTCTTTGAGAATATCCGAAAGCTCTTGTTCTGTGATGACCGTAAGGGACATTTGTGCGGTGTTGGTTTGAGTTTTCTCTTCGTTTTTTATCCACTCGGCATTTTTGTTGTAAGTAGTAGGTGTTGACAGTTGTTCGGTCCAGAATTTTTCCATGTCATCCTTATTCGGATAGATGTTTGGGGAGTTCTGTTGTTTTCCATCCAGATGTCTGTAGAAATTTTTCTCCGAGTTTTCAAAGGAGATGTTATCTTGCTTCCTCCTGTTGCTCTCTTTATATCTTCGCAATCTCTCGGAGTAGACACTGAGTTTTTGTTTCAGTGTGTCGATGCACTGCTTTACTGTTGTGTTTTCTTCTTCATAGCTTGAGTGCTTGCGATTTCGATAGATTATCGATTCCACCAACGATTTCAGCTTGATTGTTCTGATGCCATTTTCATATTGTGTCAGCCTTCCTATGTCCTGCCGAGAGCGTTGAACTTTTTCCTCCAGCCTCCTTTGCCAGTGAGGTAGGCGAGGTTGTGGACAGGGTTGATTTGAGTGCTGTCTTGGTTTGGTCTTCATGCCCAGCACTTCCACTACAGTTGTTGCGGCACAATAAAGGATGAGATGGATCGTTTCCAGTTGTGTTGCCATTGAAAGGAATTTTGGTATGACATCAGTGTTCATTATCTTGAGGATGACTGCAAGCTTTTTGGATGATCTGATCCTAGGTAGTGTTGGTCTGGAGAGTGGATCAGTGCCGTTGTATTCGGTGAATAATCTGTGCATTGCTGATTCAAGACGTTCCACTAAAGCTTGTCGTTCTTCGTTCGAAATTTTATGGGCAGTTTCTACCGAGGTATGAACCTGAGGTGATGAATGTTCATTCTGTGTTTCGTCGTCCGTTTGAATATCTTCTTGGAGCGGTAATTGGAGTTCAGTTGTTCTTTCTTCATGTGTTGCTCCATGGTTGTGCTCTCTGTTTCCAGAAGTTGTGTGTTCTTCCCTATTATGGTTTTCTTCGTTGTTTAATTCATTGACAACTTCATTTTTAATTTCCTGCAATCTGTCTTCTGATATAAGTTTGTTTCTGAGGATTACGCGATATTGGTCAGCTATCCTCTGTTCAGTTACTTGTAGATCTGGAAAACATCGCTTGAATTCATTGAATAACCGTTGTCTGTATCCAGTTAGTTCTTGACCCAGGTTTGTTATTTTATAGTAGATGCGCATGATCGTTCATTGATACAACTTGTCCATTTCATGCGTCTTCTGGGTAACCCTGCTTGAGTGAACGCTGGTTGAAGATCCTGCGTAGCACTATTTGTAGGGGGTGGCACTGCTGTTGTTTGCCTCCTTGGTTCTTCCTGTTGAGCTGTAGTGTTTTGTATGACAGGGGCCCGCCTCCTCAGCGCCCTGCCACTGACGTCCCGCATGCTGTCATGTCCAGCGCCAGCTCCAGACATGCCCTGACGATCCTCAGGCAGCGACTCAATATTTCTACTCCTTAATTGCACCATCATTATGGGTTGCATTTTATACCTACTGCCAGGTTTAGCTCGGGTACCTCGGGTTTGCTAAGCCCGTACTCTAGAACTCACAATTCCAGAGCCCCTGACATTGACATTGTTTGTCAAAAGCGAATAATACGAATTGTTGGTTTCTCTTTAGTGTGTGTATTTATTCAATATTAGTGTGTGTTTTAGTTCAATATCAGGTATGTTTCACGAATATTTCATGTATGCTGATTATTCCCCTAATAATATTTCATCTTCAAATTGATATTAATTGACTGTACTTAAAAATGTTTTTATTAAGCTGTGTTCGGCGAAGTTGGTACTTGGATGGGTGTACGCTTATATGGTTATTGACGTTATTTATATTCTGTTCACATGATCGTGATCTAAAGTGGTAATTTCTTTTTCGGTATTTTTTGCATGATATTTAGACATATCACACATATCCATAGGTTGTGTGTTTGCCAAGATATCAGGTATAATAAATATACATCAGTAAAATTCCCTCATTAATAGCGAACGTGAGCTCAGTATTTTTCAAATGATCAAGGATGGGTACCTACGTTTTTAGCATTATCAAAAAAAATCTGAGAAATAATTGAGAAGAGTACTTCTGATAGTGATTTATTGATATATATCCTTCGATAATTGCTGAAATGCACGAGAAATGAACAGCTTCATCAAGAAATCATTTCATCACGAAGATTCGTAATTAAGATTATTTTGAATGAATAGGTTATCGAAATATTAGCAATTTTATACTTCAATCATTATGATTCATTTTTTGATATGAATAGAGCCATTTAAATGCATGATTTCTATGAATATTTATGAACATTTTGACTTACTCAAAAATACTCTCCATTATTGGTATTCATCATTTATTCATTTTTATTTCCATTTATTCTTTCGTATGCTTCAGGTGTTATCTGGAACCTCTCAAGGTCTAATTTCGGTCGATTTTTCTGTTCTGAGCTTTTTTCGAATTGAGGTAATTTTGAATTATGGTGCTTGAAATAATAATAATGAAAATCACCTTACAGAGCTTAAGCCGCTTGAGCTTCAGATACGATCCCAATTTGAGGCCATACAGCTGCGAAGCATCATATATTTTTGAATCGTGCAACAACTGATTATTTAGGTGAGTTTTTTTATATGTTATTTTGAGGAACCAGTCTTTGAGTTTCTGTGATTATTTCATGTGCCAATCACGAGCTCTTCATTATAATTGAGATTTTAAGAGTTAGTTATATGAATTTTCCATTGATTGGACTCTGAATATTTTATTTTATTCATAAATATTCTAGCTAGATATATCTATTTATCGAAATTTTCTATTGACGTGCCCATTAGAATTGGCGATCTTATGAAATTCCAAGATATCCTTCATGCAATCTCTGAATGAGGGTCTATTGTGTCTTCTGTCGCTGTTTTAAGTTAGCAATTATCGAAAAATATATATCAATCACTATCAGAAGGCTTATAGAGTAATGAATGGACATCGAAACATCATGAAAATTTATGTATATGACAGTAGGTGTCATCATTGTTTGTCAAAAGCGAATAATACGAATTGTTGGTTTCTCTTTAGTGTGTGTATTTATTCAATATTAGTGGTGTGTTTCGTTCAATATCAGGTATGTTTCACGAATATTTCATGTATGCTGATTATTCCCCTAATAATATTTCATCTTCAAATTGATATTAATTGGCTGTACTTAGAAATGTTTTTATTAAGCTGTGTTCGGCGAGGTTGGTACTTGGATGGGTGTACGCTCATATGGTTATTGACGTTATTTATATTCTGTTCACATGATCGTGATCTAAAGTGGTAATTTCTTTTTCGGTATTTTTTGCATGATATTTAGACATATCACACATATCCATAGGTTGTGTGTTTGCCAAGATATCAGTATAATAAATATACATCAGTAAAATTCCCTCATTAATAGCGAACGTGAGCTCAGTATTTTTCAAATGATCAAGGATGGGTACCTACGTGTATCTTTGGAGGGTATCTCTAAAGATATGTTTCTACTTTCTTCAACGGTTCGTAACTCCGTTGAAGTAGCAGTGAGTGAGTCGTGGTGAGTAGAGGGTTGCAATCCACTACAAACCAAGTAAAACTCGCGGTGGAGTTTGAATAATTTATTTACGTCAAAAACTTGAACAAAAAATATTGTTGTATTGACTCAGTTGATCTGGACCATTCCACCATAATTTGTTACCATTAGTTTTGATGCCGTTATTCCTCGCGTTATTAAATCAGCGGGATTGTTTTCTGATCGAACGTGATACCATTTCACCTTGCCAATTAATTGTTTTATCTCTCGAACTCTGTTGTCAACAAACGCAGGTAACCTTGTGGCATCAGCATTTATCCAAGCTAGTGTAATCGTCGAATCGGAATATGCATGCACAGAAATTTCTTGAATGTCTAGGGCTTTGATTGTTCTGTGTACGAGCTTTGCTAATAGAACGGCTCCACACAATTCTAGCTTTGGAAGAGTTTTCTTGTTTTTTATGGGGACCACCTTGGATTTGGATACTGACGTGGACCTGCCCGCTGTCATCGATAGTTTTGCGTAAACCACAGCACCGTATGCTTTCACAGAAGCATCGCAAAAAGCGTGAATGAATTTCCATCTTTGAACCCTTTTTGTGTTGTATCCATCTTGGTATGCATATTTCACGAAGCGTTGGAAGTTCTTGAGTCAGTTTCGCCCATTCTTTACGAATTTCTTCCGAAGAGTAACATCCAATCGTGTCCAGATTTCCATATTTTCTTGCATCAATAGTTTGGCTCGTATAATTATTGGTGATATCAACCAAGTGGATCGAATATTACGGCAATTTGGGGAAAGCATGCGTCTTTTGGTGTTCGCTTCAATTTCAGGTGATTTGATGTTATAGAGCAGACTATCGCTATTTGTATTCCATACTATGCTAGTGTTTTCGTAGTATTTTGTTCATATTTGTCACCTAGAATGAATTCAATCTGTCCCATTTGTGGGTATTCGCTCATTTTCCATTTTCAAAGATTGAATTTTCCCTTTTTCATTAGTTCAGTAATTCTTTCTTCAATTGCTCAGCTTCCTCGACGCTGTCCGCCCCTGTGAGTAAATCGTCTACGTAGAAATCCTTTTAGCGATCTGAGCGACTCTTGGAAAATTTTCCTCTTCGTCTTCAGCTAATGATGTAGGGTGCGTATTGCCAGATATGCTGCTGGGGCCGTGCCATAAGTTAAAGTGGTTAACTGAAATTCCTGTATTGGTTCATCCTTTGAGAATCTCCAGACTATTTTTTGGTATGGTTGATCTTCCTCGGCTATTTTGATTTGCCTGTACATCTTTTCGATATCGGCAGTGAGGGCGACTCGATGTTTCCTCCATCTGATGAGAATGTCAGTGAGATCCTGTTGTATCTTAGGACCTGAGTGTAAAATATCGTTGAGACTATATCCTGTGCTTGTTTTGCCGATCCATCGAAAACAACTCTTGTGGAAGTAGTAGTGCTGTCTGCCTTTATGACGCACTGATGTGGTAGAAAAACTTGAATGCCATGGAGGGGTTTTGAGCTTCTGCTGTTTTCATGTGACCTAATTTTATGTATTCGCGAATGAATTCCTTGTAGTTCTGTTCCAATGATTGGATTGGTTTCGAATTTCCTCTCGATTTGCAGCAGGCGCGCTACCACCGCTTGTTTTTTGGACGATCCCAAATTTTCAGAATCATTTTTGAAGGAAGTCTGACTGTGTATGATCCATCTCGATTTCGTGTATGAGTGCTCTGTAATGTCTCTCACAAAGCTCATGTTCAGGTGAACATTGTCGTTCGTCTGCAGCTTCTTCCATTCCCAGAATCTTGATAATGACTGCTCATCATTGAACGTGATAGTTAAACTGGTTATCAAATTGAATACGTATATCGTTCATCATGTCGCGCGGTCGAGGAATTGTTGCTCTCGATGTAGTGCCAAAATTGATAGTATGATGATTCAATTAATTGTTCAACCTGTGATAATAGTTATCACATCAAGTGTGTTAAGTTATCTGTGGAAAAATTTCAATAAAATCAGAGAAAGTGGAAGTATTACGAAATGGAACTGTGAATTAGTTTTTCCAACCAAAAGCGATGCTACCATTGATGCCATAGGTGAGAAAACGTCCCTACCAGCTGAATTTCATCTAACAAGAATGATTTGTCCGCCTCAAAAACAGAATTATCAATGAAGTTACTTCCCCGCTTCAGTCAAGAAATGGAAACTTTAAAAAACTTGATATCAACACAAAGTAAACAGATAGAAAATTCTAATAAATGAAATATGTGTAATCAGAATAAGAAGAACGTTATCGCGACAACAGCTGATGTGAACATTACCGGAATTCCGCCTGCTCGGAATCCCCACGTTGATTCATTGGAGTCCACTATACCAGCACGTTCGGACGTCTCCTGCGATCCCGAATTATCGAAGGAAAATAGACCCTCATCGTCTGAATGGAGCGTCGTTGGCGTCTCGAAGAAAAAACAAAAACATAAATTGAAATTAAGATCAATTACCGACCTTCAGAAAAAGCGGACACATTAATAATACTCCTCGAAAGATTGCCACCCCATCTAAGAAAATTTTTGAAACCTATTGTTGGTACTCTGAATTCGAGCTCGCTCAAGGTTGTTCCAAAGAAGTCACTATCCCATTTACATGTTTCCAGACTAAACCCTGATACAACAGCGGAAGAATTGAAAGGCTTTCTTAATCAGGGTCTCAAAAATGATGATGTTTTATGCGAAAATTTGGCATCTAGAAAACCTGACATCTATTCATCGTTCAAGGTGGCTATACCTACTGAACTTCTGAATTCTGCAATGGATCCCAACTTCTGGCCAGTAGGTGTTGCCGTCAATAAATTTTTTATGAAACGTGCCCAGTCAACCCAGGGAGCTTAGAAGGTAACAATCCAGATAATTTTAATGCAGTGACAAATTAAAGATCGTTCAGCTAAAATGCCCAGGGATTATCTAATAAAATTAATCAATTAGAAGTTTTCTCATATCTTGAAAATCCAGACATAATGAGCATCGCAGAACACTGGTCTGAACCATGTCAGTTGTATTCCCTGTCACTAGATGACTATTATATTGCTGCCTCTTATTGTCGCCCTACACGCCAACATGGCGGGACAGCATTTATGTGAAGTCACATTTACAAGTTCAGGAAATAAAACAAATCAGCAATTTCTCATGTGAAATGCAATGTGAATTTTGTGGTATAAATTTTAAACATGGTTCAACAAATATTTGTATACTTAGTGTTTACAGGCCTCCTGGTGGTAGTTTGGAAGTATTCGGTAATGTACTCTCATATGTTTTGGATTACTGTCTAACGGTTCCAGGGCGATGTTTGTATGCGGCGACTTGAATATAAACTATTTTGACTCTCACACACTTTAGAGTATTTACAAATGAGCTTTGGTCTAAGTAATACTTCTACTGACCCTACTAGAGTATTCACGAACAAGCATGGAATAACTAGTTCTTCTAAGATAGACTACATTCTCACTAATGTCAGCAACGATCTTATTTCCACCAACGTGGTTGACGCAAATATTGGTGATCACATGGCGTTGGTACTCACTGTTAATCACAGTTGTACTACTTCAGCAAACGATAGTCCGGTCCGACCACCATTCCGTGTTTTGTCCGAGCAGAATCTAGAAGCTCTGTCTTCTTTAGCGGCTGTTACTAACTTCGATGTTATCTATAATATTCCTGATATCGACGGTGCTTTTGAATGTTTTTGTGAAATTCTTACATCAATGATAGATTCAATTTGCCCGGTCAGACGCGCTGGTGCTGCTCCTCGGAGGCAGCGCTCAAGTTGGGTGACGTCAGAGATCAGAAAGGCAAGTGCTAACTTGAAAGATCTCCACTGGTTGTTATAAAATCTAAAAACCGAAGAATCAAGAAATATTTACATGACATGCAAAAGAAGTACAAAGATCTACTGAAGTTCACCAAATATAATTTTTACATGAATATTCTTAACCAATCCTCTAATAAAAATAAAACTATTTGGAGTTTAGGTTAAGAGGGAGATTGGTGGTGCCCCTCCTCGTAAATAGTTTTAAACGTGGACGACCGGTGATTTCTGATCCGCCGATGTGGCTGAAACATTCGGTAGATACTTTTCGAGCATTGCGGTTTCCAGTATCACTGAAACACTATGGTAGTGTAAGATCTTCTTCTTGCACAACCCAGACCATGTCCGTCAGTAATTTTCTTCTTTACCCCAGTGGTGGCCGATGAGGTTTTAAGCGCGATAAAGAATCTTAATAATAAAAAAAGTTGTGGCAAAGATATGATATCGGTTAGAATTTTGAAAGCCATAGCCCCCCAAATTTCCAAGCATCTGGCGCACCTTGTCAATGCTTCGGTCACATCCGGAAAGTTCCCTTCTGCTCTGAAGACGGCTATGGTGATCCCAATTCATAAAAAAATGCAACTGATAATTTGGCGAATTATCGTCCTATTTCTATCTTGAGCTCGTTTTCGAAATTAATTGAAAGACTGATTTATGAAAGAGTGCTGAGTTACTTGAATAAATTCTCAACCATACAGATTGCCAGCACGGCTTTCGTATCGGTAGGTCGACGAAACTGCAGCATGTCAGTTCGCTGAATTCGTATATGGCTGCTTGGATGACGGCGTAGTGTGGCGGGATTGTTCTTCGATCTTTCGCGTGCATTTGACTGCCTCAATTCAACTTCATACTTGACAAGTTTTACAACCTTGGGTTCCGAGGGATATTTCTCGACTGGGTGCGTAGTTTTCTTGTCGATCGACACTTATTCGTTCGAGTAGGGCAACAGGAATCTCAGGAGTACCCGTTGGAAATGGGTGTTCCCCAGGGGTCGGTGTTGGGTCCATTGCTGTTCCTGCTCTTTGTTAATGATCTCCCTGATTCTGTGCGAGGTTTCATAGTAATATTTCTTTTGATATATTGATGTTACTATTTGCTGACGATGTATCATTCATAATAACAGCATCCAATCTTGTGGAACTCAAATCGAGATGCGAGTTATTGATCGGGTTCTTTTCTGAATGGTGTTTCAGAATTCGTTGATACTGAATGTTGACAAAACAGTGCTTGCCCATTTTCAGATTCGCGACTCGTGGAAAAATGGCGTCCTCTAGTTGCGTGAGATTTTTGGGCCTGCAAGTAGACCGAAATTTCACTTGGCAGAATCATATAGACTCAGTGTCCAAACGCCTGAGTAGTGCGTTTTACGCAATAAAGCGCCTCAAAGATCTGCTTCCTTAAATTCAATAGTCACCATCTACTATTCCTTGCTTACCCACACTTAACTTACAACGTTATCCTGTGGGGGGGAGCGTCGGGAAGCAATTCCGTTTTTGTTGCTCAGAAGAGAGTCATCCGCTTGATTTTTTGGATTTTTGGTTGCAGCCCCGGGAGTCCTGTAGACCATATTTTATAAGATATAGGATATTGAGTTTTCCATGTATATATATATTCAAGTCCTTGCTCTATGCTCGGGAGAATGTTCAGTCCCAAAAGAAGTGTTCTGAGTATCATCATATAATACCAGACACAAAGAAACTATATGCATTCCACTGCACAAAACAACCAAATTCGAACATTCACCTGGGTATAGTAGTATTAAATTATTCAATCACTTGCCTGAACGATTGAATGATTTTAGATATCCGTAGTTTTAAGAGGGAGATAAGGGGCTCATGTTGGAAAAATGCTTTTATAGTGTTGGCGAATATTTCGACATGATGCTGAGGTAGTATTTTTTGCTTTTTTTCGTAGTTCTAGATTATTGTAAACTTGATACTGTTTTTTTTTGTAACCAATCATATTTTGACTGTACCTATACATGTAAATGTCTTAAAGGATACAATAAACATTATTATTATTATTATTATATTAT
>CM024243.1:72241922-72294196 GCA_013421045.1 Propylea japonica
TATATACATATTTACATAAGATAAATAGAATAAATAAATTAAATTATATGTTAGCCTTATTGAGTGATGGCTGCTTGAGCCCACTCATTTACCTTACAATGTCCTGTTTATTTGCTTTATAGTTATCCCTGAGAACTATTGTAAGGTTTCCGTATTTTCGAAGTATTTCAAGCCTAATCTCCAGCCTGTTTTGAAGCATGCACTCCATTCGTACATGCTCCGCATTTTCTTCGCTTACGTTATCGCAAAACGCATTCACCATTGGTAGCCGGTAGATTAAATCTACGCTTATAACTTTCTAAGTTACCGTGGCCAGTTAATAACTTGACTGATTCAAAGTTCAGATTCAGCAGGTCTAATCCGACCTGTCGGCAGTGCTTGTAAAGTTCTCTGCCTTTGTCCGTGGTTTCCCAGTCATTTTGCCACACCCTCATGATTTCTGAGCTGTTGTTAGTAGCTCTTATTTTGGCCTTCTTTGCTTTATCCCTTATTAGACGCGCCACTACCTCAGACGCGTCTTGTTCTGCAGGGTGCGGCTTATTGACTGTTCTTATTCTTTCGCTAATAATTTCGCTCTTATTGTCAACCCAACACTTCCACCTGGTTTTGCTACGATCCTCCAAGGTGTAATTCCAGCTAACACCTGTAGTGCTGCTGTTGGGGTTGTTGCGTATGTCCTGTTAATCAGTAACAGAAGAGGCCTCTGTAATGCTTCTAGATGTCGCTTCATCAGAGCATGTTCTGCGTTATAACCCCAGATTTCTGAGGCATAGAGTTCTGCCGGTTTCAGCACTTTTTCCGCGATTTCTTTAAAGACTTGCTTGTCATGGCCGTAGGTTCTACTGACCATTCCAAGTAGTTTCTTTGAAATCTTGTCGATCTTTGTCCTGATCGTTTTTGCGTGTTCTATGAACCATAGCCTTTTGTCGAAAGAACGGAAGAGCTAACGAGACAGACGTACAAAAGATAAACGAGTGGGCCGAAGAAGCCATCATGGACACATAAACAAACGGACAGACAATCAGGGTAATAGACAATACAGGACCAACTGACGAGGACAACACCCTACAGCAGAACATCAGCTGAAGGGAGGGACAGAAGGTTGATGCCGGCAGGCGGGAAACCAAAATGCTCAAAGCCTTTTGTCGACTATTAAGCCAAGGTATTTGATGTGTTCTTTGACATCAATTCTCCTACCGTCAATTCCTATTGTGGAAGGTCGAATCGGCCTTCCTTTGGCTATGAACATTGCCTCGGTTTTAGCTGCATTGTATTGCAGTCCGTTTCGTCTCGCCCATTGGCTCGACTTTTCCCATACGCAAGCCCATTTGGCTTCTAAGTCCCTCGCGGACTTAACTTTGATAATAACGATCTTATCATCGGCATAAGCCTGGTATTCGAGCACGTCTTCGACGAGTTCGATATCGACCTGTTTTTCAACGCTTTCTGCAGCCCTCATTTCTTGGTTCAGTTCCTCTATGGCTCTGAACCATCCCTGCATGACTGGTAACCAAAGAATTGGTCCCAGTCTCGATCCCTGAGGGCTGCCCTTTTTCATCGGTCTAGTTATTGGACCGCTTGTTATTACCCTTTCTTCCAAGAAATTTTCACATAACTTCTTTAGGTTTCCTGGCGTTCCCACCAGTTCCAGCTCGTAGCTGATACTTGGTGGCCATGCACTATTGAAAGCGTTTTTCAGGTCTAGGGCAACAATTAATTGATGTTTTTGATTTGATTTATTGGCTTTTATTCGACCTATTAGGTGATCTATGGCGTCAGTTGTTGCGACGCCTTCTCTGAACCCGAACTGCCTTTCGCTCAGGCCGTTGTTATTTTCTAGCCAGTATTGCAACCTACGACTGACTATACTATCTAAGACCTTCCCCAGGGTAGGTAATAGAATAATCGGTCTTAGTGATCCGTCTCCTTTTGGGATCCACACCACTTGTGCAATTTTCCAGATCTTTGGAAATTTTCCACACGCATAACATTTGTTAAACATGTCCTTCAGGATGTGACCAGTTACATTGAAAATGTGAATCATTGCTTCATTGGAGATTCTATCGTTCCTTGTGCTCTTTCCGGTTTTCATGGCGTCTATTGCGCCCTTTATTTCGCTCAACTTTACTTCCGGTTCGCTCGTTTCTGCATATCTTTTGGGTTTTTGTCTGATATGTCTCATGTCTTGCGAATCCTTAGATTCGTCATCTTCCGGGAAGTATTTACTCAACAGATATTCGTGCTTTTCAGCCTCGTTTTCCGTGTACGTTCCATCTTCTTTCAAGATGTTCGTACTAGGTCCTCTTTGTTTCTTTCGAAAGAATTTCCATAACTTTTGCCATGGATTTTCTTCCGATATTTGTTCAATTTGTTCAAGTAGGTAGGGACAGTGAGAATCTCGTTAATCCATTCATGCGCGTCACTAATTAGATGACGAGGCATTTGGCTAATTCAAATCAATAATTTTTTATTTTTTAGAGGAACCTGGCAGTAATCTTTTTTTTTATGATAATATTAATTATTTATTTTCTTCACAGGTTAGTGAATTAGCCGCAGAACAAGACAGTTAAAAAACATTCAGAGTGTAAAACAGATTAAAATAATAAACTACGAACTTAACACAGCACTAAGCAATAAAAAACTTAAAAGACATCGGGACAGAAAAGCGTGGTAAGTATTCAGAATTTTTTCCTGGTTACTTTTTTCTACCTTTTTTTTGTTTACTTCCAGGGGACCTACCAAGACATATTAAGGACATTCCCGGTGAGTTTGAGCGCCGGTACGAGAACAATCTATACTAATATTATAAAGAGGAAAGATTTGTATGTTTGTGTGTTTGTGGCGTTGATATGACATCACTCATAAGCTACTGGACCGATTCCAATAATTCTTTCACCCTTAGAATGCTACATTATCCTTGAGTAACATAGGCTATACTTTTCATCCGAGAAAATTGGGAAAACCTACTATAACTTCAATGATAATAAATATGAGTACCAAAATCAGCTATTTTCAGGTGCGCTGCGAAAACCGTAAGACGTACATGGAAACAGTGTATGACGGAAATGTACCTCTTCAATAGTTCTACAAAAAAGTCCGCGATAGCGTATATCTATCTTTCAAGGTTTACTCGGTATCACCTTTTAAAGGTATCCGAATGTTTCTCAAAATTATGAATTTTTTGGGAGTATTTTTTTATGAATACGCTATTGATCTTTATCCAATTAAATACGTCCTTCATATCCAGTATTCAATATAGAACGAAATTGCCTTTTACATCATTCAATTATGATGAATACATAAAAAGATATGGCAGGTTGAAGATGAAATCGCACCAAAATCGAATTGCGTCTCCGAGCACGATATACACAAACACTGGTATGCAGACGCCCACCGAGATGTGACGTCACAGCGGAGATTTTCCATTGCATTTGCGGGATGAAGTGTTAGAACTCGAGGGAATGATTGAAATAATGCAATTAATCGCAAGTTTCATTGAAAATGCAATCAACTAACTATTTTAAATGAAATTTCTTCGATGTCTTTGTTTGTTGATCCTGGAATATATCAATGAAGTTGTATAAATATGGATGTTAGTGCTAAGTATTTACGAGTATTTGTTAATAGAGAATAAATTATTCAAGTGTCATTTTAAAACTTCGAATAAATGAAAATATTTTTATCATATTCGGGAAATTTCTATGAATGTCATTTATAATTCGTGAATTTGGAAAGTTTTTTGTTCATTTTTTTCTTCATATTCTGAAAACTGATCTTAATCAGATCCCGGTGTCTTAAGCTGGTACGGATTCTGATGCTCAAAACGGTATTTTTTAGAAAAAAGTGGTCCATAGAGCGTTTGTAGAGAATTAATTAACCTATAAAATGAGGTATCAATCGTCCTGATCGAATGAGCACAGACCCATTTATTTTCATCAGAAGATGAAAAATAGTATATTATATTATAAGGATTAAAAATGCATCTTTTTTTTACGAGCAATATTTGCAGTTGCGAGGCGCAGCCGAGCGAATGCAAAATTGCGACTTAAAATAGGCACTTTTAATCCGAATAATATATACTATTTTTTCTCCAACCAAGTCAAAATTACAATAAAATTGGTTTTAGTTAAAAATCGTTCATAATTTGGTTATGAATTTGAACACAGAATCATGACAGTGATTGTCAAGTAGACTTCAAATGCATTTACAAGGATTAAAAGTAGCGTTTTTAATCCTAGGATTAAAAGTGTTGCTAAGTAACGAGTGAATTTCTGTACGGTAAGAAAATCTATGACTTTTGCACCTGAAAAGAGAACAAAAATGTCAACATTTTTAGATGGTTGGAGAAAAATAGAATTTTTCATCTCCTCCCAACTTTATTCGAGATATTTTCAAAACGATAGGTTATAGAAAAAAGTGGTCAATAGGGCGTCTGTAGAGAATGCTACACGATCCCTGAGTAACATAGGCTATACTTTTCACCCGAGAAATTTGAGGAAACCTACTATAACTTCAATGATAATAAATATGAGTACCAAAATCAGCCATGATGAATACATCAAAAGATATGGCAGGTTGAAGATGAAATCGCATCAAAATGTCTCCGAGGTAGGCACAAGGCGGCTAGGAGAAGGTACCGAAGTGTGAGGGATGTTTTGTATAAATGTATTTTGGATTGCCTATGCCCGTATGTGTATGACCACACATCAGATCAACAGATGGCGCTGAAGTCGTTATTCAGGTTATTCATCTACTCTGCAACTAAACGGCTCGATCGAATTGAATGAATTTTTGTGTATACAGAACAACGTCTGTTGGGTCTGCTAGTTAATCATAAAGAGGATGTCAAGTGCGCCTTGCAGGGCCACGCCTCCAGACGGTACGCATAAATTCCTTGTAGATGACGATGGAACCAGTAATACAGGTGAGTAAGAGATCTTCTTTATTTTTGTTGCTCATTGAGAGCGCGGCAGCTATTTGTTCGTTGCATTCACACCAAACGCCTCTTGCCCCCAGAATGAGTGGCAAAAATTGTATTTGGCGCTCTGGGTAACGGGAACGAATCCATGAGGTCACCTCGGGAGTGGCATATTCATCGAGTTTTAGCTGGTAGTTGGCATTCAAAGTTGTAGGGCACTCCCAGTTGAGACCAACCTCGCAGACTATGATCAGATCTTCTCTGGTTAATAGTAGATCCGGCTTAAATAATTGTGTAGCCGTCCTGATGTGAGGCTCCTCTGTGGCCTCGAAACCTTGGGCAACAGCGAAGCTCTTGATCTTACGAACAATATAATTATGGAGGCAGATGCGCTTCCAATGCGCCAGCGGACAGGGTTGCAGCACATGGGAGAGCGATTCTGAGCGTCCGCACCCAGCCCTGCACATTCTCTCGTTGGATGGATTGGAGGGAATGCCCTTAGTTGGAAGGCAGTTTGATCTAAGCTGAATGTAAGAGATGTAGTCTTTACCTTTCCGAAAGGGTGGCGGGTTCGTGATGAACCTGTTACACGAGTTATGACTGCCAATTTGATGGATCCCACCGCCATACCAGGACTGGTCCAATTGAGACTTATGCGCTCCTTTTATTTCGCTCTCCGTGTTCCAGCCATCCTTAATCAGTCTCCTAATCCTTTCAATCCACCCCGCGGACATATCTAGTACCTTCCTTAGCGCCGGGTCTTCGATCGCTCTCAGATTGTCCCATCTGTTGGACATTATGATGGGAATACGGCGTTCAAAGGAGAAGAATCCGAGTCCTCCGTCCTTAGTGCCAGCGAATATAAATGCATCGGATATATGTAAGGGAAGGTGGAGCACTGATTTTACCGCCCTCTTTATCTTTCTGTCCGCTTCACGGAGTATCCGGTTGGTAATCGTAGGGTTCTGGAGGGAGTGAATCCATCGGGGGACGAGATACTCGCGCAAAATACGTAGCTTCTGCCAGGGCTTGAGCGGTGCCTTTTGCACACGGAGAACTTGCTCGTTGAGGTTTTTTAGAGAGACATCCTCAACGCCGTCATGAGCAAATTGGTTGCCCAGATATTTAAAGGTTTCCCCTATACTCAAAGCCCTGACAGGAGTGCCCTTGATGTCAAAAAGAGGCCTGTCCCAGGTGCAGACCTTCTTTTTCGATGGAACGACCCTCGTTGAAAGTGCCGAACACTTCTGGATGTTAAGTTCCAAACCCCTAGCATCGAAAAACCTAATGGCAGCCGACAATAGGTTTCTAGCGGCTTGCGCTGAGTCCGCAATCAGCACGAGATCGTCGGCGTACGCGATACAGCTGATGGACGCGGTACCGAACGTAGCACCGGGCATATTATTCAACTCCGCCACCAACTCGTCCATCAGTATGTTGAACAGCACAGGTGACATCGGGTCGCCCTGCTTCACCCCGCGCAAGACATCCACCCTACAAACCTTATCACCTTCGATGTTAATGTCGGTAGAGCACTGGTCATAGGTGGCCAGGATATAGGAAATAGAGGTTTGATCTACCCCAACCCGACGCAGTGCTCTCTTGATGTTGGACTCTGATACCGTATCAAAGGCTTTCTTCAAGTCCAGTGCTATGATGTGATAACCCCGACCCCTCCTCCTACTGTCCTTGATTAAGGTCTGAAGGATCAGGGTGTTTGCTAGGCATCCGTCCACCGGGGCAAAGCCCCTCTGCTGGCAATTGAGGGGGATGGACGAAAGGCGTTTTGCTACGATTTTATTAAGCAGTTTGAGGACGGAGCTAGAAATTGTGATAGGCCGCCAATTGTCTACATTATCGAGATTGCTATTTCCTTTGGGGATCAGAACTGTTCGGCTTGCCTTAAGGCGGGATGGCACAATGGCTCTAAAGAACATTATGTTGAACAAGATCTACAGTTTAAATACTGGAATCCTGGACAGATCGCTAGTGCGCACGCCGTCCGGTCCGGCAGCAGGTGATTTAGATGACTTTATAGCCCACCTGATCTCGTCGGGGCTAATTTGAAAAGCGAAGTTACGAGTTTCAGAGGGTTCGGTAACACAGTCGGTATCATTAATTGGGGGGGAAGCAAATACCGACTTGTATGCATCACGTATATTATCGTGGTCAGGAGTTATTTTCTGATCATCAAGATTTCTACCATCGAGGATGCTCTGTGCCAGGCTTCGAGTATTTTTCTTGAATAGGTAAGAGAGTCATAGTTACTCCCGCCGTTTACCCGCGCTTGCTTGAATTTCTTCACGTTGACGTTCAGAGCACTGGGCAGAAATCACATTGCGTCAACACCCGCTGGGGCCATCGCAATGCTTTGTTTTAATTAGACAGTCGGATTCTCCCGGTCCGTGCCAGTTCTGAGTTGATTGTTAGATGACGGCCGCAGAGAACACCCAGAGCACCCGGAAGCACTCAGGGGGTCTCGTAGCTTGACGATTCCGCGGGAGGCCAAGACACGGGACCGAGCTCGGTTCAGACGAAACGCAAGCGAAACGCATCACCTCGCCCAGGCCTGGTACGTTAGCCGTGACCCAATTCCCTATCAAGCCCGACACGCCAGAATCCTCAGAGCCAATCCTTATCCCGAAGTTACGGATCCAATTTGCCGACTTCCCTTACCTACATTATTCTATCGACTAGAGGCTCTTGACCTTGGAGACCAGCTGCGGATATGGGTACGAGCCGGCGCGACGCCTACACGTGGCCCTCTCCCGGATTTTCAAGGTCCGAGGAGAAGATCCTCTCTGATCCGTAATCTCGCGGCTTCACATTCAAGCAAGCCGGAGATCTCACCCATTTAAAGTTTGAGAATAGGTTGAGGTCCTTTCGACCCCAATGCCTCTAATCATTCGCTTTACCGGATGAGACTCGTACGCAACGAGCGCCAGCTATCCTGAGGGAAACTTCGGACGGAACCAGCTACTAGATGGTTCGATTAGTCTTTCGCCCCTATACCCAGTTCCGACGAACGATTTGCACATCAGAATCGCTACGGACCTCCATCAGGGTTTCCCCTGACTTCGTCCTGACCAGGCATAGTTCACCATCTTTCGGGTCCCAGCGTGTACGCTCTTGGTGCGCCTCGTCTCGCAATGAGAATGAGACGCCCCCGGAATGCGGAACGGTCATGGAGACCGATCATCTTCCCTTAGTCCGCACGAGGCGGACGTTTACTTTCATTTCGCCTTTAGGTTTAGTTATATCCCAATGACTCGCGCACACGCTAGACTCCTTGGTCCGTGTTTCAAGACGGGTCCTGAAAGTACCCAAAGCAATAGCGTCGCTGATCTGCGTTACAAGAGGTCTGTCCGAGAACACCGCGGCGAACAGTCGCGCACGGACGGAATCGGCACTAGGTCCGATCGCCATCACGAAACGCATACTTGCGGATTGCTCCGCGCTCTAGGTCTACACTGCGGGCCGTAGAACGACACCCAACGGATCGCGACGACCTACTAGGGGAGAAGTGCACGCTTCCGGAGCCGACGACGAGCCATTCGATCAGTAATCAGTATTGATATTTATTTTAATTCTGATTCCATATAAACTGTTTCGATCTTCCTTGATCTCGTCAGCGTAAGACGGTTGTTGAAAAACAACACTCACGGACAGTTTATATTCTTCCACTTTTGTAAAATTTAATAAAAATAACATATATAAACTGCCACAAATATTGAATGGAAATGTAAATTGTGCACTCAATATTAGAATTGAATTCACCTCTCCATCAAACATTTGTATTTTTCATATTCATTTTTGGAGAAATTTACTATTAGATTAGGAACGTTACAGAAATTTTCATATGAATATTTAATGAATGATCGTGATAATTTAAAAATGGAATATGTCGTAAGCTATTTGATTTGAATTCATAAAATACAAATTGAAAAACTGTATATCGATAGGATTCAATATTCTTATCATATTTTAGAATCAGAATTCAGTAACTACCCATAGCTAATATCTTTGGCGTACTCATTATTCGAAGAGCCGTCTTACATTTCACGATTGGGGTTTCGATTATTATATTATTATTTATCCTCTCAAAAATATCGAAACTCTGAAAAAATCTTTTAATTGGAACAATAAAATAACTGAAGTAAAATAAAAACAATAAGTCTAACTACAAATAAGTAACCATGTTCAACATAACAATTTTTTTTTCAATATAATAAATATTCATTAATCCGAGTCTGAGTAATCACTTGAGTAATCTTGTGGTGTTCTCATGAAATTCAAACCGGATGTTCCCGGTTTATCAAAAACTGAAACTCTAGCTTCTAATTGACTCCTTGTTCTGAAGGGAATCGATTTCTTCCATAAGTCAGAATTTTTTTGTATTTCTGCTTGTGAAATTATATCTTCCACATCTATATAATCCGGATCGCCATCTTCTCTGAATGCATGACGACTCCACGGTGATGTCTGATCATCATTGTCCTGATCTGGACAGATCGTTACCTGACGTCGTTTTCTATTGCCATCGTTATCAGTCGATGCATTGTCGAGTACAATTGGAAAAATAACATTGCTGGTGAATCTCTTTCTACCCCTGAATTTGAACGTCCCCTGCTTTCCCGAATCCTCTATAAAAATTTTTATTTCATTTATATTTCCAACCCTGGAAAAGGCCACGTACAATTGGCCGTGAGTGAAACATGGCCTTTTAAGGCATATTCCCACTTTCTTCAAAGTTTGGCCTTGCGACTTGTTTATTGTCATTGCGTAGGCGAGTCGGACGGGAAATTGCAGCCTCACTATTTCCTTGGGCAGTATGGGAAGTTGTTGCTTCATCTTTATCCTCGGTAAAAATAACCTCTCTCCAACTCTTTCGCCTGTCAAAAGTTCGCATTCAATCAAATACTGTCCTAAACGAACCACTCTCATTCGTGTACCGTTGCATTCGCCTTGTTCAACGTTCAAATTACGCAACAGTATCACGATCACTCCACATTTTGAAGTTAGCTCGTGTGGAGGCAGATAGGGAGAATTGATTGAATTCAACAAATCCAGTGGAGCCGAAAACTCGTCATCATCTTCAGTGCCCAAGTATGTGTCCTCGCTCAAATAAGTTCTCGTTTCAACTGTTTCTATGCGTTCCATGATCAAATTATTGACGGCATCGACAACGTCATTCGTAGGACATAGGATAGCAAGGGAACCATTTTCTTTCGCAGTATAATTTTTGTTATAAACAAAATCTATCAATTCCGTCATCGAAGCCGCAATAAAACGATTCGGTATTTCAATCAAATTATCCGGAGCCACAGGAGCACTCTTTTTATTAAGGCGGACGAAGGGCAAATTACCATCTCCCATTCTCAGAAGCCATTGGTCGAATGTGCATCCGTCCAAATCTTCATGCGTTTGAGCCATTTGAGGATTTCGGGCTGCTCTCATATTCTTGTTCAGCTTCAACTTTACGAACGATCGCCACAATTTGCTCGCTTTTAAAGTTTGAGCTATCACTTCGTTACGATGACCGCCAATTACTACGGGGAGTATTTGCCTGAAGTCTCCTCCGAATAATACGCACTTTCCACCCATAGGTTCATACCTCCTCATAATGTCCCTCAAATACCTATCAACAGCTTCCACTGCATTTCGAGGCGTCATCGGCGCTTCGTCCCAAATAATAAGTGCGGCTTTTTTAATATCATCTGAACGGGGCGACTCTATATCGAACCCGCAAGTCGATTCTTCCGAAAGACTGATTGGCAGCTTGAAAGCTCTATGCACAGTGGAGCCACCAATCAGTATGTTTGCCGCGATGCCGGTCCAAGTGACTGCGATCACTTTTTGATTTGAAATGTCCTGCAGAATTCTTATGAGCGTATTATATAGATGCGTTTTGCCCGTTCCCCCAGGACCGTCTAAATAAAAGACATTTTCTTTTTGACGATCGACGATTTGTGAACTCGTCACGTCTCCGTTCTCCATCAGATCCTCGTAAATTTCGAACGGAATAAGAAAATTCAATCTTTTAGCGCAGGCATTCAAAACTCTCAGGAATATAATTTTTTGATCCTTATTTAATGCAGAAACATTATACAGGCTGCTTCTGTCGGGCAAAATCGCATCATATTCTTCATCGTCAATCATCAAACTTGGTCCACCGATGCCATCTTCGTCCTCGCTACTCGATACATAATCATCGTTATCATCCACACAAATTCCTAAATCTCGTAACGAAACTTCTCCTCGACAACGTGATATGATATCTCCGATTATTTCTACGCACGCAGCAGTGGCATCGTGTCGATTCATTGCTCTATATCGGAAATCGGCTATGAGGTATTTTTTGAAGGATTGCCACAATCCTCGGATCTGCTCCATGTCTTCTTCTATCCTGATGCAACAGATCATCGAAAACAGCTTTCTGAGCCTCTTGGGATGACATGATGATTTCGCTTCATCAAGGCATTTCTTGAACTCTTCACTATCTCTGTGAAGCCAATTTCTTCTTCTGCAGGGCTCGCGAAATGTGTCACATATGTATCCGTCATCCAGGGTCAGCAGATCATCAAAAGATGTGGCACCTCTAATTCTTTTCAGCAGAAATCGGAGGAAGAATTTTTCCATTTGTCCTTCTGCTGTGCTCACCTCTGCCAATGACAGTGGTCTCATATCATGGGGAAGGCTATTACCACCGTAGAGTCGCACGGTTCCACGGGGTTGTGAGTCTAAAGACCGATCTACCCCTTGGACACGCATCCCCTTGGCGACTCACCTACCTTGGGATTGGGGGATTTTTAGTAGGTTGTCTCCTAGCAAGCCAGACGGCTAAGTCAAGCTCCCCATCCATCCTAAGACATGTCTAGGTCAGGACGGTATATACGAGGTGCTAGCACCAGGTCCTCGGGTACCTCGGGTTTGGCGATCCCCGTACTACAGTAGGGACAACAACAACATTTATAATTTTAACGTGACCCACCTACCCGAAGGCTTATGGCCACGACCCCCATGGGTGCGGAATTGGGATACGCCCAATTAGCGCGCTTCGTACTCTAAGTACTCAGCTTTCAGTGGGGTTTCGGATTTCTCAAGTCCTACGCCCTTACTGATAGAAGGAGACACTATCCAATCTCTACTAGCTATGGAGGCTAGTTCCCGAGTTGTATACGCAACTCACACGCCGAGGTGGATCAGAACCCCTCTAGCCCAGCATGCAGGCTTTCAACCACTGCCACCACGAAACCAATCCCGATAGGGCTGACAGGAAGGCAACTAAGGCGCCCAAAGATGCCAAAGCCGACCATCCTGCGGAGAAGCCCTCCCGTGGTACGAATCATAATACGTCATTCGTGGGACATGTTTCGGGAATTTCTTCCCTCGCAATTAAGGATCTTGAGTATCCATGCCTTGCTGAGGCAGGTAAGGGTTACTGCGCGGGTTTACCAAGCCCGTCGACAATGCTATGGAATCAGTACGTACGCCCCAGAAGTCCAAGTGGTGTGAAACCCTCACTCTTCAAAGCCAGGACGGCGCACCTTTCAACCACTATTGTCGCCCTGCGCCACAATTCCCCTAAGGGATAGATCAAGCACCTTACCACTACCCATTTCCGGGGAACGAACCCCTCAGTGAGTCTACATTTAATGTCCTCGATCTCATTGCGAGCACCTCTTTTGCGAAGTAGCCCACTTGTACGTACCTGTCATACGTCTCAATCATTCTACATACATTCTGGCGTATTCCAACCGTAGTTGTGATGCCTTCGAGGATGACCCTCCTCAACTCATAATATTCCAGACAGTCAAACAAGACATGTTCCCAATTCTCAATCTCGCCACAAATACATCTATCACTCTCACTGAGACCTCGCTTATGCAAAAACTCATTCATCGACCCGTGACCTGTAATGAGGTAACCCATATACAGTCCGGGAGAGAACCATTCATTCTTGACAACAAAGTCCACATTCGGTATAAAGCCGTATGTGACTCGCCCCTTATCACTTTCATCCCATCTTCGCTGCCATTCCTGTCTCAGTGTTTGTTTTAATGCATTTACACCTTCCATGGGATCGGAACCCCAGACACCAACATACTTTCGATCGAATTCATTCAACTCAATTCCTTTCTTGAGTTTGTTACTCACACCCATCTCCACAGCCAAAAGGTCCCATGGAGTTACACCCATCAATTCATGCATGGCTTCGGTGGACACAGTTCTGCAGACCCTCAGACATGCCCCCATAACCACCCTCTGACACCTATTTATGCTATCCCTTGCATACCTTTTGTACATTTCACTGTACCAGACTTCCACACCGTACATGGCGCATGCTTTAAACATGCCACCATATACCACATTCATAGACTTCCGTGTAAGTCCCCAATCTTTCCTCAATACACGCCCCATTTGTCCCGCTAGTCTAGCTAGCTTTGCCCTAACATCCGAGAAGTGACTCATGAATCTGAGTCCTTCATCTACTCTTATTCCCAGATATTGCACACTGCATGCATACTTGACGCCCTTATTGTTCATTCTGACCTGAGGATGCCTCGTCGCGGCAAACCTCCCTTTCAGCATCATGCATACAGTCTTTTGTTCAGACACTTTCACCCCTGCCTGAGCGGCCCAATCGCACAACATTGTCATGCATTCCGTCCCCTTCGACTCCAGCCGGAGGCGACTGTTCCCTTTCAGTATGATGAGCAAGTCATCCGCGAATGCAACTACCTCAATCTCACCATTTTCAAACATTCTTAGGAGGACATCTAAACATACATTCCACAGGAATGGTCCCGCTATGGAACCCTGTGGACATCCTCTCATCAGCATGCGCACCACAAACTCATGCTTCCCAATTATTCTAACCTCTCGTTCGTGGAAATAGGATTCCCACATTGCCAATTCCCACACCCTAATTCTGACAGACGGTTCAGGATATACCCCCACTTTAAGTGGTCAAATGCACCTTTAAAGTCGACGAAGATACCCAGGACATACTTTTCCTGGGATTCGCCGACTATCCTTTCAAGCAACTTCCATGCATCAACAGTTGACTTTCCCTTGGTAAAGCCAAACTGCCTCTCAGACATTCCCCCAATTTTGCTTTTTAGTCTCTGGACCAGAATTCTCTCCAACACCTTTCCAAGGACAGGCAAGAGGCAAATCGGCCTATACGACCCTACCTCAGTCCTGGGTTTATCCAGGGACTTTAGCAAGACGATGACCGACGCCACCCGCCATGCCTTAGGAAATACCCCTTCATTCAGTATTGCGTTGTACATAGACAACACAAACTCAGGTACACTTCGCCAGACATTCTTAACCATCTTAGGGTATATACCATCTATACCTGGGGCTTTACCATTCTTTTGCTTACGAACCGCCCTTTCGACCTCACTTTCAGTGAGCTCTTTTATCATATTTGCGCCACTTTCCCCTACTCTCTCCTGACGTTCATTGTCGACCGGGAAGAAACCGTCCAGCAATGCATTCACAGTCTCACACCAATTTTCAGTCATTCTCCCGTTTTCCCTAACTCCAGTCAATTCAGCCTTTTGCCTCTTTCCCATGCATATCTTATACACCTCTCCCCAAGGATCGGTGTTTCCCTCGCGTTCAACAAATTGTTCCCAATCTTTCTTTTTACATTCGTTCATCATACGTTTATACATTCTCCTTTTATGGAGATACTCTCTTTTCTCTCTCTCATATTCACCTACCTTCCTTGCCCTCTGAAAATTCATTCTAGCTGTTCTCACAGCTCTTTTCATTCGTTGAAGGTCAGCATTCCACCAGGAGACTCTGGTGGAGGACTTTGCTGGCCTTCTCAACATTCGCTCATTCACCGTAGTGATCCATCCTTCCAGCATTTTCACCTGCTCATCAGCAAATAGACTTCGGTATCGGTCAAGACCGACACTTTCTGCCTCATCCCTGATGAGTACCCTATACTTATCCCAGTCGACATTTTTAATCTTCCACCTATTATGCTCTACCTTACTCGCATCATCTCTTACTCTCCTTTCTAGTGTGATCAGTATACCATTGTGGTCACTGATACACCAGTCAGGCTTCACACTCCAGCTAGCGGCGTAGGAAGCGCACGCTTTCTCATTCATCAAGGTGACATCGATGTCCGATTCACCCGTAGCACCACTAAAGGTGTACCATTCAGATTCCTCATTCAGAACCAAGAGCCCTCTCTCATTTACTAGATCCTCTAGCATACGCCCCCTATCGGCTTTCGGACCATTCATTCTCATCCCCTTACTGAACCAGTAAGGAGATGTTGCATTTGCATCCATTCCGAAAAGGACGGGACGGTCTCCGACCCTTTCAAGAACTCTCTCAATATACCCCAAGTATGGTTCCAACTCACAACTGTACTGACAATACACAGAGACTAGATATCCTTCGAACAAGGCATTCCTGAACCAAACACATATTCCCCATTCATCTATCAACTCAGGCACCGGCAGGACCTCTCCATCGGGATCATTTACCACGATGGCTGCCGAGCCAGAACTCGATACGTACGTTCTCATGGCAGTGGGTATTCCACACACCCGCGCATCCCTTATATACGGTTCCTGCAGCAAACAAATGCTCAACCTTTCACGCACCATGCATTCGCCAAGTGCACTCATGACGCCGTAGCATCTTTGCCCATTCAGCTGCAGGACTCTTAAGCCAGACATTTCAACATTTATTCAGCCATTCGCGCCCTTAGGCGCTTCGCTCTCGCCTGGAATTCCGGACACTGAGCACTTGACGTGCTGTGCCCGGTATCCTTCCTGCCTTTCACACGGCATTCTCTACACTTTTGCACCTCGCTTTTGCAGTCACGGATGACGTGCCCCTCTTCGCCACACTTTTTGCACACATTCTGTTTAAGCTTACATTCTTTCAACAGATGCCCGAAACCCAGACATCTGTGGCACCTTTCAACGGGCGACAATTTTTCACCCGACATGCGCTAAAGCCGACAAATATTCGCCTTTCGCTCATCCACTTATCTTTCAACTTATATGGTACTTCAAGTACCACATTTCCACTTTCACCTTTGCCATTTCTGGCCTTCACTTTCACACTCTGCTCGAATTCAGGCCACTCAAGGCCCCCCGAATTCCTCCTATGAACCTCCCTTAGGAGCTCATTCTCACTGATCTTTGACGGAACGTTAAAGACCAACAGTCGCTCTCCCAGTTTCCTGGATTTTTCAACGATCATGCCAATCTCGTCGAACTTTTTCAAGCCCGACAAGACCTCAAGTTCGCCTGCGGTCATTGTCTCTATGACAATGCCACCCTCGTTCTTGCACTTTCGGAGGGCCGTGACCCTCACGTTGCAGCTGTTGGCCACCTCCGCCAACACCTGCTTTTTAACATCTTCACTTTTCAACTTGCCCTCTTTATCTTTCACCACGAGAGCAAAGGACCCCGGGACCTCCTTTTTAGGGGGGGCTACCCTAGGAACCTCCGCCCTCGCCACATTCATGCTCTTTGCAGTCACACCTGCATACGTGCTGGGGGCACGACCCGGAAAGGTGATTTCTCCCTCCCCAACACGCTTCATCCACTTATCCTTCTCCATTATCATCCCTTTGAGTTTGTTATTCTCAGCGTTTAACTGAGATATAACGCCCTCAAGCTCATGCACCGTTCTAAGGATGTATGACGTTGCCGCCTTACTGACCTTGTTCACATCCGACAAGAGGAAATCCCTCAGGTCGGCGCCCAGCTTTTTTATACCTCCAACAGTGCTGCCTCCCACACTGCTACTTCGCGACCTTGAGCTTACACTCGCCGCAGCAGACTCACTCCCGCTCTTATCGAGCTCTTTCACCAACTTTTTGACATTTTGATTCTCAGCCATACTTAATCCCACGAGTCGAGCACAAAAAGAAGTCGCCCCATGACAGTGGTCTCATATCATGGGGAAGGCTATTACCACCGTAGAGTCGCCCGGTTCCACGGGGTTGTGAGTCTAAAGACCGATCTACCCCTCGGACACGCATCCCCTCGGCGACTCACCTACCTTGGGATTGGGGGATTTTTAGTAGGTTATCTCCTAGCAAGCCAGACGGCTAAGTCAAGCTCCCCATCCATCCTAAGACATGTGGTCAGTAGGGACACGCTCAGCAGTGCTATAATTGGTACCTGAGCAGAGCTCTTTACCAAAATTTCGGCACTATTATCATCATTGCGTTCCCGATCTACGAATTGTGCCAGGCATTTAACCGGCGAATGGAATTTTCGGCGAAGGAAGACAACCGTGAGAAGTATTCACGGTTGTTTAGGAGAAAAGAGAGGGGAGAGGATGGCCCAACCTGCACCCCGTGTTGAAGTCGGAGATCCTCGAAGAGTGGACAACTCCGAAGGATGTGGGTAGCCGACTCGGGCTGACCACAGCGGCATTGATCGTCCTCGACCAGGCCGAGCGAGAATAATTTGCTCTTGAAGGGACCGTGACTTGTTATGAAGCAAGTCAGAGGGAAGGCCGGACGAAACCAGGGGTTGACCGAGACGAAGTCCACCGAAGGAAGCCACTCGAAGGTGACTCGACCAGCGGAACTACCGTCCCAGTCGGACTGCCACAGGGTCATGAGGCTCTGGAGGCACTCATGCTCCAAGCGGCCAAGCTCTGATTTTCTATTCGGAAAATCGAGGGGAATGGCAGGTAGACGAATACTTAAGAAGTTGAAGGGTATTGCTCTCTTGAGGTGATACTTAGCCGCGCGGAGAAGAACTGCATAAGGGGCTGGAAGTTTACCAGCGAGGACTTGAAGAGAGGAGTTCGAAGCAGTTCTGCAGGCTGGGGAAATAAGGAGGAGGAAGAACCTCTGGGCGGAAGAGAGAGCTCGGATGACATGGGAATCATTCGTCCGGTCGTACCAGGCAGCAGAACAATAAGAGACAATTGGGAGGAAAACGCAGGTGTAGTAGACATCAAGGGATCCTTCCTCTGAACCGCCCATGGCACGCCTCAGCCTTGATAGCTTGGAGGCAATCGCCTGGGATCTGTCCCTCACAGATCGAACATGAGGGAGAAAGGAGAGCCCCGAGTCCACCACGACTCCGAGGTAGGTGTGGGCAGAAACCCACTGGACAGAGCCGTCTGGCAGCCTGACGACTGGGGGACGCGCCGGGTCAAGAGAGCCACGAAGAAGTACGGCTTTAGTTTTCGAGGTAGATATCTTGAGCTTATTCTGACTGAGCCACTCAAGAGTGACATCAGTCAGTCGCTGGAGGCCCTGCTCCAGAGCGCGTCGACTGTTGGCGGAAAACAGGAGTGCCAGGTCGTCGGCAAAAGCGATCGCCAGTCCGGACTCCCTAAGGAGTCTAAGGAGGCACTCATCAAAAACTAAATTCCACAGGTAAGGCCCGAGTATGGACCCCTGTGGGCAGCCTCGAGTAAGTAAGCGGCTGCAACGGAAAAGTTTTGAATGGACCGCGACTCTACCTGAGAGGTAACTGCGAAGAAGGTGGAGCTGTGAGGTGGAGATGCCCACCTCACGCGCCCTACGTAGAATACTAGGCCACCAAAGGTTATCGAATGCTCCCTCTATGTCTATGAAGATAGCGGCGACATATCTATGGGAGGATTCGCGTGCAAATCGAACGAGCTTGAAAACAGCGTCCTCGGTGGAGAGCCCAGGTCTGAATCCGAACTGGTTCGGAGAGCAGTTCCCAGGATCCAACAAGTCGCGGGTTAGGCGACTTAGCATTAACCGCTCGAGGAGCTTGCCCATCACTGAGAGAAGACTGATGGGACGGTAGGATTTCGGATCGTTTGGAGATCGTACACCAGATTTAAGAAGAAGACAAATGGTAGCTGTCTTCCAAGCTGTAGGGAAATGGCCGAATCGAAGGCACGCGTTGAAGAGAAGGAGGAGAATCTCCGGGATGATGGTCGATGCACGCCGAAGGATGGCGCCCGTAATCATGTCGGACCCCGGCGCACCACGCGCCGGAGTTGCCGCCACCGCCGCCTCGAGGTCGCTTAAGGAGAACCTCTCGGTAGAAGCAGCAGACTCAGGGCTCGAGGGATGGAGGATGAAAGCAGCCCGAGATGCAGCCTGCTCAGGAGAGTCCGATGCGGGGTCGTCAGCAGGGAAGAGTCGGTCAAAGATTACCTCGGCCGACTCTGCTGCGTCAGTGGTTTGAGTGCCATCGGGACGAATAATGGAGTGTGAAGTAAGGGGGCGGGTGAGTTTGCCAGATGCAATTTTATAGGAGACACCCCAAGGGGTCCTCTCCATCTCTGAACGAACAAATCTCGACCAATTGTCGAGTTTGGCCCGCCTGATGGCAGAAGAGTAAAAGTTCCGTGAGGACTTAAACTCAGCCAACAGACGGGAGATCGAAAATTGAGAGAAGGAGCCGGACCTTGCCCGTTGGTACGCCCGACGCTTTTTGTTTACCTCAGACTTGAGGGAGGCAAGCTCCCCAGACCACCAGCCCACTCGGAAAGAGGAGCGAGCAGCCACGGGGATAGAAAGAAGAGCAGATTTATATATAGCATCCGTAACAACACCGGCCAGACTATCCACTGATTCAGGAGAAGAGGGCGAATAATGAAAGTTGACAAAGCGCGATTCAAGCTCGGCGTCAAAGACCTCCCAGTCGGCTCGAGATGTAATGAACCGAGGCCTGTGATCCCTTGCATACCTTTTGTACATTTCACTGTACCATACTTCCACACCGTACATGGCGCATGCTTTAAACATGCCACCATATACCGAGCCAGAACTCGATACGTACGCTCTCATGGCAGTGGGTATTCCACACACCCGCGCATCCCTTATATACGGTTCCTGCAGCAAACAAATGCTCAACCTTTCACGCACCATGCATTCGCCAAGTGCACTCATGACGCCGTAGCATCTTTGCCCATTCAGCTGCAGGACTCTCAAGCCAGACATTTCAACATTTATTCAGCCATTCGCGCCCTTAGGCGCTTCGCTCTCGCCTGGGCTCAGTAGGGACAACAACAACAACATTTATAAGTTCAACGTGACCCACCTACCCGAAGGCTTATGGCCACGACCCCCATGGGTGCGGAATTGGGATACGCCCAATTAGCGCGCTTCGTACGCTAAGTACTCAGCTTTCAGTGTGGTTTCGGATTTCTCAAGTTCTACGCCCTTACTGATAGAAGGAGACACTATCCAATCTCTACTGGCTATGGAGGCTAGTTCCCGAGTTGTATACGCAACTCACACGCCGAGGTGGATCAGAACCCCTCTAGCCCAGCATGCAGGCTTTCAACCACTGCCACCACGAAACCAATCCCGATAGGGCTGACAGGAAGGCAACTGAGGCGCCCAAAGATGCCAAAGCCGACCATCCTGCGGGCAAGCCCTCCCGTGGTACGAATCATAATACGTCATTCGTGGGACATGTTTCGGGAATTTCTTCCCTCGCAATTAAGGATCTTGAGTATCCATGCCTTGCTGAGGCAGGTAACAGGGTTACTGCGCGGGTTTACCAAGCCCGTCGACAATGCTATGAAATCAGTACGTACGCCCCAGAAGTCCAAGTGGTGTAAAACCCTCACTCTTCAAAGCCAGGACGGCGCACCTTTCAACCACTATTGTCGCCCTGCGCCACAATTTCCCTAAGGGATAAATCAAGCACCTTACCACTACCTATTTCCGGGGAACGAATCCCTCAGTGAGTCTACATTTAATGTCCTCGATCTCATTGCGAACACCTCTTTTGCGAAGTAGCCCACTTGTTTGTACCTGTCATACGTCTCAATCATTCTACATACATTCTGGCGTATTCCAACCGTAGTTGTGATGCCTTCGAGGATGACCCTCCTCAACTCATAATATTCCAGACAGTCAAATAAAACATGTTCCCAATTCTCAATCTCGCCACAAATACATCTATCGCTCTCACTGAGACCTCGCTTATGCAAAAACTCATTCATCGATCCGTGACCTGTAATGAGGTAACCCATATACAGTGCGGGAGAGAACCATTCATTCTTGACAACAAAGTCCCCATTCGGTATAAAGCCGTATGTGACTCGCCCCTTATCACTTTCATCCCATCTTCGCTGCCATTCCTGTCTCAGTGTTTGTTTTAATGCATTTACACCTTCCATGGGATCGGAACCCCAGACACCAACATACTTTCGATCAAATTCATTCAACTCAATTCCCTTCTTGAGTTTGTTACTCACACCCATCTCCACAGCCAAAAGGTCCCATGGAGTTACACCCATCAATACATGCATGGCTTCGGTGGACACAGTTCTGCAGACCCTCAGACATGCCCCCATAACCACCCTCTGACACCTCTTTATGCTATCCCTTGCATACCTTTTGTACATTTCACTGTACCATACTTCCACACCGTACATGGCGCATGCTTTAAACATGCCACCATATACCACATTCATAGACTTCCGTGTAAGTCCCCAATCTTTCCTCAGTACACGTCCCATTTGTCCCGCTAGTCTAGCTAGCTTTGCCCTAACATCCGAGAAGTGACTCATGAATCTGAGTCCTTCATCTACTCTTATTCCCAGATATTTCACGCTGCATGCATACTTGACGCCCTTATTGTTCATTCTGACCTGAGGATGCCTCGTCGCGGCAAACCTCCCTTTCAGCATCATGCATACAGTCTTTTGTTCAGACACTTTCACCCCTGCCTGAGCGGCCCAATCGCACAACATTGTCATGCATTCCGTCCCCTTCGACTCCAGCCGGAGGCGACTGTTCCCTTTCAGTATGATGAGCAAGTCATCCGCGAATGCAACTACCTCAATCTCACCATTTTCAAACATTCTTAGGAGGACATCTAAACATACATTCCACAGGAATGGTCCCGCTATGGAACCCTGTGGACATCCTCTCATCAGCATGCGCACCACAAACTCATGCTTCCCAATTATTCTAACCTCTCGCTCGTGGAAATAGGATTCCCACATTGCCAATTCCTCACATCCTAATTCTGACAGACGGTTCAGGATATACCCCCACTTTAAGTGGTCAAATGCACCTTTAAAGTCGACGAAGATACCCAGGACATACTTTTCCTGGGATTCGCCGACTATCCTTTCAAGCAACTTCCATGCATCAACAGTTGACTTTCCCTTGGTAAAGCCAAACTGCCTCTCAGACATTCCGCCAATTTTGCTTTCTAGTCTCTGGACCAGAATTCTCTCCAACACCTTTCCAAGGACAGGCAAGAGGCAAATCGGCCTATACGACCCTACCTCAGTCCTGGGTTTATCCAGGGACTTTAGCAAGACGATGACCGACGCCACCCGCCATGCCTTAGGAAATACCCCTTCATTCAGTATTGCGTTGTACATAGACAACACAAATTCAGGTACACTTCGCCAGACATTCTTAACCATCTCAGGGTATATACCATCTATACCTGGGGCTTTACCATTCTTTTGCTTACGAACCGCCCTTTCGACCTCACTTTCAGTGAGCTCTTTTATCACATTTGCGCCACTTTCCCTTACTCTCTCCTGACGTTCATTGTCGACCGGGAAGAAACCGTCCAGCAATGCATTCACAGTCTCACACCAATTTTCAGTCATTCTCCCGTTTACCCTAACTCCAGTTAATTCAGCCTTTTGCCTCTTTCCCATGCATATCTTATACACCTCTCCCCAAGGATCGGTGTTTCCCTCGCGTTCAACAAATTGTTCCCAATCTTTCTTTTTACATTCGTTCATCATACGTTTATACATTCTCCTTTTATGGAGATATTCTCTTTTCTCTCTCTCATATTCACCTATCTTCCTTGCCCTCTGAAAATTCATTCTAGCTGTTCTCACAGCTCTTTTCATTCGTTGAAGGTCAGCATTCCACCAGGAGACTCTGGTGGAGGACTTTGCTGGCCTTCTCAACATTCGCTCATTCACCGTAGTGATCCATCCTTCCAGCATTTTCACCTGCTCATCAGCAGATAGACTTCGGTATCGGTCAAGACCGACACTTTCTGCCTCATCCCTGATGAGTACCCTATACTTATCCCACCTAGTCGACATTGTGGTCACTGATACACCAGTCAGGCTTCACACTCCAGCTAGCGGCGTAGGAAGCGCACGCTTTCTCATTCATCAAGGTGACATCGATGTCCGATTCACCCGTAGCACCACTAAAGGTGTACCATTCAGATTCCTCATTCAGAACCAAGAGCCCTCTCTCATTTACTAGATCCTCTAGCATACGCCCCCTATCAGCTTTCGGACCATTCATTCTCATCCCCTTACTGAACCAGTAGGGAGATGTTGCATTTGCATCCATTCCGAAAAGGACGGGACGGTCTCCGGCCCTTTCAAGAACTCTCTCAATATACCCCAAGTATGGTTCTAACTCACAACTGTACTGACAATACACAGAGACTAGATATCCTTCGAACAAGGCATTCCTGAACCAAACACATATTCCCCATTCATCTATTAACTCAGGCACCGGCAGGACCTCTCCATCGGGATCATTTACCACGATGGCTGCCGAGCCAGAACTCGATACGTACGCTCTCATGGCAGTGGGTATTCCACACACCCGCGCATCCCTTATATACGGTTCCTGCAGCAAACAAATGCTCAACCTTTCACGCACCATGCATTCGCCAAGTGCACTCATGACGCCGTAGCATCTTTGCCCATTCAGCTGCAGGACTCTTAAGCCAGACATTTCAACATTTATTCATCAGCCATTCGCGCACTTAGGCGCTTCGTTCGCGCCTGGAATTCCGGACACTGAGCACTTGACGTGCTGTGCCCGGTATCCTTCCTGCCTTTCACACGGCATTCTCTACACTTTTGCACCTCACTTTTGCAGTCACGGAACACGTGCCCCTCTTCGCCACACTTTCTGCACACATTCTGTTTGAGTTTACATTCTTTCAACAGATGCCCGAACCCCAGACATCTGTGACACCTTTCAACGGGCGACAATTCTTTCACCCGACATGCACTAAAGCCGACAAATATTCGCCTTTCGCTCATCCACTTATCTTTCAACTTATCTGGTACTTCAAGTACCACTTTTCCACTTTCGCCTTTGCCATTTCTGGCCTTCACTTTCACACTACTCTCGAATTCAGGCCACTCAAGGCCCCCCGAATTCCTCCTATGAACCTCCCTTAGGAGCTCATTCTCACTGAACTTTGACGGGACGTCAAAGACCAACAGTCGCTCTCCCAGTTTCCTGGGTTTTTCTACGATCATACCAATCTCGTCGAACTTTTTCAAGCCCGACAAGACCTCAAGTTCGCCTGCGGTCATTGTCTCTATGACAATGCCACCCTCGTTCTTACACTTTCGGAGGGCCGTGACCCTCACGTTGCAGCTGTTGGCCACCTCCGCCAACACCTGCTTCTTAACCTCTTCGCTCTTCAACTTGCCCTCTTTATCTTTCACCACGAGAGCAAAGCACCTCGGGACCTCCTTTTTAGGGGGGCTACCCTAGGAACCTCCGCCCTCGCCACATTCATGCTCTTTGCAGTCGTCACACCTGCATACGTGCTGGGGGCACGACCCGGGAAGATGATTTCCCCCTCCTCCACACGCTTCATCCACTTATCTTTCTCCACTATCATACCTTTGAGTTTGTTATTCTCAGCGTTTAACTGAGATATAACTCCCTCAAGCTCATGCACCGTTTTAAGGATGAAAGACGTTGCCGCCTTACTGACCTTGTTCACGTCCGACAAGAGGAAATCCCTCAGGTCGGCACCCAGCTTCTTTATACCACCAACAGTGCTGCCTCCCACACTGCTACTTCGCGACCTTGAGCTTACACTCGCCGCAGCAGACTCACTCCCGCTCTTATCGAGCTCTTCCACCAACTTTTTGACATTTTGATTCTCAGCCATACTTAATCCCACGAGTCGAGCACAAAAAGAAGTCGCCCCATGACAGTGGTCTCATATCATGAGGAAGGCTATTACCACCGTAGAGTCGCCCGGTTCCACGGGGTTGTGAGTCTAAAGACCGATCTACCCCTCGGACACGCATCCCCTCGGCGACTCACCTACCTTGGGATTGGGGGATTTTTAGTAGGTTATCTCCTAGCAAGCCAGACGGCTAAGTCAAGCTTCCCATCCATCCTAAGACATGTCTAGGTCAGGACGGTATATACAAGGTGCTAGCACCAGGTCCTCGGGTACCTCGGGTTTGGCGATCCCCGTACTACACATAATTATGTATAGCCCCTGAGGGAGCTCAGTAGGGACAACAACATTTATAAGTTTAACGTGACCCACCTACCCGAAGGCTTATGGCCACGACCCCCATGGGTGCGGAATTGGGATACGCCCAATTAGCGCGCTTCGTACGCTAAGTACTCAGCTTTCAGTGTGGTTTCGGATTTCTCAAGTCCTACGCCCTTACTGATAGAAGGAGATTGAAAAACGAAGAGTCCAAAAAACAATATAGAAAAGCCAAAAGTCAATACACAAGTCTTTTGAAGCTCACTAAGTCCAACTATTGTCGGGGTGTTTTGGATCACTCGACCAATAAAAATAGGACCATCTGGAGTTTGGTACGAGGTGAGTTGGGCACAGATCAGTCTTCTCGAAAGATTATTTTAAAAAAGGACGATATAGTCATTTCCGACCCATCAGAGGTGGCTGAGTGTTTCGGTGAGTATTTCTCCAGTATCAGTGTTGTTAGCCTCAATGAGCACTATGGTATCAACAGGTCCACATCCTGTACGACACATGTTCTAACTGATAACACCTTCTTTTTCCTACCAGTTCTGCCCGATGATGTTATGAGCGCCATCAGGAATTTGAAGAACAAAGTTAGTTGCGCCAATGATATGATTTCAATGAGAGCCTTAAAAGCTATAGCTCCTCAGATCTCCGAGCATATTGCTCAGCTCACCAATGCTTCAATAACTTCTGGGAGGTTTCCTTCTGTTCTTAAGACAGCTAAGGTTATCCCCATACATAAAAAAAATTCAATTGACGATGTAGCTAATTATCGTCCGATATCTATATTGAGTTCTTTGGCGAAGGTGATGGAGAGGCTCGTATATGATCGGATGATGAATTATCTCAATAAATTCGCAACGATAACTAACTGCCAGCATGGGTTTCGGATTGGTAGGTCGACTGAGACCGCAGCATGTCAACTTGTAGACTATGTTCATGGCTGCCTGGATGGTGGACTTTTAGTGGCAGGGTTATTTTTCGACGAATCCCGGGCTTTCGATTGTCTCAATTTCGATTTCATCTTAGAAAAATTGTACCAAGGGATCCGTGTTGGGGCCACTATTGTTCATTTTATTTGTTAATGATTTACCGGACTCTATTAGAATAATAATTTTGTTTAATATTATAATGTTATTGTTTGCGGACGACACGTCCTTCTTGATAACAGCATCAAGCTTACAAGAGCTAAAGACAAGATGCGAAATGCTGGTAGAGTATTTTTCGGACTGGTGCCGCAAAAATTCTCTGATACTGAACATTGATAAGACTAATCTAGTCCATTTTCAGATACGTGAATCTGTTGAACAGTTGGTCCTTGAACTTCCTCTGGGAAGACTAGAATCTTCTGAGTGTGTGAAGTTTTTGGGCCTGATGGTTGACAAAAATTTAAGTTGGCAGAGTCACATCCAATCTGTGTGCAAAAAGCTCAGCAGTGCGTTTTATGCGCTGAAGCGCCTGAAGCATATATTTCCACCAGAGGTGCTAATTAATATTTACTACTCAATGGCCTTCTCACATATGAATTACAACGTCATTCTATGGGGAGGGTCATCAGAAAGTATGGAGGTTTTTGTTGCTCAAAAGCGAATTATTCGATTGATCTTTGGTCTGAAACCCCAGGAGTCCTGTAAACCACTGCTTTTGGAACATAGAATAATGAGTTTTCCTGGTATTTATATTTTAAGATCTTTATTGCATATTCACAAAAATATGCAATCTTTCACGAAATGCTCTGAATATCATGAATATAACACAAGGCATAAGAACACTATCTCGATCCCTGTGCATAGAACATCCAAATTTGAAAATTCACCTATGTACAGTGGAATTAAACTCTATAACAAACTACCAAATAGGTTCAAAAACTTGGAATACTTTAGATTTAAGAGGGAACTCAAGAACCTTCTGCTGGAAAGATGTTTCTACAGCAAAGTTGAATTTTTGAGTGCTGTCATTGAATGAATTATACATATATATATATATATATATATATTTTTTTTTCATTTTCCTTAAGTTAATCATTGTTATCTTGTTATTTGACTTGTCCTATACATGAACCATGTCTTAAAGGAATAAATAAATTATTATTATTATTATTATTATTATTATCCAATCTCTACTAGCTATGGAGGCTAGTTCCCGAGTTGTATACGCAACTCACACGCCGAGGTGGATCAGAACCCCTCTAGCCCAGCATGCAGGCTTTCAACCACTGCCACCACGAAACCAATCCCGATAGGGCTGACAGGAAGGCAACTAAGGCGCCCAAAGATGCCAAAACCGACCATCCTGCGGGCAAGCCCTCCCGTGGTACGAATCATAATACGTCATTCGTGGGACATGTTTCGGGAATTTCTTCCCTCGCAATTAAGGATCTTGAGTATCCATGCCTTGCTGAGGCAGGTAACAGGGTTACTGCGCGGGTTTACCAAGCCCGTCGACAATGCTATGGAATCAGTACGTACGCCCCAGAAGTCCAAGTGGTGTAAAACCCTCACTCTTCAAAGCCAGGACGGCGCACCTTTCAACCACTATTGTCGCCCTGCGCCACAATTCCCCTAAGGGATAAATCAAGCACCTTATCACTACCTATTTCCGGGGAACGAATCCCTCAGTGAGTCTACATTTAATGTCCTCGATCTCATTGCGAACACCTCTTTCGCGAAGTAGCCCACTTGTACGTACCTGTCATACGTCTCAATCATTCTACATACATTCTGGCGTATTCCAACCGTAGTTGTGATGCCTTCGAGGATGACCCTCCTCAACTCATAATATTCCAGACATTCAAATAAAACATGTTCCCAATTCTCAATCTCGCCACAAATACATCTATCGCTCTCACTGAGACCTCGCTTATGCAAAAACTCATTCATCGACCCGTGACCTGTAATGAGGTAACCCATATACAGTCCGGGAGAGAACCATTCATTCTTGACAACAAAGTCCACATTCGGTATAAAGCCGTATGTGACTCGCCCCTTATCACTTTCATCCCATCTTCGCTGCCATTCCTGTCTCAGTGTTTGTTTTAATGCATTTACACCTTCCATGGGATCGGAACCCCAGACACCAACATACTTTCGATCAAATTCATTCAACTCAATTCCCTTCTTGAGTTTGTTACTCACACCCATCTCCACAGCCAAAAGGTCCCATGGAGTTACACCCATCAATACATGCATGGCTTCGGTGGACACAGTTCTGCAGACCCTCAGACATGCCCCATAACCACCCTCTGACACCTATTTATGCTATCCCTTGCATACCTTTTGTACATTTCACTGTACCATACTTCCACACCGTACATGGCGCATGCTTTAAACATGCCACCATATACCACATTCATAGACTTCCGTGTAAGTCCCCAATCTTTCCTCAGTACTCGTCCCATTTGTCCCGCTAGTCTAGCTAGCTTTGCCCTAACATCCGAGAAGTGACTCATGAATCTGAGTCCTTCATCTACTCTTATTCCCAGATATTTCACGCTGCATGCATACTTGACGCCCTTATTGTTCATTCTGACCTGAGGATGCCTCGTCGCGGCAAACCTCCCTTTCAGCATCATGCATACAGTCTTTTGTTCAGACACTTTCACCCCTGCCTGAGCGGCCCAATCGCACAACATTGTCATGCATTCCGTCCCCTTCGACTCCAGCCGGAGGCGACTGTTCCCTTTCAGTATGATGAGCAAGTCATCCGCGAATGCAACTACCTCAATCTCACCATTTTCAAACATTCTTAGGAGGACATCTAAACATACATTCCACAGGAATGGTCCCGCTATGGAACCCTGTGGACATCCTCTCATCAGCATGCGCACCACAAACTCATGCTTCCCAATTATTCTAGCCTCCCTCGCTCGTGGAAATAGGATTCCCACATTGCCAATTCCCACACCCTAATTCTGACAGACGGTTCAGGATATACCCCCACTTTAAGTGGTCAAATGCACCTTTAAAGTCGACGAAGATACCCAGGACATACTTTTCCTGGGATTCGCCGACTATCCTTTCAAGCAACTTCCATGCATCAACAGTTGACTTTCCCTTGGTAAAGCCAAACTGCCTCTCAGACATTCCGCCAATTTTGCTTTCTAGTCTCTGGACCAGAATTCTCTCCAACACCTTTCCAAGGACAGGCAAGAGGCAAATCGGCCTATACGACCCTACCTCAGTCCTGGGTTTATCCAGGGACTTTAGCAAGACGATGACCGACGCCACCCGCCATGCCTTAGGAAATACCCCTTCATTCAGTATTGCGTTGTACATAGACAACACAAATTCAGGTACACTTCGCCAGACATTCTTAACCATCTCAGGGTATATACCATCTATACCTGGGGCTTTACCATTCTTTGCTTACGAACCGCCCTTTCGACCTCACTTTCAGTGAGCTCTTTTATCACATTTGCGCCACTTTCCCTTCTATCCATCCATCCTAAGACATGTCTAGGTCAGGACGGTATATACAAGGTGCTAGCACCAGGTCCTCGGGTACCTCGGGTTTGGCGATCCCCGTACTACACATAATTATGTATAGCCCCTGAGGTAAGCTCAGTAGGGACACGCTCAGCAGTGCAGTAAATAGTACCTGAGCAGAGCTCTTTACATTGTTTAAGCACTTAGATCATCATTGCGTTCCCGATCTACTCGTTGTGCCAGGCATTAACCGGCGAACTGCGTCAGCCGCGAAGGAGGACAGTCGGGAGAAGTTTTTCCTGCTGTGTAGAGAAGATGACAGGGAGAGTTGTTTAAGTCTGACAGACCATGCCTGCTCCGCAGGTCGCCAAAGAGCGAGCAGTGTCGGAGGACATGCTCTGCCGACTCCGGCTGACCGCAGAGACATAGGTTGTTCTCGACCAGGCCTAGGGAGAATAGTTTGGCCTTGAAGGGGCCATGACCTGTTAGGAAACAGGTCAGTGGAAAGCCGGTCGGAACCAAGAGTGAGCCGAGACGAAGTCCACCGACGGGAGCCACTCGAAAGTGACCCGGCCGGTAGGGCATTCGTCCCAGCTGGACTGCCAAAGGAGGTAGAGGGCTCGTAAGCACTCCTCCTCCAAGCGTGATAGTTCTGCCGTTCTCGACGGAGTGTCGAGGGGGACGGCAGGGAGGTCGATGCTTTTATATCGGAAGTGTAGTCCTCTCTTGAGGTGGAATTTTGCGGCCTGGAGAGCTACTTGAAGGTGGGCCGGCAGCTTACCAGCAATTACCTGCAGGGAGGGATTTGAAGCCGTCCTGCAGGCGGGAGAAATGAGCAAGAGGAAAAATCTCTGTGCGGATGAAAGGGCACGGAGAATGTGAGAGTGAGGAGTTCGATCGAACCAGGCGGATGAACAGTAAGTAAGGATTGGCAAGAAGATGCAAGTATAATAGACATCTAAGGACCTCTCATCAGATCCACCTACGGCACGCCTAAGCCTCGAGAGCTTAGAGGCGAGTGCCTGGGATCTGTCCCTCAGAGATCGGACATGTGGGAGGAAGGAGAGGCCTGAGTCCACTACTACACCTAGGTAGGTGTGGGCAGAAACCCACTGAACAGAGCCGCCTGGCAGACGGACTACGGGGGGACGAGCAGGGTCCAGGCCGCCTTTAAGGAGGACGGCCTTTGTCTTATGGACGGACATTTTGAGTTTGTTCTGACCGAGCCACTCGAGAGTGACATCGATCAGATTTTGGAGACCCTGCTCCAAAGCCCTTCGACTATTGGCAGCGAAAAGCAGTGCCAGATCGTCGGCAAAGGCGAGAGTTAGCCCAAGCTCCCGAAAGAGCCTGAGCAGACATTCATCAAACACCAGATTCCACAAGTAGGGTCCGAGGATGGACCCTTGTGGGCAGCCTCTATGAAGAGGACGGCTGCATCGGTGGTGTCTTGAATGGGTAGCGCGTCTACCTGAGAGATAGCTACGCAGGAGCCTGAGTTGAGATGGGGAGATACCCACCTCTCGAGCCCTGCGGAAGATGCTTGGCCACCAGAGAGAGTCGAAAGCACCCTCAATATCAACGAAGATGGCAGCCACATATTTTTCTGAGGAGTCTCGTGCGAAACGCACCAAATGATGAACAGCATCCTCAGTGGAAAGCCCAGGACGGAAACCGAACTGGTTCGGGGCGCAGTTCCCGGGTCTACAGGTCGCTTGTTAGGCGACTGAGCATTAGACGTTCGAGAAGCTTGCCCATCACTGATAAAAGGCTGATGGGCCTGTAAGATTTTGGGTCGTTTGGTGATTTGTCTCCTGACTTAAGCAGGAGACAGATGATTGCAGACTTCCAGGTGGACGGGAAGTGCCCAGAAGAAGGCAAGAGTTGTACAGAAGCAGGAGAATTTCGGGGATGACTGTAACAGCACGCTTCAGTATGGCACCCGTGATCATGTCGGCCCCCGGCGCGCCACCAGCGGGGGGTGGCCGCGACCGCCGCCTCGAGGTCTCCGAGGGAGAACCTCTCAGCTTGGGCCTCGGCCTCAGGTTGGAATGAGGGACTGTTGAATATGGCTCGATGGTTAGCCTGATCGGGAGTATCGAAGGTGGAGTCGTCGAGAGGAAAGAGTCGGTCGAAAATCACCTCGGCCGACTCCGTGGCGTCGGCGGTGTAAGTAAGAACCATCGGGGCGGATGATAGAATGCGAGGATGAAGGCCTGATAAGCTTTCCCGAGGCAATCTTATAAGATAAGCCCCAAGGCGTCCTCTCCATCTCATTTCGAACAAATCTCGACCAGTTGTCGAGCTTTGCCTGCCTGATGGCAGTAGAGTAAGAGTTCCGTGAGGACCTATACTCAGCCAACAAGGAGATCGTAAGGGGAGAGAAGGAGAGGGATTTTGCTCGTTGAAGAGCACGACGTTCTTATTTACGGCAGACTTCATGGAGGCAAGTCCTGGGGACCACCATCCCACTCGGAGGAAGAGCGGGCCGTGACCGGAATGGAAGAAGGGCCGATTCACAGATGGCGTCCGAGACTACTTAGCGAGACTGTCCCGGATTCTGGGAGGAAGGGAAAAATGAAAATTGTTGAAGCGCGAATGCAGCTCGGCATCGAAGACTCCCATCAGCGCGGGAACAGACAATCGCGTCCGTGGTCGAAAGAATAAGCTCAGTAGGACAACACAACAACAACATTTATAAGTTTAACGTGACCCACCTACCCGAAGGCTTATGGCCACGACCCCCATGGTGCGGAATTGGGATACGCCCAATTAGCGCGCTTCGTACGCTAAGTACTCAGCTTTCAGTGTGGTTTCGGATTTCTCAAGTCCTACGCCCTTACTGATAGAAGGAGACACTATCCAATCTCTACTAGCTATGGAGGCTAGTTCCCGAGTTGTATACGCAACTCACACGCCGAGGTGGATCAGAACCCCTCTAGCCCAGCATGCAGGCTTTCAACCACTGCCACCACGAAACCAATCCCGATAGGGCTGACAGGAAGGCAACTAAGGCGCCCAAAGATGCCAAAGCCGACCATCCTGCGGGCAAGCCCTCCCGTGGTACGAATCATAATACGTCATTCGTGGGACATGTTTCGGGAATTTCTTCCCTCGCAATTAAGGATCTTGAGTATCCATGCCTTGCTGAGGCAGGTAACAGGGTTACTGCGCGGGTTTACCAAGCCCGTCGACAATGCTATGGAATCAGTACGTACGCCCCAGAAGTCCAAGTGGTGTAAAACCCTCACTCTTCAAAGCCAGGACGGCGCACCTTTCAACCACTATTGTCGCCCTGCGCCACAATTCCCCTAAGGGATAAATCAAGCACCTTATCACTACCTATTTCCGGGGAACGAATCCCTCAGTGAGTCTACATTTAATGTCCTCGATCTCATTGCGAACACCTCTTTTGCGAAGTAGCCCACTTGTACGTACCTGTCATACGTCTCAATCATTCTACATACATTCTGGCGTATTCCAACCGTAGTTGTGATGCCTTCGAGGATGACCCTCCTCAACTCATAATATTCCAGACATTCAAATAAAACATGTTCCCAATTCTCAATCTCGCCACAAATACATCTATCGCTCTCACTGAGACCTCGCTTATGCAAAAACTCATTCATCGACCCGTGACCTGTAATGAGGTAACCCATATACAGTCCGGGAGAGAACCATTCATTCTTGACAACAAAGTCCACATTCGGTATAAAGCCGTATGTGACTCGCCCCTTATCACTTTCATCCCATCTTCGCTGCCATTCCTGTCTCAGTGTTTGTTTTAATGCATTTACACCTTCCATGGGATCGGAACCCCAGACACCAACATACTTTCGATCAAATTCATTCAACTCAATTCCCTTCTTGAGTTTGTTACTCACACCCATCTCCACAGCCAAAAGGTCCCATGGAGTTACACCCATCAATACATGCATGGCTTCGGTGGACACAGTTCTGCAGACCTCAGACATGCCCCCATAACCACCCTCTGACACCTATTTATGCTATCCCTTGCATACCTTTTGTACATTTCACTGTACCATACTTCCACACCGTACATGGCGCATGCTTTAAACATGCCACCATATACCACATTCATAGACTTCCGTGTAAGTCCCCAATCTTTCCTCAGTACACGTCCCATTTGTCCCGCTAGTCTAGCTAGCTTTGCCCTAACATCCGAGAAGTGACTCATGAATCTGAGTCCTTCATCTACTCTTATTCCCAGATATTTCACGCTGCATGCATACTTGACGCCCTTATTGTTCATTCTGACCTGAGGATGCCTCGTCGCGGCAAACCTCCCTTTCAGCATCATGCATACAGTCTTTTGTTCAGACACTTTCACCCCTGCCTGAGCGGCCCAATCGCACAACATTGTCATGCATTCCGTCCCCTTCGACTCCAGCCGGAGGCGACTGTTCCCTTTCAGTATGATGAGCAAGTCATCCGCGAATGCAACTACCTCAATCTCACCATTTTCAAACATTCTTAGGAGGACATCTAAACATACATTCCACAGGAATGGTCCCGCTATGGAACCCTGTGGACATCCTCTCATCAGCATGCGCACCACAAACTCATGCTTCCCAATTATTCTAACCTCTCGCTCGTGGAAATAGGATTCCCACATTGCCAATTCCTCACATCCTAATTCTGACAGACGGTTCAGGATATACCCCCACTTTAAGTGGTCAAATGCACCTTTAAAGTCGACGAAGATACCCAGGACATACTTTTCCTGGGATTCGCCGACTATCCTTTCAAGCAACTTCCATGCATCAACAGTTGACTTTCCCTTGGTAAAGCCAAACTGCCTCTCAGACATTCCGCCAATTTTGCTTTCTAGTCTCTGGACCAGAATTCTCTCCAACACCTTTCCAAGGACAGGCAAGAGGCAAATCGGCCTATACGACCCTACCTCAGTCCTGGGTTTATCCAGGGACTTTAGCAAGACGATGACCGACGCCACCCGCCATGCCTTAGGAAATACCCCTTCATTCAGTATTGCGTTGTACATAGACAACACAAATTCAGGTACACTTCGCCAGACATTCTTAACCATCTCAGGGTATATACCATCTATACCTGGGGCTTTACCATTCTTTTGCTTACGAACCGCCCTTTCGACCTCACTTTCAGTGAGCTCTTTTATCACATTTGCGCCACTTTCCCTTACTCTCTCTCTCTGACGTTCATTGTCGACCGGGAAGAAACCGTCCAGCAATGCATTCACAGTCTCACACCAATTTTCAGTCATTCTCCCGTTTACCCTAACTCCAGTTAATTCAGCCTTTTGCCTCTTTCCCATGCATATCTTATACACCTCTCCCCAAGGATCGGTGTTTCCCTCGCGTTCAACAAATTGTTCCCAATCTTTCTTTTTACATTCGTTCATCATACGTTTATACATTCTCCTTTTATGGAGATACTCTCTTTTCTCTCTCTCATATTCACCTATCTTCCTTGCCCTCTGAAAATTCATTCTAGCTGTTCTCACAGCTCTTTTCATTCGTTGAAGGTCAGCATTCCACCAGGAGACTCTGGTGGAGGACTTTGCTGGCCTTCTCAACATTCGCTCATTCACCGTAGTGATCCATCCTTCCAGCATTTTCACCTGCTCATCAGCAGATAGACTTCGGTATCGGTCAAGACCGACACTTTCTGCCTCATCCCTGATGAGTACCCTATACTTATCCCAGTCGACATTTTTTATCTTCCACCTATTATGCTCTACCTTACTCGCATCATCTCTTACTCTCCTTTCTAGTGTGATCAGTATACCATTGTGGTCACTGATACACCAGTCAGGCTTCACACTCCAACTAGCGGCGTAGGAAGCGCACGCTTTCTCATTCATCAAGGTGACATCGATGTCCGATTCACCCGTAGCACCACTAAAGGTGTACCATTCAGATTCCTCATTCAGAACCAAGAGCCCTCTCTCATTTACTAGATCCTCTAGCATACGCCCCCTATCGGCTTTCGGACCATTCATTCTCATCCCCTTACTGAACCAGTAGGAGATGTTGCATTTGCATCCATTCCGAAAAGGACGGGACGGTCTCCGACCCTTTCAAGAACTCTCTCAATATACCCCAAGTATGGTTCTAACTCACAACTGTACTGACAATACACAGAGACTAGATATCCTTCAACAAGGCATTCCTGAACCAAACACATATTCCCCATTCATCTATTAACTCAGGCACCGGCAGGACCTCTCCATCGGGATCATTTACCACGATGGCTGCCGAGCCAGAACTCGATACGTACGCTCTCATGGCAGTGGGTATTCCACACACCCGCGCATCCCTTATATACGGTTCCTGCAGCAAACAAATGCTCAACCTTTCACGCACCATGCATTCGCCAAGTGCACTCATGACGCCGTAGCATCTTTGCCCATTCAGCTGCAGGACTCTTAAGCCAGACATTTCAACATTTATTCAGCCATTCGCGCCCTTAGGCGCTTCGCTCTCGCCTGGAATTCCGGACACTGAGCACTTGACGTGCTGTGCCCGGTATCCTTCCTGCCTTTCACACGGCATTCTCTACACTTATGCACCTCACTTTTGCAGTCACGGATGACATGTCCCTCTTCACCACACTTTCTGCACACATTCTGTTTGAGCTTACATTCTTTCATCAGATGCCCGAAACCCAGACATCTGTGACACCTTTCAACGGGCGACAGTTCTTTTACCCGACATGCACTAAAGCCAACAAAGATTCGCCCTTCGCTCATCCATTTGTCTTTCAACTTATGTGGTACTTCAAGTACCACATTTCCACTTTCGCCCTTGCCATTTCTGGCCTTCACTTTTACACCTTGCTCAAATTCAGGCCACTCAAGGCCCCCCGAATTCCTCCTATGCACCTCCCTTAGGAGCTCATTCTCACTGATCTTTGACGGAACGTCAAAGACCAACAGTCGCTCTCCCAGTTTCCTGGGTTTTTCTACTGTCATACCAATCTCGTCGAACTTTTTCAAGCCCGACAAGACCTCAAGTTCGCCTGCGGTCATTGTCTCTATGACAATGCCACCCTCGTTTTTACACTTTCGGAGGGCCGTGACCCTCACGTTGCAGCTGTTGGCCACCTCCGCCAACACCTGCTTCTTAACCTCTTCGCTCTTCAACTTGCCCTCTTTGTCTTTCACTACGAGAGCAAAGGACCTCGGGACCTCCTTTTTAGGGGGGGCTACCCTAGGAACCTCCGCCCTCGCCACATTCATACTCTTGCAGTCGTCACACCTGCATACGTGCTGGGGGCACGACCCGGAAAGGTGATTTCCCCTTCCTCCACACGTTTCATCCACCTATCTTTCTCCACTATCATACCCTTGAGTTTGCTATTCTCAGCGTTTAACTGAGAAATAACTCCCTCAAGCTCATGCACCGTTTTAAGGATGAAAGACGTTGCCGCCTTACTAACCTTATTTACATCCGACAAGAGGAAATCCCTCAGGTCGGCACCCAGCTTTTTAATCCCTGAAACAGTGCTGCCTCCCCACACTACTACTTCGCGACCTTGAGCTTACACTCGCCGCGCCGCAGATTCGCTCCCGCTCTTATCGAGCTCTTTCACCAGCTTTTTTACATTTTGATTATTCAGACATACTTTATCCCACGAGTCGAGCACAAAAAGAAGTCGCCCCATGACAGTGGTCTCATATCATGGGGAAGGCTATTACCACCGTAGAGTCGCCGGTTCCACGGGGTTGTGAGTCTAAAGACCGATCTACCCCTCGGACACGCATCCCCTCGGCGACTCACCTACCTTGGGATTGGGGGATTTTTAGTAGGTTATCTCCTAGCAAGCCAGACGGCTAAGTCAAGCTCCCCATCCATCCTAAGACATGTCTAGGTCAGGACGGTATATACAAGGTGCTAGCACCAGGTCCTCGGGTACCTCGGGTTTGGCGATCCCCGTACTACACATAATTATGTATAGCCCCTGAGGGTGCAGTAGGGAAAACAACAACATTTATAAGTTTAACGTGACCCACCTACCCGAGGCTTATGGCCACGACCCCCATGGGTGCGGAATTGGGATACGCCCAATTAGCGCGCTTCGTACGCTAAGTACTCAGCTTTCAGTGTGGTTTCGGATTTCTCAAGTCCTACGCCCTTACTGATAGAAGGAGACACTATCCAATCTCTACTAGCTATGGAGGCTAGTTCCCGAGTTGTATACGCAACTCACACGCCGAGGTGGATCAGAACCCCTCTAGCCCAGCATGCAGGCTTTCAACCACTGCCACCACGAAACCAATCCCGATAGGGCTGACAGGAAGGCAACTAAGGCGCCCAAAGATGCCAAAGCCGACCATCCTGCGGGCAAGCCCTCCCGTGGTACGAATCATAATACGTCATTCGTGGGACATGTTTCGGGAATTTCTTCCCTCGCAATTAAGGATCTTGAGTATCCATGCCTTGCTGAGGCAGGTAACAGGGTTACTGCGCGGGTTTACCAAGCCCGTCGACAATGCTATGGAATCAGTACGTACGCCCCAGAAGTCCAAGTGGTGTAAAACCCTCACTCTTCAAAGCCAGGACGGCGCACCTTTCAACCACTATTGTCGCCCTGCGCCACAATTCCCCTAAGGGATAAATCAAGCACCTTATCACTACCTATTTCCGGGGAACGAATCCCTCAGTGAGTCTACATTTAATGTCCTCGATCTCATTGCGAACACCTCTTTTGCGAAGTAGCCCACTTGTACGTACCTGTCATACGTCTCAATCATTCTACATACATTCTGGCGTATTCCAACCGTAGTTGTGATGCCTTCGAGGATGACCCTCCTCAACTCATAATATTCCAGACATTCAAATAAAACATGTTCCCAATTCTCAATCTCGCCACAAATACATCTATCGCTCTCACTGAGACCTCGCTTATGCAAAAACTCATTCATCGACCCGTGACCTGTAATGAGGTAACCCATATACAGTCCGGGAGAGAACCATTCATTCTTGACAACAAAGTCCACATTCGGTATAAAGCCGTATGTGACTCGCCCCTTATCACTTTCATCCCATCTTCGCTGCCATTCCTGTCTCAGTGTTTGTTTTAATGCATTTACACCTTCCATGGGATCGGAACCCCAGACACCAACATACTTTCGATCAAATTCATTCAACTCAATTCCCTTCTTGAGTTTGTTACTCACACCCATCTCCACAGCCAAAAGGTCCCATGGAGTTACACCCATCAATACATGCATGGCTTCGGGTGGACACAGTTCTGCAGACCCTCAGACATGCCCCCATAACCACCCTCTGACACCTATTTATGCTATCCCTTGCATACTTTTGTACATTTCACTGTACCATACTTCCACACCGTACATGGCGCATGCTTTAAACATGCCACCATATACCACATTCATAGACTTCCGTGTAAGTCCCCAATCTTTCCTCAGTACTCGTCCCATTTGTCCCGCTAGTCTAGCTAGCTTTGCCCTAACATCCGAGAGTGACTCATGAATCTGAGTCCTTCATCTACTCTTATCCCAGATATTTCACGCTGCATGCATACTTGACGCCCTATTGTTCATTCTGACCTGAGGATGCCTCGTCGCGGCAAACCTCCCTTTCAGCATCATGCATACAGTCTTTTGTTCAGACACTTTCACCCCTGCCTGAGCGGCCCAATCGCACAACATTGTCATGCATTCCGTCCCTTCGACTCCAGCCGGAGGCGACTGTTCCCTTTCAGTATGATGAGCAAGTCATCCGCGAATGCAACTACCTCAATCTCACCATTTTCAAACATTCTTAGGAGGACATCTAAACAACATTCCACAGGAATGGTCCCGCTATGGAACCCTGTGGACATCCTCTCATCAGCATGCGCACCACAAACTCATGCTTCCCAATTATTCTAACCTCTCGCTCGTGGAAATAGGATTCCCACATTGCCAATTCCTCACATCCAAATTCTGACAGACGGTTCAGGATATACCCCCACTTAAAGTGGTCAAATGCACCTTTAAAGTCGACGAAGATACCCAGGACATACTTTTCCTGGGATTCGCCGACTATCCTTTCAAGCAACTTCCATGCATCAACAGTTGACTTTCCCTTGGTAAAGCCAAACTGCCTCTCAGACATTCCGCCAATTTTGCTTTCTAGTCTCTGGACCAGAATTCTCTCCAACACCTTTCCAAGACAGGCAAGAGGCAAATCGGCCTATACGACCCTACCTCAGTCCTGGGTTTATCCAGGGACTTTAGCAAGACGATGACCGACGCCACCCGCCATGCCTTAGGAAATACCCCTTCATTCAGTATTGCGTTGTACATAGACAACACAATTCAGGTACACTTCGCCAGACATTCTTAACCATCTCAGGGTATATACCATCTATACCTGGGGCTTTACCATTCTTTTGCTTACGAACCGCCCTTTCGACCTCACTTTCAGTGAGCTCTTTTATCACATTTGCGCCACTTTCCCTTACTCCCTCTCTCTCTCCTGACGTTCATTGTCGACCGGAAGAAACCGTCCAGCAATGCATTCACAGTCTCACACCATTTTCAGTCATTCTCCCGTTTACCCTAACTCCAGTTAATTCAGCCTTTTGCCTCTTTCCCATGCATATCTTATACACCTCTCCCCAGGATCGGTGTTCCCTCGCGTTCAACAAATTGTTCCCAATCTTTCTTTTTACATTCGTTCATCATACGTTTATACATTCTCCTTTTATGGAGATACTCTCTTTTCTCTCTCTCATATCACCTATCTTCCTTGCCCTCTGAAAATTCATTCTAGCTGTTCTCACAGCTCTTTTCATTCGTTGAAGGTCAGCATTCCACCAGGAGACTCTGGTGGAGGACTTTGCTGGCCTTCTCAACATTCGCTCATTCACCGTAGTGATCCATCCTTCCAGCATTTTCACCTGCTCATCAGCAGATAGACTTCGGTATCGGTCAAGACCGACACTTTCTGCCTCATCCCTGATGAGTACCCTATACTTATCCCAGTCGACATTTTTATATCTCCACCTATTATGCTCTACCTTACTCGCATCATCTCTTACTCTCCTTTCTAGTGTGATCAGTATACCATTGTGGTCACTGATACACCAGTCAGGCTTCACACTCCAACTAGCGGCGTAGGAAGCGCACGCTTTCTCATTCATCAAGGTGACATCGATGTCCGATTCACCCGTAGCACCACTAAAGGTGTACCATTCAGATTCCTCATTCAGAACCAAGAGCCCTCTCTCATTTACTAGATCCTCTAGCATACGCCCCCTATCGGCTTTCGGACCATTCATTCTCATCCCCTTACTGAACCAGTAGGGAGATGTTGCATTTGCATCCATTCCGAAAAGGACGGGACGGTCTCCGACCCTTTCAAGAACTCTCTCAATATACCCCAAGTATGGTTCTAACTCACAACTGTACTGACAATACACAGAGACTAGATATCCTTCGAACAAGGCATTCCTGAACCAAACACATATTCCCCATTCATCTATTAACTCAGGCACCGGCAGGACCTCTCCATCGGGATCATTTACCACGATGGCTGCCGAGCCAGAACTCGATACATACGCTCTCATGGCAGTGGGTATTCCACACACCCGCGCATCCCTTATATACGGTTCCTGCAGCAAACAAATGCTCAACCTTTCACGCACCATGCATTCGCCAAGTGCACTCATGACGCCGTAGCATCTTTGCCCATTCAGCTGCAGGACTCTTAAGCCAGACATTTCAACATTTATTCACCATTCGCGCCTTAGGCGTTCGCTCTCGCCTGGAATTCCGGACACTGAGCACTTGACGTGCTGTGCCCGGTATCCTTCCTGCCCTTTCACACGGCATTCTCTACACTTAGCACCTCACTTTTGCAGTCAACGGATGACATGTCCCTCTTCACCACACTTTCTGCACACATTCTGTTTGAGCTTACTTCTTTTTCATCAGATGCCCGAACCCAGACATCTGTGACACCTTTCAACGGGCGACAGTTCTTTTATTACCCGACATGCACTAAAGCCAACAACGAATCGCCCTTCGCTCATCCACTTGTCTTTCAACTTATGTGGTAACTTCAAGTACCACATTTCACCATTTCATTCCACTTTCACCTTTGCCTTTCTGGCCTTCACTTTTACACCTTGCTCAAATTCAGGCCCTCAAGCCCCCAATTCCTCCTATGCACCTCCCTTAGGGGTCATTCTCACTGATCTTTGACGGAACGTCAAAGACCAACAGTCGCGCTCTCCCAGTTTCCTGGGTTTTTCTACTGTCATACCAATCCGTCGACTTTTTCAAGCCGACAAGACTCAAGTCGCCTGCGGTCATTGTCTCTAGTTACAATGCCACCGCTCATTTTACACTCAGTAGGGACAGTGAGAATCTGACATATTCCATTCTGAGTTCCATAATATGAAACCCGACATATACTAGTGCATAAAACAATTTCACCTGAGCCCGCGCCAATCCGCGTTTTCAATAAAATCGTGTCCAACGTAACACAACCTGGTCGGAAAATAAGGAAAGCACACATATGGGAAATACGTGATATCAGATGCTGTAGAAAGTTGGTGGATCCCTTATAGGGTGATCTGACCTGATCATATAAAAAGTGACAGTTTGCGTTGACTTCAATCTTTGATAATAGTCCCGCCGTTCACCGGACTATCAGAAGGGCGTCGCATAAAATATTGTTCGAGGCACTGTTCATCATGTAAACCGGCCTGTATCCAAGTCACCCAAGATACCCTGTCCACGCCAAAGAGGCCCAAGCCCCAGGGGTTCCTTCGCAGCACCTTAAACAGTCCATAGCACGGATGTTGCAGGTTTTCACGCCCTAATCCTTTAATTCATGGACTAGTCCACTGCACGAACGAGGTCGGGATGCTAACTCCGCCTGTTCTTTGATTCATGGACCGTGCTGCACGAGATACAGACCCAGAGTTAACTGGGTCAGCTCATTAGTTCGCGGTTTAAAATGAGCGAGTTATGCCCCTGAGGCAAGAACGACAATGATGCGACCAGGCCACCGAGGGTGGCTCAGCAACGCGCATTATGTGGCGATATTCCCACAGTCCGAACACTGGCTCTAGCGAACCAGCGAGGGCTACGCAAACCGGTCTTCTTCTTTTCATTAGTGCCTTTTGGAAAACGCTCCATCACGGAGCGCCGCCCTCCAAACGCGGCCTGAAACAGAAAAAGACATATAAATTAAAATGCTCAACAGGGGTTAGGTACGATTAATGTAAATATAAAAATGTATAGATAAAACGTTATTGAGAGTTATTAAAAATATGTAGATTTGACAACACAGACACATTAAAACAGCAGACCATTGCTGGCCTGTTCGTCGGTAAAGGACGTGTATACCGAGTGTCTGGCCCGTTTCCATCTTTCGCACCGACCTGTGAGGTGCCTCGGATGTTATGAGGCACCCCCATCAAGAGGCACTCATGAAGTGACTCCAGACCATTATGCTGCCCTAATGGTCCCCGTCACCATAGATCGTATCACCTGGTTTGTGAATCCAACGATGCTCGAAAGCAACGAGTTATCAGCGCACCAGGTGCCCCTAGCACCTACTACCAGGGGAGCGCACGTTACGATCTTACCCGGATGTCGGACGGTCATGGCATGTATGAACCTTGGCTCGCTATAAAGGGCAACTTTATTTTGAGCAGCCACCGACAGGGAGTTAGGTCCCTCCCAGGAAACAGTCGCATCAACCACGACTACTCTAGAGCCCTGATGCAGAATGAGGTCAGGGATCTTGAGGGCGCCGTCGGAACAGCGGATCCTCGGTTCCACCTCCACAATCCACCCTTTCCTTCGGCGAACTTCCGGACAGTGTCGACAAGATGGTCGTGTCGACGGATCCTTTTCCAGTGCGCAGCGGGACACTTCTGCAGCACATGGCATAAGGACTCTGTCCTGTTGCAACCCATCCTGCACACTCGGTCCTGTACAGGATTTGAGGGGATCCCTCGGGTTGGCAACAAGTTGCCTCGGAGCTGGACGGCCCTGACAAAGTCTTGACCGGTCCAGAAGGGTGGCGGGTTAGGAATCCAGTCGCTTGCTGGGCGACAATCCCTGCCCTGCCACAAGCCATTGCCCGAATAGCTGTTCTCGAGCCTCTCACTCATCTTCCTGGCCAGCTCTCCCATGCTCCCGCTCTCCCTGGTCCATCCGCAAAGCTTGGTATAAAGCTTTCTGCAGAATTCCAGGTCGAGCGTCGCTGACGATGTCGTGTCAGCCGCGAGAATCAGCGAACTGATTCTACTCCGGAGGACTATGGGCACAAACTCTGCGAAGCAGGTAACTCCCAATCCGCCCTCCCGTACCGGAGCGTGTATGAAGGCTTCTGCGCAGGTTCTATTGAAGTGAAGATAGCCACGTACTGCTATCCTCACGACCCTATCTACATGCCTAAGGGTCTTGAGAGTAATGACAGGGGTCTGCAAGCAGTAACCAAACTTGGGCAAGAGATATACCTTTAAGATCTCCAATTTCTGCTGCGGTTTCAGCGGCGCAGCACCGATCCTTCCAAGCTGAGTCTTGATATCCTGCAACACTGGGCCCACCTGACCCATCACCCCAAAGTTTTCTCCAAGGTACCGGAAAGCTTCCGATGGCTTGAGCTGTCTGATGGGCTGACCACCTACCGAGAAAATCGGTGAGGTGACGGCGTAGGAGTGCTTGTTGCCACGGTTAACCCGGACAGTTACCGCAACGCACTTGGAGGGATTAAGCGCCATCCCTCTACGCTCGAAAAACTCAATGACCATCTTCAGCTGCTCTGAGCATCCCTGGAGCTCTGGGCCAAAAGCAGCAGGTCATCGGCGTAGCCTAAGACCGCTATCTTCTGGAGCGCACCAACGGGCAGACCAAGACCAGCGCGTTCAAGATCACAGATCAGCTCGTCCAGAACAAGATTGAACAAGACGGGGGAAAGCGGGTCACCCTGCTTAACACCCCGTCTGATAGGTATATCAGATGTTCTCTTACCCCCTACCTCGACCACGGTAGTCGAATCCTCGAAAGAGTCTTCGACGTACCTTCTAGTCACCTCATCTATCCCGAACCGCTTCATAGCTCGCGCGATGGATCGTTGAGAGATGGTGTCGAATGCTTGACGCACATCGACACTCAAGATGTTATAAGGCTTCACTCCTCGACGCCGTTCCTTAATTAGAGTCTGGAGAGTAAGGTTGTTCAGAAGGACTCCGTCAATCGGCCGAAACCCCCTCTGGTGTCCATGCAACGGTACAGAGCCAAAACGCTTTCCGACAATCCTATTGAGCACCCTGATCACTATAGACGCAATAGTGATAGGCCGCCAATTGTTAATATCCTTTAGGTCACCCCCCTTTGGTATCAGAATCGTTCTGTTCCTCTTCGACGTCGACGGCGTTACGCCGAAGAGAAACATGATGTTAAAAACCAGCACGAGTCGCTTGATCGGCACCCTCCTGAGATCTTTGATCGAAAGACCATCGACCCCAGTTGAGGGTGATTTCGACACTCGGAGAGCATCCACAATCTCCTGCTCGGAGATGGGAGTCCCGAGGTCCATAGGCGCTCGTGCGTCCTTGACGTTATCCCTATCATCATTGGATGGGTGACCAAACAGAGCGGAGAATTTTTGCTCCGCGGATCTTATGTCAGGAAAGGTATGACCCCCACAGGTTCGTTCTTAAGTACACTGCGGGCCAGGGCGGCGCGGTCCTTCCTATACAGACGCTGGTACGTCCTGTACAGTTCGGCTCGTTGACGTTGCCGATTGAGGACCCGCCTCGACTGACTTTGTCCGGCTCTGATGTTCGAGCGGTTTCCGCCACCTCTGACGCCCGTCTGCGGAAGCAGATGGCGCAGATAGGCTTCCACCTCAGACCTTACTCGCTCTCGCCGATCACTGACACTTGAGTCTTGATTTAGCTCATAAAGAGATCGGTCGTTCTCTGACCATCCATCATGGCCATGCCAGCCCTTATAGGGTGATCTGACCTGATCATATGAAAAAGTGACAGTTTGCGTTGACTTCAATCTTTGATAATAGTCCCGCATTTCACCGGACTACTCATAAGTGAGTGTTGTTTACTCCCGCCGTTAGCCTGCGCCGTCTATTAAGAGAGTACTCTCTACTCCCGCCGTTTGCCCGCCTTCTATTAAGTGAGTAGTTTCTACTCCCGCCGTTTACCTGCACCTTCCCACTTGCTATGATTCACCTGCTGCCGCTGCTTACCCGAAACGAAGCGAACTGCGTAACCTGCGACAGTCGTGGTATTCGCTAATCGCATAACCCGAACTCTTTCCTTACTCACGTTACGATCTCCGCAGCCTGAATTTCTGGTCTTCTGCTCTCGCCATTCACTCGACATCGCCAATTCCTGAAAGCGGTTAGTTTCGTACACACTTCGCAATGTCTGGTGTTGCATGTGATCAGTAATCAGATGAGCATAAGTACCTGGCGTGTTTTCGATATTTAACGATCTGGTTCCATATGTAGCGACTTTTTCTGTATAACAAATGTTTACGGCCATACCACGCTGAATATGCCAGTTCTCGTCCGAACACTGAAGGGTGAACACCTCTCAGGTACCTGCTCCGACAATAGAAACGGTCTTCGAAATATTTCTCGAATTTTAAAGTGGAAGTCCACTTAGTGTTTAAATTTAAATAAAAGTGAAGTGCAAAAATCAAAGTGAAGGGTTCGTTCTTAAAACAAACAATGGGGGACAATCCCCATAAAAAGGAGAAAAAAGAAAACTTGAAAAAGTTTCTTTAAACTCAACTACATCGAGTGCAAGTGAATCGGTAAAAATGGACATCGATAAAAAACGAAAAAAAATCAGGGACATCACCAACCCTGACATAACTCACCCCGGTGGTGCATCCCCTACCTTAATGAGTGACAGTGAAGAGTTTAACACCCCCATAGAAACCATAAACAGATACGAAAAACTTAATATAGAAGAAAACAACGTCGCGAGTGCCAGTGACGAAGTGCAAAGTGAAACACGCAAAATAAAACCACCCGCAATAGTGCTCCCAGGTCTAATCAAGGAACACGAAAATACCGTTAAAAAAATAAGTGCCATCATAGGTAACAAAACTTTTTTATAAAATACTTGAAGGATGCTTCCAACATTTATGTCAACAATGAAGAGGACCATACAAAATTGAAGAACTACTTCATTAATGTGAATCAACAATTTCACACGTACTCAAAAACTAATGAACGCACCCACGCCTTTGTTCTTAGAGGCCTCAACGCTAACATAGACATGGACGAAATTAAATCAGAAATGTCCACTAACTACAACATAGAGGTCAAAAACATATACCCAATGAGGGGAACCAGCCAACCCCTTTACCTTGTAGTAACAAACAACCAGATCGCGCTTAAGCAGTTAATCAGGGAAGTAAGGATATTAAATCACACAGTTATTTACTGGGAAAGGCAGCATCACACAAACTGATATCCATGTGTAAAAGGTGCCAACAATGGGGACACGCGACCTCCTACTGGTATAGGAACGCGAAATGCTTGAAATGCGCGGGAGACCACCTAACCGCAGATTGTAAAAAAGAAGCCGAAGAACCCGCGAAATGCGTCAACTGCGGTGGCCCCCACCCAGCCAATCACACCGAATGCGAAGTTTATCAAAAAATACTTAACGCAAGACAAATGCGCACCACAACGCGACGACATGCAGAAGTCACATATGTTCCAGCCCCCATCCCAGAGGTCAACCAGTGGGAAATCCGACGAAGAAAAACCGAACAGGTCCAAAACCAAACAACAATAGAAGTGTTAGTGCAAGTGAAAGTGTCGAAAACAAAACAAACACTAGTGAAAACAATAAATTTTCATTATTCGAATGAAAAACGAGTTTGACAAACTCGATCAACATATCGACATGTCGAAGTTCTTGAAAGCAGTGAAAGACTTGAATTAAATTAGACAGATGCTCATCACCCCTGGAGAAATTTGAAACTTACTACGGTTTCGTAAAAAATCTCCACTGTTATGGTATTTAAAAATCATAACAGGTTAAATCTAGCAACCTGGAATTCTAACGGTATCCGTGAAAAACACAATGAAATCGAATTTTTTCTAAAAAACACCAAATTGACATATTTTTAATTAACGAAAGCAGACTAAAATAAACCGACAATTTCACAATGAAAGAATTCCAGGTAGTTAGAAGGGATCGCTCAGGTAACACCAGACACGGCGGCATAGTTGTCCTTGTCAAAAGGGGCATACCATACAAAGAACTCGAAGAAGTAGACTGCTCGTTAGAGAATGTAGGTATTGAACTTAACAACGGGTTGAAAATATTTTCTACAACAGTCCCTCCAACAAAATTAGTCAAAACGACCTGAATAACAAGTTACCTTCCGAGAAAACTATTGTTGTCGGCGACTTCAACGCTAGACACGATTTCTGGGGCTGTGCTTCTAACAATACAAACGGACTAACACTATTCAAATTCCTGGGAGATAACACTACCTGCACGCTTCATCACCCTCCGGACCCTACCCATTATCCCACTAACAATACCACCCCATCAACAATAGACCTCCTGCTAACAAAAGCCGTCCCAAACGTAAGCGTGCCCGAATCACTACCTGACCTACCGTCCGATCACAATGTTGAAAAAACCGGGCGAAGACTAGCAAAACTAACGCCCGCGGATTGTTCTCTATGGAGAACTACAAAATTCGTAAAGCAAAAACCGAGAGAAATTCCAACTCTGACATCTGACTCGATCGATCATTTTACTGACATACAAAAGGCTGAACTGTTAGCTAACACCTATGAAAAAATACATGACATAGGTTCAACAGACAGCCCAAAAGACCAAGAGATCCTTAATAATGTAAATCAATACATGGAACTTGACAACAACGACGGAAAATCCAAAAACCATCACACTAACCCCTAGGAATTAAAATCGATCATCAAAAAACTTGCCACTAACAAAGCTCCCGGTCTCGATGGAATTGACAACAAGCTGATAAAAAACCTTACCAAAAAAGCCCTTGGACAATTTAATTACATAGTTAACGCTATTATCGACCTACAGCACTGGCCGACCGCTTGGAAAACGGCACTAGTAATCCCTGTACACAAGGGTGGAAAAGACAAAAAATCCCCCACTAATTATAGACCTATCAGCTTGTTGTCAACACTCAGTAAAATAACAGAAAAAATCATCCTTAGAATACTAACAAAAACATTAAAAAAACGGACTTGCATGCTCCGTACCAATTGGATTTAAAGAAAAACACAGCGCGACTCATCAAATTTGTAGGATAGTAGTAGATATCATCAACAGCTTTAATAAAAACCAGAACACAGCCATGCTTTTTCTAGACATGAAAAAGCATTTTTCTAGACATAGAAGCATTCGACAAGTCTGGGTCCAAGGACTAATATATAAAATGATCAAACTTAAGCTTCCTTCATTCATCACAAAATTAATTCACTCGTATCTAACAAATAGAAAATTCATAGTCAGAGTCGGTAATTCCTTTTCGAACCCAAAATCAATAAAATCAGGCGTACCACAAGGAAGTGTAATTGGACCCAGACTCTTCAACTTATACATACATGATCTTCCAGGTTTCCCCAACACAAAAATGGCACTATTCGCGGATGACACCGCGATATATGCCCATTCATTCCACTCAACTGTGGCCATAACTAATTCAATATAACGTTGACCAATTAATTAAATACTACGAAACCTGGAAGATCACTGTTAATGAGAAGAAGACCGAACAGATCGTGTTTAGCCGGAAGTCAAACCATCACAATATATCAAACCCTATCAAAATAAATGGACACACCATCCCCATCAATAAAAATATTAAATACCTTGGCGTGGAACTAGACAACCGTCTAAACTTCCACCAACATCGTAAAAGCAAACTTGCGCAGGCCACCGCGGCCAGTAGATACCTACACCTTCTAATGAGCAGTAATAAAATTAATAACCAAAACAAAAAACTAATGTACACAGCATTAATACGACCGATATTCACTTACGCTGCCCAGCATGGTGCCACTTGAAGCCATGGCCCCTCAGGCCATTCAATATTTCAAAACAAAATGCTAAGGCTAATTACTGGCAAGGACAAGTATACCAGAATTTCAGAACTACACGAAACCGCGAACATTGAACCCGTTAAAGATCACATAAACAGAATTTCAGAACAATTTTACGAAATAGCGATCCCGCTAACCAAATAACAATGAAAAGACAAAAAATAAAAAGCCAGAAGAAAACACTACCTCCCATACGAGCATCTGCCTATATTCAATAAACAACATAATAACTACAAAAATGTAGCACACATTGTACATATTCCCTGTAAATAAAGATTCCCCCCCCATCCCATGTACATATCCCACTCCCCATAAATATTGTATATAAATCATAACTACCAACTTCAGTTGGATTAATGACAAACAGGTTTTTCACTGCTTTCCTGTACTCTAATCAAAAACTTCTATATTGTAAATAATAATAAAACATTGTATATACTTAGTTATAAGCCCTAGGGCAATGAAATGTAAGATATAGATAAACCTTAGGTAGGAGCTATGAACATATAAAATGTAAAATGAAATACTCATAATGTAATACCTTTTGAACAAATAAAGACTCTTTGAATTTTGAACACTGAAGCCAAGCAGCGTCGGGCGCGGTTTAGACTTGGATGGGTGACCGCTTGGGAACACCGCGTGCTGTAAACTTTTTTGTGTTCAGTCAAATTCATATTATACTAGCAAACCCGGCGAACTCCGTTTCGCCACCAGATGGCTTCGTTTTCTGTAACATTTCGTTTGGTGATAAAAAAATGAAGAAAATTTTTTTATATTTGAAAAAGAACAACAGTAATAAATTCATTTCGATTACAAAAATGAAGTGTTACTTAGTTAAACTTCTCTAAGTAAATGAAAGAGAATCCAAAGTAAATACTGAATCGAAGCGTTATACGTTTCCGCAAACTATCCGTTTTTTTGAAATGCTCTTTGGTAAACCATATTTTTGTTTTTTGGCCTGACGTAAACACAACAAAGCGGATGGTTTTCCAACTCGTGAACACGTATAAAGTATAACTGCCATGTAAAAAACAATGATTTTCTAGTCAGGCCAGTAGATCTACTTTTAAGTAGATTTGTGAAACCGGTAGATCTACCTTTTCAAGTAGGATAATTTAACCGGTAGATCAATTGAACCGATAGATCAGATGAACAGTAGGTCTTTCGAACCGTTTTGTATACCTCGATAGATCATCATTGGTTATTGATGTTCATAGATATTTGATATATTCCTTGTATCTGTCTGACTACACTACACACCCTGTATATACTCAGAGCGTCTATTGAACATTTATGGGAAAAGTAATACAAATGTTCGTGTTAGGAAGTAGAAAATTACAATATTTGGCATTTTTATGAAGAGACCCTGTATAAATCAAACCACCATCGATAGTAAATCATTTGAAATTCAAAAACTTCTTCGTTTCTGTGGAAATGTCCCTGTGATAATGCAGAAATTCAAAATATTCGACATGTTTATAGGAGCACCCCGTATGAATCCGAAGCATAGTATCTATATTTCAAATCCCACCTCCTATAACAATCACTCGAAATTCAAAAGCCCCTTCAATTTCATTGAAAGCTTTCTGTTATAATATAGAAATGTGAAATAATTGATAGATTTATAGAAACACCCTGTATATATCTAAAACGTACCTGTATAAAACATGCACATGAAAATTTTGAATTATTTTCATCAGCTTTCTTTGAACCTGGAAAAAATACTTTTTATCCAGAATAAACAGAACATGCCACGATGGGGATTCGAACCCGGTACACTACCGAGTCCACACACCTAGACGTTAGTCGTTACACCACTTGCCTTGTTACACGTGACTACTGTTTACCTCAGACTTCAAAGGGTTTTATTAGGAATCAAAAGACATATGTAAACATATCAGGAAATCGAAAAAATATATTGAAATATCGATAATTATCATAATACATACAGTTTGATATCATTTCCTGGCGTATTTTTTCCTAAAATACGAATAATCCCCGAATTTTGTTCTCATTACGTTATTTGTCAGGGAAATTCGGTTTAGTAGAAACCTCAAATATCACTGCGACCTGAAATGTTGCTTTTGATCGCTGAAATGTTAGGAATTCGTTGAATGAACGTTGAAGTTGATGATTTCATATGGACTTACCTATTCAAATAACGTTTTCCACTCGAAACGAACAAATGTTCACATGAGACGTACCTATGTCAAAAATATTTTCTTCTTCCTGGTTATTTCAGAATTCCTGCAACGAATATCTTCGTTAATTAACGTTATAGATCTACTCGAAAACGATATTCGTACCTTTTTTGATTCGGATCTGGCCTTTTTCTTCTGAAATGAGGAAATTGTTGGAAGCACTTCCCTCTCGAAAGGAGACTTGACAGTTGTCATTGAATTCGATGTCATAAATAATGAAATTTTCAGAAATGTTCCAATTCCTACGTTCTTCTCGATATCTTGAAAATTTTCCTGAATTTTCTTTGCTACAAACCTCGCGGAGCCTCGAGACCTTTCCAACGAATGCAAAACCGTTGAAATCGGTCCGTGCGTTCTGGAGTTAAAGCGTCAGGGAGGAAAACCCGACTTATTTTTATATATTA
>CM024243.1:72294296-72385883 GCA_013421045.1 Propylea japonica
TGAATTATGGTCATTTGAAATTTCCTAATTTTTTCTAAAACCCCCTGTATATCAGGAACCATGACCTCAGAGATTTCAAATGGCATTTTCTCACTCCTTGAGGAATCCCTCATCACCACCTAAACGTTGTCCATTCCTCACCAGACACCCTGTATAGTTCTATAAATACACATATATTTCGAAAAGTAGGGATACGCCTCAGCAGTGCGATAAATGGTACCTGAGCAGAGCTCTTCACCAAAATTTAGGCACATTGTCATCATTGCGTTCCCGATCTACGAATTGTGCCAGGCATTTAACCGGCGAATGGAATTGTCGGCGAAGGAAGAAAACCGTGAGAAGTATTCACGGTTGTTTAGGAGAGAAGAGAGGGGAGAGGATGGCCCAACCTGCAACCCGTGTTGTAGTCGGAGATCCTCAAAAAGTGGACAACTCCGAAGGAATGTGGGTTAGCCGACTCGGGCTGACCACAGCGGCATTGATTCGTCCTCGACCAGGCCGAGCGAGAATAATTTGCTCTAAAGGGACCGTGACTTGTTATGAAGCAAGTCAGAGGGAAGGCCGGACGAAACCAGGGGTTGACCGAGACGAAGTCCACCGAAGGAAGCCACTCGAAAGTGACTCGACCAGCGGAACCATCGTCCCAGTCTGACTGCCACAGGGTCATGAGGCTCTGGAGGCACTCATGCTCCAAGCGGCCAGCTCTGATTTTTCTATTCGGAAAATCGAGGGGAATGGCAGGTAGACGAATGTTTAGGAAGTTGAAGGGTATTGCTCTCTTGAGGTGATACTTAGCCGCGCGGAGAAGAACTGCATAAGTGCCGGGAGTTTACCAGCGAGGACTTGAAGAGAGGGTGTTCGAAGCAGTTCTGCAGGCTGGGGAAATAAGGAGGAGGGAAGAACCTCTGGGCGGAGAGAGAGCTCGGATGACATGGGAATGATTCGTCCGTCATACCAGGCAGCAGAACAATAAGAAAGAATAGGAAGGAAAACGCAGGTGTAGTAGACATCTAGGGATCCTTCTTCAGATCCGCCATGGCACGCCTCAGCCTTAATAGCTTTGGAGGCAATCGCCTGGGATCTGTCCCTCACATATCGAACATGAGGGAGGAAGGAGAGCCCTGAGTCCACCACGACCCCGAGGTAGGTGTGGGCAGAAACCCACTGGACAGAGCCGTCTGGCAGCCTGACGACTGGGGACGCGCCGGGTCAAGAGAGCCACGAAGAAGTAAGCTTCTGTTTTCGAAGTGGATATTTTAAGTTTATTCTGACTGAGCCACTCGAGAGTGACATCAGTCAGTCGCTGGAGGCCCTGCCCAGAGCGCGTCGACTGTTGGCGGAAAACAGGAGTGCCAGGTCGTCGGCAAAAGCGATCGCTAGTCCGGACTACCTAAGGAGTCTAAGGAGGCATTCATCAAAACTAAATTCCACAGGTAAGGCCCGAGTATGGACCCTGTGGGCAGCCTCGAGTAAGTAGCGGCTGCAACGGAAGAGTTTTGAATGGACCGCGACTCTACCTGAGAGGTAACTGCGAAGAAGGTGGAGCTGTGAGGCGGAGATGCCCAACTCACGCGCCCTGCGTAGAATACTAGGCCACCAAAGGTTATCGAATGCTCCCTCTATGTCTATGAGAGAGCGGCGACATATCTGTGGGAGGATTCGCGTGCTAATCTAACGAGTTTGAAAACAGCGTCATCGGTGGAGAGCCCAGGTTGAATCCGAACTGATTCGGAGAGCAGTTCCCAGGATCCAACAAGTCGCGGATTAGGCGACGTAGCATTAATCGCTCGAGGAGCTTGCCATCACTGAGAGAAGACTGATGGGACGGTAGGACTTCGGATCGTTTGGAGATCGTACACCAGATTTAAGAAGAAGACACAAATAGTAAGCTGTTTTCCAAGCTGTAGGGAAGTGGCCGAGTCGAAGGCACGCGCTGAGAGAAGGAGGAGAATCTCCGGGATGATGGTCGAAGCACGCCGAAGGATGGCGCCCGTAATCATGTGGACCCGGCGCACCACGCGCCGGAGTTGCCGCCACCGCCGCCTCGAGGTCACTAAAGGAGAACCTCTCGGCAGAAGCAGCAGACTCAGGGCTCGAGGGAGGGAGGATGAAAAGCGGCCCGAGATGCAGCCTGCTCAGGAGAGTCCGACGCGGGGTCGTCGGCAGGGAAGAGTCGGTCGAAGATTACCTCGGCCGACTCTGCTGCGTCAGTGGTATGGGTGCCATCGCGGACGAAGAATAGAGTGTGAGGTAAGGGGGCGGGTAAGTTTGCCAGATGCAATTTTATAGGAGACACCCCAGGGGGTCCTCTCCATCTCTGAACGAACAAATTTCGACCAATTGTCGAGTTTGGCCCGCCTGATGGCAGAAGAGTAAAAGTTTCCGTGAGGACTTAAACTCAGCCAACAGACGGGAGATCGAAAACAGAGAAGGAGCCGGACCTTGCCCGTTGGTACGCCCGACGCTTTTTGTTTACCTCGGACTTAAGGGAGGCAAGCTCCCCAGTCCACCAGCCCACTCGGAAAGAAGAGCGAGCAGCCACGGGGATAGAAAGAAGGGCAGATTTATATATCGCATCCGTAACAACACCGGCAAGACTGTCCACTGATTCAGGAGAAGAGGGCGAATAATGGAAATTGACAAAGCGCGATTCTAGCTCGGCGTCGAAGACCTCCCAGTCGGCTCGAGATGTAATGAACCGAGGCCTGTGATCGAAAGGGTAATACTGGGAGTACTCGAGATGGAAGATACGATTTTGAACAAAATTATTCAATTTTTTTAATATTTAATTTTTTCTAGAGTGCTTTTTCTTCACATATATAGTTTCTATGAAAAAACACATATATTTCGAAAAGTAGGGACTTAAGGTTGTTTGACTTCCCGCCTTTCAGCTTTAGCCATTTATTGTGATGTCATGCAGCCAGGTGTTCGACTGCACTGTATGTCTTCATTTTGTCTGATCGTGTATTACTTTGTCCGCCCATTCGTTTAGTTTTTGTATGTCTCTGTCGTTTGCCTTCCTTCTATCCGTAGTTTTAGTGTGGTGTCCCCGTAGCGTCTGATTATGTCCTGTCTTGTTTGCTCTCTTATTGTCCGTGTGCAATCATTTCTAATGTGTTTAGCGTCTTCGTGTTGTCCGTTACATTCACACAGTCCGTCTGTGTTGAAGAAGCGTCTGAGGTAGGCCTTCATGTTGGCCATGTCCGGTTGCCAGTTGGGTGGCTTTAAATGTCAACTTAAGTCTATCTGTCCCTATTTGGTCGCAGTGTTCGTATAATTCTCTTCTTTATTTTCGTTGCCAGTATTGTTGCCATTCCTTAATACCTTTTGTTTATTTTGTTTTTTTTCTTTTTTACGTATTGTTTTGTCCGTCGTTTGTTTATTTTCTGTCCAGTTTTTGTGTCTGTATTTTGCCTCTAGCCACCAGGGTGGCACGCCAGCGAGCGTCTGTAGAGCGGCTGTTGATGTCGTCGCGTATGGTCTGTTTATAAGCAGTAGCAAAGGTCTCTGTGTTGCGTCTATCTGTTTCCTTAATGTCACCCGCTCAGCGTTTATGCCCCATATCTCAGAGGCATATAACGCCGCGAGTTTCATTACATTCTCCGTAATTTGTCTGATTATGTCCTTGTTGTGTCCGTATGTTCTACTTAGCTTCCCTATAAGTTTCGTCGATGTCCTGCTAATTTCGAGTCTGGTTTCTTTCAAGTGGGGTAAGTATGATAGTTGTTTGTCTATTATTAGTCCCAGGTATTTAATCGTTTCCTTATGTTGCATTGTTACATTGTCTATTTTAATTGTTGGTGGTCTTATATTTCGTCGTCCGCTGATAAACATTGTCTCTGTCTTGTCTTCGTTGTATTTGTTTCCGCTCTCGCTTTCCCAGCGTTTGCATCCTCCCCAGACGTAAAGCATTTTTTCTCGATTCTTTTGCGGAAGTGCCTGTTAATATGATTAGTTCATCGTCTGCAAACGCTAGGAAGGTTGCGAGCGTGTCCGTGAGGGACAACAACAACAACATTTATAAGTTTAACGTGACCCACCTACCCGAAGGCTTATGGCCACGACCCCCATGGGTGCGGAATTGGGATACGCCCAATTAGCGCGCTTCGTACGCTAAGTACTCAGCTTTGAGTGTGGTTTCGGATTTCTCAAGTCCTACGCCCTTACTGATAGAAGGAGACACTATCCAATCTCTACTAGCTATGGAGGCTAGTTCCCGAGTTGTATACGCAACTCACACGCCGAGGTGGATCAGAACCCCTCTAGCCCAGCATGCAGGCTTTCAACCACTGCCACCACGAAACCAATCCCGATAGGGCTGACAGGAAGGCAACTAAGGCGCCCAAAGATGCCAAAGCCGACCATCCTGCGGGCAAGCCCTCCCGTGGTACGAATCATAATACGTCATTCGTGGGACATGTTTCGGGAATTTCTTCCCTCGCAATTAAGGATCTTGAGTATCCATGCCTTGCTGAGGCAGGTAACAGGGTTACTGCGCGGGTTTACCAAGCCCGTCGACAATGCTATGGAATCAGTACGTACGCCCCAGAAGTCCAAGTGGTGTAAAACCCTCACTCTTCAAAGCCAGGACGGCGCACCTTTCAACCACTATTGTCGCCCTGCGCCACAATTCCCCTAAGGGATAAATCAAGCACCTTACCACTACCTATTTCCGGGGAACGAATCCCTCAGTGAGTCTACATTTAATGTCCTCGATCTCATTGCAAACACCTCTTTTGCGAAGTAGCCCACTTGTACGTACCTGTCATACGTCTCAATCATTCTACATACATTCTGGCATATTCCAACCGTAGTTGTGATGCCTTCGAGGATGACCCTCCTCAACTCATAATATTCCAGACAGTCAAACAAGACATGTTCCCAATTCTCAATCTCGCCACAAATACATCTATCACTCTCACTGAGACCTCGCTTATGCAAAAACTCATTCATCGACCCGTGACCTGTAATGAGGTAACCCATATACAGTCCGGGAGAGAACCATTCATTCTTGACAACAAAGTCCACATTCGGTATAAAGCCGTATGTGACTCGCCCCTTATCACTTTCATCCCATCTTCGCTGCCATTCCTGTCTCAGTGTTTGTTTTAATGCATTTACACCTTCCATGGGATCGGAACCCCAGACACCAACATACTTTCGATCAAATTCATTCAACTCAATTCCTTTCTTGAGTTTGTTACTCACACCCATCTCCACAGCCAAAAGGTCCCATGGAGTTACACCCATCAGTACATGCATGGCTTCGGTGGACACAGTTCTGCAGACCCTCAGACATGCCCCCATAACCACCCTCTGACACCTATTTATGCTATCCCTTGCATACCTTTTGTACATTTCACTGTACCAGACTTCCACACCGTACATGGCGCATGCTTTAAACATGCCACCATATACCACATTCATAGACTTCCGTGTAAGTCCCCAATCTTTCCTCAATACACGCCCCATTTGTCCCGCTAGTCTAGCTAGCTTTGCCCTAACATCCGAGAAGTGACTCATGAATCTGAGTCCTTCATCTACTCTTATTCCCAGATATTTCACACTGCATGCATACTTGACGCCCTTATTGTTCATTCTGACCTGAGGATGCCTCGTCGCGGCAAACCTCCCTTTCAGCATCATGCATACAGTCTTTTGTTCAGACACTTTCACCCCTGCCTGAGCGGCCCAATCGCACAACATTGTCATGCATTCCGTCCCCTTCGACTCCAGCCGGAGGCGACTGTTCCCTTTCAGTATGATGAGCAAGTCATCCGCGAATGCAACTACCTCAATCTCACCATTTTCAAACATTCTTAGGAGGACATCTAAACATACATTCCACAGGAATGGTCCCGCTATGGAACCCTGTGGACATCCTCTCATCAGCATGCGCACCACAAACTCATGCTTCCCAATTATTCTAACCTCTCGTTCGTGGAAATAGGATTCCCACATTGCCAATTCCTCACACCCTAATTCTGACAGACGGTTCAGGATATACCCCCACTTTAAGTGGTCAAATGCACCTTTAAAGTCGACGAAGATACCCAGGACATACTTTTCCTGGGATTCGCCGACTATCCTTTCAAGCAACTTCCATGCATCAACAGTTGACTTTCCCTTGGTAAAGCCAAACTGCCTCTCAGACATTCCCCCAATTTTGCTTTCTAGTCTCTGGACCAGAATTCTCTCCAACACCTTTCCAAGGACAGGCAAGAGGCAAATCGGCCTATACGACCCTACCTCAGTCCTGGGTTTATCCAGGGACTTTAGCAAGACGATGACCGACGCCACCCGCCATGCCTTAGGAAATACCCCTTCATTCAGTATTGCGTTGTACATAGACAACACAAACTCAGGTACACTTCGCCAGACATTCTTAACCATCTCAGGGTATATACCATCTATACCTGGGGCTTTACCATTCTTTTGCTTACGAACCGCCCTTTCGACCTCACTTTCAGTGAGCTCTTTTATCACATTTGCGCCACTTTCTCTTACTCTCTCCTGACGTTCAATGTCGACCGGGAAGAAACCGTCCAGCATTGCATTCACAGTCTCACACCAATCTTCAGACATTCTCCCGTTTACCCTAACTCCAGTCAATTCAGCCTTTTGCCTCTTTCCCATGCATATCTTATACACCTCTCCCCAAGGATCGGTGTTTCCTTCGCGTTCAACAAATTGTTCCCAATCTTTCTTTTTACATTCGTTCATCATACGTTTATACATTCTACTTTTATGGAGATACTCTCTTTTCTCTCTCTCATATTCACCTACCTTCCTTGCCCTCTGAAAATTCATTCTAGCTGTTCTCACAGCTCTTTTCATTCGTTGAAGGTCAGCATTCCACCAGGAGACTCTGGTGGAGGACTTTGCAGGCCTTCTCAACATTCGCTCATTCACCGTAGTGATCCATCCTTCCAGCATTTTCACCTGCTCATCAGCAGATAGACTTCGGTATCGGTCAAGACCGACACTTTCTGCCTCATCCCTGATGAGTACCCTATACTTATCTCAGTCGACATTTTTAATCTTCCACCTATTATGCTCTACCTTACTCGCATCATCTCTTACTCTCCTTTCTAGTGTGATCAGTATACCATTGTGGTCACTGATACACCAGTCAGGCTTCACACTCCAGCTAGCGGCGTAGGAAGCGCACGCTTTCTCATTCATCAAGGTGACATCGATGTCCGATTCACCCGTAGCACCACTAAAGGTGTACCATTCAGATTCCTCATTCAGAACCAAGAGCCCTCTCTCATTTACTAGATCCTCTAGCATGCGCCCCCTATCGGCTTTCGGACCATTCATTCTCATCCCCTTACTGAACCAGTAAGGAGATGTTGCATTTGCATCCATTCCGAAAAGGACGGGACGGTCTCCGACCCTTTCAAGAACTCTCTCAATATACCCCAAGTATGGTTTCAACTCACAACTGTACTGACAATACACAGAGACTAGATATCCTTCGAACAAGGCATTCCTGAACCAAACACATATTCCCCAATCATCTATTAACTCAGGCACCGGCAGGACCTGTCCATCGGGATCATTTACCACGATGGCTGCCGAGCCAGAACTCGATACATACGCTCTCATGGCAGTGGGTATTCCACACACCCGCGCATCCCTTATATACGGTTCCTGCAGCAAACAAATGCTCAACCTTTCACGCACCATGCATTCACCAAGTGCACTCATGACGCCGTAGCATCTTTGCCCATTCAGCTGCAGGACTCTTAAGCCAGACATTTCAACATTTATTCATCAGCCATTCGCGCCCTTAGGCGCTTCGCTCGCCTGGAATTCCGGACACTGAGCACTTGACGTGCTGTGCCCGGTATCCTTCCTGCCTTTCACACGGCATTCTCTACACTTTTGCACCTCGCTTTTGCAGTCACGGATGACGTGCCCCTCTTCGCCACACTTTCTGCACACATTCTGTTTAAGCTTACATTCCTTCAACAGATGCCCGAAACCCAGACATCTGTGGCACCTTTCAACGGGCGACAATTCTTTCACCCGACATGCGCTAAAGCCGACAAATATTCGCCTTTCGCTCATCCACTTATCTTTCAACTTATGTGGTACTTCAAGTACCACATTTCCACTTTCGCCTTTGCCATTTCTGGCCTTCACTTTCACACTCTGCTCGAATTCAGGCCACTCAAGGCCCCCCGAATTCCTCCTATGAACCTCCCTTAGGAGCTCATTCTCACTGATCTTTGACGGAACGTCAAAGACCAACAGTCGCTCTCCCAGTTTCCTGGGTTTTTCAACGATCATGCCTATCTCGTCGAACTTTTTCAAGCCCGACAAGACCTCAAGTTCGCCTGCGGTCATTGTCTCTATGACAATGCCACCCTCGTTCTTGCACTTCATTAATTGGACTTCAAGCATCCTTCTTAATTTCAGGAAGTGATTGAGCTGAGTTGAAATCCGGAGGTTGATTTGAGCAGGGTTCCGGAGTGACCGATGGAGAGGGGGCAGCTGAATGCCGGGGAGATGGCAAGCGGATATTTGTGGCAGAGCGTGCAGTGACGGAAGGGGCACGATCCCTAGTATTTGGTTTTAAATTTTTCGGACATAATTGATCCCACGAGAAGGGCCGAAAAAAAGGTCGCTGAAAGGCAGTGCGCCCGTACCTGTCAGAAGGCTAAATGTCCCACTGGGTGCGCCAGGTGCCCGGTGGTAAGAAAGTTAGGAACCGAGAGACCCCTCGGCCATGCTGCCGCAAGCAGCAGTACCCCCTTCAGCACTTATCTACACCTTGAGGACTGGGGATTTTTAGAGAGGTTGTCTCCTCTTTGAGACAGGCGGTTAAGCCAAGCTCCCCGTCCACCCTAAGACATGGCTAGGTCAGGACGGTGTGTACAAGGTGGCAAGCCACCAGGTCCTCAGGCAACCCGGGTGTGGCGATCCCCGTATTGTATTTCGCAGTGTATCGAAATACAACGCCTTGGGCGGCCAGACTCAGTTTCACCACTCGTCTCGAATCTTTGCGACATGGGAGGCCCTACCGGGAACCAGGAGAACCCTGCGGTTCCCGTCGCCATAGATTCAAGAGTCATAGTAGTTACTCAGCTCTCACACCGCGACAAGGCGCTGAAACCCAGACATCTGTGGCACCTTTCAACGGGCGACAATTCTTTCACCCGACATGCGCTAAAGCCGACAAATATTCGCCTTTCGCTCATCCACTTATCTTTCAACTTATGTGGTACTTCAAGTACCACATTTCCACTTTCACCTTTGCCATTTCTGGCCTTCACTTTCACACTCTGCTCGAATTCAGGCCACTCAAGGCCCCCCGAATTCCTCCTATGAACCTCCCTTAGGAGCTCATTCTCACTGATCTTTGACGGAACGTCAAAGACCAACAGTCGCTCTCCCAGTTTCCTGGGTTTTTCAACGATCATGCCTATCTCGTCGAACTTTTTCAAGCCCGACAAGACCTCAAGTTCGCCTGCGGTCATTGTCTCTATGACAATGCCACCCTCGTTCTTGCACTTTCATTAATTGGACTTCAAGCATCCTTCTAATTTCAGGAAGTGATTGAGCTGAGTTGAAATCCGGAGGTTGATTTGAGCAGGGTTCCGGAGTGACCGATGGAGAGGGGGCAGCTGAATGCCGGGAGATGGCAGCGGATATTTGTGGCAGAGCGTGCAGTGACGGAAGGGGCACGATCCCTAGTATTTGGTTTTTTAAATTTTTCGGACATAATTGATCCCACGAGAAGGGCCGAAAAAAAGGTCGCTGAAAGGCAGTGCGCCCGTACCTGTCAGAAGGCTAAATGTCCCACTGGGTGCGCCAGGTGCCCGGTGGTAAGAAAGTTAGGAACCGAGAGACCCCTCGGCCATGCTGCCGCAAGCAGCAGTACCCCCTTCAGCACTTATCTACACCTTGAGGACTGGGGATTTTTAGAGAGGTTGTCTCCTCTTTGAGACAGGCGGTTAAGCCAAGCTCCCCGTCCACCCTAAGACATGGCTAGGTCAGGACGGTGTGTACAAGGTGGCAAGCCACCAGGTCCTCAGGCAACCCGGGTGTGGCGATCCCCGTATTGTATTTCGCAGTGTATCGAAATACAACGCCTTGGGCGGCCAGACTCAGTTTCACCACTCGTCTCGAATCTTTGCGACATGGGAGGCCCTACCGGGAACCAGGAGAACCCTGCGGTTCCCGTCGCCATAGATTCAAGAGTCATAGTAGTTACTCAGCTCTCACACCGCGACAAGGCGCTGACCAGTGAGAGCAGCGTGAGGGACAACAACAACAACAACATTTATAAGTTTAACGTGACCCACCTACCCGAAGGCTTATGGCCACGACCCCCATGGGTGCGGAATTGGGATACGCCCAATTAGCGCGCTTCGTACGCTAAGTACTCAGCTTTGAGTGTGGTTTCGGATTTCTCAAGTCCTACGCCCTTACTGATAGAAGGAGACACTATCCAATCTCTACTAGCTATGGAGGCTAGTTCCCGAGTTGTATACGCAACTCACACGCCGAGGTGGATCAGAACCCCTCTAGCCCAGCATGCAGGCTTTCAACCACTGCCACCACGAAACCAATCCCGATAGGGCTGACAGGAAGGCAACTAAGGCGCCCAAAGATGCCAAAGCCGACCATCCTGCAGGCAAGCCCTCCCGTGGTACGAATCATAATACGTCATTCGTGGGACATGTTTCGGGAATTTCTTCCCTCGCAATTAAGGATCTTGAGTATCCATGCCTTGCTGAGGCAGGTAACAGGGTTACTGCGCGGGTTTACCAAGCCCGTCGACAATGCTATGGAATCAGTACGTACGCCCCAGAAGTCCAAGAGGTGTAAAACCCTCACTCTTCAAAGCCAGGACGGCGCACCTTTCAACCACTATTGTCGCCCTGCGCCACAATTCCCCTAAGGGATAAATCAAGCACCTTACCACTACCTATTTCCGGGGAACGAATCCCTCAGTGAGTCTACATTTAATGTCCTCGATCTCATTGCGAACACCTCTTTTGCGAAGTAGCCCACTTGTACGTACCTGTCATACGTCTCAATCATTCTACATACTTCTGGCGTATTCCAACCGTAGTTGTGATGCCTTCGAGGATGACCCTCCTCAACTCATAATATTCCAGACAGTCAAACAAGACATGTTCCCAATTCTCAATCTCGCCACAAATACATCTATCACTCTCACTGAGACCTCGCTTATGCAAAAACTCATTCATCGACCCGTGACCTGTAATGAGGTAACCCATATACAGTCCGGGAGAGAACCATTCATTCTTGACAACAAAGTCCACATTCGGTATAAAGCCGTATGTGACTCGCCCCTTATCACTTTCATCCCATCTTCGCTGCCATTCCTGTCTCAGTGTTTGTTTTAATGCATTTACACCTTCCATGGGATCGGAACCCCAGACACCAACATACTTTCGATCAAATTCATTCAACTCAATTCCCTTCTTGAGTTTGTTACTCACACCCATCTCCACAGCCAAAAGGTCCCATGGAGTTACACCCATCAATACATGCATGGCTTCGGTGGACACAGTTCTGCAGACCCTCAGACATGCCCCCATAACCACCCTCTGACACCTATTTATGCTATCCCTTGCATACCTTTTGTACATTTCACTGTACCATACTTCCACACCGTACATGGCGCATGCTTGAAACATGCCACCATATACCACATTCATAGACTTCCGTGTAAGTCCCCAATCTTTCCTCAGTACTCGTCCCATTTGTCCCGCTAGTCTAGCTAGCTTTGCCCTAACATCCGAGAAGTGACTCATGAATCTGAGTCCTTCATCTACTCTTATTCCCAGATATTTCACGCTGCATGCATACTTGACGCCCTTATTGTTCATTCTGACCTGAGGATGCCTCGTCGCGGCAAACCTCCCTTTCAGCATCATGCATACAGTCTTTTGTTCAGACACTTTCACCCCTGCCTGAGCGGCCCAATCGCACAACATTGTCATGCATTCCGTCCCCTTCGACTCCAGCCGGAGGCGACTGTTCCCTTTCAGTATGATGAGCAAGTCATCCGCGAATGCAACTACCTCAATCTCACCATTTTCAAACATTCTTAGGAGGACATCTAAACATACATTCCACAGGAATGGTCCCGCTATGGAACCCTGTGGACATCCTCTCATCAGCATGCGCACCACAAACTCATGCTTCCCAATTATTTTAACCTCTCGCTCGTGGAAATAGGATTCCCACATTGCCAATTCCTCACATCCTAATTCTGACAGACGGTTCAGGATATACCCCCACTTTAAGTGGTCAAATGCAACTTTAAAGTCGACGAAGATACCCAGGACATACTTTTCCTGGGATTCGCCGACTATCCTTTCAAGCAACTTCCATGCATCAACAGTTGACTTTCCCTTGGTAAAGCCAAACTGCCTCTCAGACATTCCGCCAATTTTGCTTTCTAGTCTCTGGACCAGAATTCTCTCCAACACCTTTCCAAGGACAGGCAAGAGGCAAATCGGCCTATACGACCCTACCTCAGTCCTGGGTTTATCCAGGGACTTTAGCAAGACGATGACCGACGCCACCCGCCATGCCTTAGGAAATACCCCTTCATTCAGTATTGCGTTGTACATAGACAACACAAATTCAGGTACACTTCGCCAGACATTCTTAACCATCTCAGGGTATATACCATCTATACCTGGGGCTTTACCATTCTTTTGCTTACGAACCGCCCTTTCGACCTCACTTTCAGTGAGCTCTTTTATCACATTTGCGCCACTTTCCCTTACTCTCTCCTGACGTTCATTGTCGACCGGGAAGAAAACCGTCCAGCAATGCATTCACAGTCTCACACCAATTTTCAGTCATTCTCCCGTTTACCCTAACTCCAGTTAATTCAGCCTTTTGCCTCTTTCCCATGCATATCTTATACACCTCTCCCCAAGGATCGGTGTTTCCCTCGCGTTCAACGAATTGTTCCCAATCTTTCTTTTTACATTCGTTCATCATACGTTTATACATTCTCCTTTTATGGAGATACTCTCTTTTCTCTCTCTCATATTCACCTATCTTCCTTGCCCTCTGAAAATTCATTCTAGCTGTTCTCACAGCTCTTTTCATTCGTTGAAGGTCAGCATTCCACCAGGAGACTCTGGTGGAGGACTTTGCTGGCCTTCTCAACATTCGCTCATTCACCGTAGTGATCCATCCTTCCAGCATTTTCACCTGCTCATCAGCAGATAGACTTCGGTATCGGTCAAGACCGACACTTTCTGCCTCATCCCTGATGAGTACCCTATACTTATCCCAGTCGACATTTTTATCTTCCACCTATTATGCTCTACCTTACTCGCATCATCTCTTACTCTCCTTTCTAGTGTGATCAGTATACCATTGTGGTCACTGATACACCAGTCAGGCTTCACACTCCAACTAGCGGCGTAGGAAGCGCACTTGACGTGCTGTGCCCGGTATCCTTCCTGCCTTTCACACGGCATTCTCTACACTTTTGCACCTCGCTTTTGCAGTCACGGATGACGTGCCCCTCTTCGCCACACTTTCTGCACACATTCTGTTTGAGTTTGCATTCTTTCAACAGATGCCCGAACCCCAGACATCTGTGACACCTTTCAACGGGCGACAATTCTTTCACCCGACATGAGCTAAAGCCGACAAATATTCGCCTTTCGCTCATCCATTTATCCTTCAACTTATGTGGTACTTCAAGTACCACATTTCCACTTTCGCCTTTGCCATTTCTGGCCTTCACCTTCACACATTGCTCAAATTCAGGCCACTCAAGGCCCCCCGAATTCCTCCTATGAACCTCCCTTAGGAGCTCATTCTCACTGATCTTTGACGGAACGTCAAAGACCAACAGTCGCTCTCCCAGTTTCCTGGGTTTTTCTACTATCATACCAATCTCGTCGAACTTTTTCAAGCCCGACAAGACCTCAAGTTCGCCTGCGGTCATTGTCTCTATGACAATGCCACCCTCGTTCTTACACTTTCGGAGGGCCGTGACCCTCACGTTGCAGCTGTTGGCCACCTCCGCCAACACCTGCTTCTTAACCTCTTCGTTCTTCAACTTGCCCTCTTTATCTTTCACCACGAGAGCAAAGGACCTCGGGACCTCCTTTTTAGGGGGGGCTACCCTAGGAACCTCCGCCCTCGCCACATTCATGCTCTTTGCAGTCGTCACACCTGCATACGTGCTGGGGGCACGACCCGGAAAGGTGATTTCCCCTTCCTCCACACGCTTCATCCACCTATCTTTCTCCACTATCATACCTTTGAGTTTGTTATTCTCAGCGTTTAACTGAGAAATAACTCCCTCAAGCTCATGCACCGTTTTAAGGATGAAAGACGTTGCCGCCTTACTGACCTTATTCACATCCGACAAGAGGAAATCCCTCAGGTCGGCACCCAGCTTTTTAATACCTGAAACAGTGCTGCCTCCCACACTGCTACTTCGCGACCTTGAGCTTACACTCGCCGCAGCAGACTCACTCCCGCTCTTATCGAGCTCTTTCACCAACTTTTTCACGTTTTGATTATTCTCAGACATACTTTATCCCACGAGTCGAGCACAAAAAGAAGTCGCCCCATGACAGTGGTCTCATATCATGGGGAAGGCTATTACCACCGTAGAGTCGCCCGGTTCCACGGGGTTGTGCGTCTAAAGACCGATCTACCCCTCGGACACGCATCCCCTCGGCGACTCACCTACCTTGGGATTGGGGGATTTTTAGTAGGTTATCTCCTAGCAAGCCAGACGGCTAAGTCAAGCTCCCCATCCATCCTAAGACATGTCTAGGTCAGGACGGTATATACAAGGTGCTAGCACCAGGTCCTCGGGTACCTCGGGTTGGCGATCCCCGTACTACACATAATTATGTATAGTCCCTGAGGGAAGCGTTAGGGACAACAACAACAACATTTATAAGTTTAACGTGACCCACCTACCCGAAGGCTTATGGCCACGACCCCCATGGGTGCGGAATTGGGATACGCCCAATTAGCGCGCTTCGTACGCTAAGTACTCAGCTTTCAGTGTGGTTTCGGATTTCTCAAGTCCTACGCCCTTACTGATAGAAGGAGACACTATCCAATCTCTACTAGCTATGGAGGCTAGTTCCCGAGTTGTATACGCAACTCACACGCCGAGGTGGATCAGAACCCCTCTAGCCCAGCATGCAGGCTTTCAACCACTGCCACCACGAAACCAATCCCGATAGGGCTGACAGGAAGGCAACTAAGGCGCCCAAAGATGCCAAAGCCGACCATCCTGCGGGCAAGCCCTCCCGTGGTACGAATCATAATACGTCATTCGTGGGACATGTTTCGGGAATTTCTTCCCTCGCAATTAAGGATCTTGAGTATCCATGCCTTGCTGAGGCAGGTAACAGGGTTACTGCGCGGGTTTACCAAGCCCGTCGACAATGCTATGGAATCAGTACGTACGCCCCAGAAGTCCAAGTGGTGTAAAACCCTCACTCTTCAAAGCCAGGACGGCGCACCTTTCAACCACTATTGTCGCCCTGCGCCACAATTCCCCTAAGGGATAAATCAAGCACCTTATCACTACCTATTTCCGGGGAACGAATCCCTCAGTGAGTCTACATTTAATGTCCTCGATCTCATTGCGAACACCTCTTTTGCGAAGTAGCCCACTTGTACGTACCTGTCATACGTCTCAATCATTCTACATACATTCTGGCGTATTCCAACCGTAGTTGTGATGCCTTCGAGGATGACCCTCCTCAACTCATAATATTCCAGACATTCAAATAAAACATGTTCCCAATTCTCAATCTCGCCACAAATACATCTATCGCTCTCACTGAGACCTCGCTTATGCAAAAACTCATTCATCGACCCGTGACCTGTAATGAGGTAACCCATATACAGTCCGGGAGAGAACCATTCATTCTTGACAACAAAGTCCACATTCGGTATAAAGCCGTATGTGACTCGCCCCTTATCACTTTCATCCCATCTTCGCTGCCATTCCTGTCTCAGTGTTTGTTTTAATGCATTTACACCTTCCATGGGATCGGAACCCCAGACACCAACATACTTTCGATCAAATTCATTCAACTCAATTCCCTTCTTGAGTTTGTTGCTCACACCCATCTCCACAGCCAAAAGGTCCCATGGAGTTACACCCATCAATACATGCATGGCTTCGGTGGACACAGTTCTGCAGACTCTCAGACATGCCCCCATAACCACCCTCTGACACCTATTTATGCTATCCCTTGCATACCTTTTGTACATTTCACTGTACCATACTTCCACACCGTACATGGCGCATGCTTTAAACATGCCACCATATACCACATTCATAGACTTCCGTGTAAGTCCCCAATCTTTCCTCAGTACACGTCCCATTTGTCCCGCTAGTCTAGCTAGCTTTGCCCTAACATCCGAGAAGTGACTCATGAATCTGAGTCCTTCATCTACTCTTATACCCAGATATTTCACGCTGCATGCATACTTGACGCCCTTATTGTTCATTCTGACCTGAGGATGCCTCGTCGCGGCAAACCTCCCTTTCAGCATCATGCATACAGTCTTTTGTTCAGACACTTTCACCCCTGCCTGAGCGGCCCAATCGCACAACATTGTCATGCATTCCGTCCCCTTCGACTCTAGCCGGAGGCGACTGTTCCCTTTCAGTATGATGAGCAAGTCATCCGCGAATGCAACTACCTCAATCTCACCATTTTCAAACATTCTTAGGAGGACATCTAAACATACATTCCACAGGAATGGTCCCGCTATGGAACCCTGTGGACATCCTCTCATCAGCATGCGCACCACAAACTCATGCTTCCCAATTATTCTAACCTCTCGCTCGTGGAAATAGGATTCCCACATTGCCAATTCCTCACATCCTAATTCTGACAGACGGTTCAGGATATACCCCCACTTTAAGTGGTCAAATGCACCTTTAAAGTCGACGAAGATACCCAGGACATACTTTTCCTGGGATTCGCCGACTATCCTTTCAAGCAACTTCCATGCATCAACAGTTGACTTTCCCTTGGTAAAGCCAAACTGCCTCTCAGACATTCCACCAATTTTGCTTTCTAGTCTCTGGACCAGAATTCTCTCCAACACCTTTCCAAGGACAGGCAAGAGGCAAATCGGCCTATACGACCCTACCTCAGTCCTGGGTTTATCCAGGGACTTTAGCAAGACGATGACCGACGCCACCCGCCATGCCTTAGGAAATACCCCTTCATTCAGTATTGCGTTGTACATAGACAACACAAATTCAGGTACACTTCGCCAGACATTCTTAACCATCTCAGGGTATATACCATCTATACCTGGGGCTTTACCATTCTTTTGCTTACGAACCGCCCTTTCGACCTCACTTTCAGTGAGCTCTTTTATCACATTTGCGCCACTTTCCCTTACTCTCTCCTGACGTTCATTGTCGACCGGGAAGAAACCGTCCAGCAATGCATTCACAGTCTCACACCAATTTTCAGTCATTCTCCCGTTTACCCTAACTCCAGTTAATTCAGCCTTTTGCCTCTTTCCCATGCATATCTTATACACCTCTCCCCAAGGATCGGTGTTTCCCTCGCGTTCAACAAATTGTTCCCAATCTTTCTTTTTACATTCATTCATCATACGTTTATACATTCTCCTTTTATGGAGATACTCTCTTTTCTCTCTCTCATATTCACCTATCTTCCTTGCCCTCTGAAAATTCATTCTAGCTGTTCTCACAGCTCTTTTCATTCGTTGAAGGTCAGCATTCCACCAGGAGACTCTGGTGGAGGACTTTGCTGGCCTTCTCAACATTCGCTCATTCACCGTAGTGATCCATCCTTCCAGCATTTTCACCTGCTCATCAGCAGATAGACTTCGGTATCGGTCAAGACCGACACTTTCTGCCTCATCCCTGATGAGTACCCTATACTTATCCCAGTCGACATTTTTATCTTCCACCTATTATGCTCTACCTTACTCGCATCATCTCTTACTCTCCTTTCTAGTGTGATCAGTATACCATTGTGGTCACTGATACACCAGTCAGGCTTCACACTCCAACTAGCGGCGTAGGAAGCGCACGCTTTCTCATTCATCAAGGTGACATCGATGTCCGATTCACCCGTAGCACCACTAAAGGTGTACCATTCAGATTCCTCATTCAGAACCAAGAGCCCTCTCTCATTTACTAGATCCTCTAGCATACGCCCCCTATCGGCTTTCGGACCATTCATTCTCATCCCCTTACTGAACCAGTAGGGAGATGTTGCATTTGCATCCATTCCGAAAAGGACGGGACGGTCTCCGACCCTTTCAAGAACTCTCTCAATATACCCCAAGTATGGTTCTAACTCACAACTGTACTGACAATACACAGAGACTAGATATCCTTCGAACAAGGCATTCCTGAACCAAACACATATTCCCCATTCATCTATTAACTCAGGCACCGGCAGGACCTCTCCATCGGGATCATTTACCACGATGGCTGCCGAGCCAGAACTCGATACGTACGCTCTCATGGCAGTGGGTATTCCACACACCCGCGCATCCCTTATATACGGTTCCTGCAGCAAACAAATGCTCAACCTTTCACGCACCATGCATTCGCCAAGTGCACTCATGACGCCGTAGCATCTTTGCCCATTCAGCTGCAGGACTCTTAAGCCAGACATTTCAACATTTATTCAGCCATTCGCGCCCTTAGGCGCTTCGCTCTCGCCTGGAATTCCGGACACTGAGCACTTGACGTGCTGTGCCCGGTATCCTTCCTGCCTTTCACACGGCATTCTCTACACTTATGCACCTCACTTTTGCAGTCACGGATGACATGTCCCTCTTCACCACACTTTCTGCACACATTCTGTTTGAGCTTACATTCTTTCATCAGATGCCCGAAACCCAGACATCTGTGACACCTTTCAACGGGCGACAGTTCTTTTACCCGACATGCACTAAAGCCAACAAAGATTCGCCCTTCGCTCATCCACCTGTCTTTCAACTTATGTGGTACTTCAAGTACCACATTTCCACTTTCGCCTTTGCCATTTCTGGCCTTCACTTTTACACCTTGCTCAAATTCAGGCCACTCAAGGCCCCCCGAATTCCTCCTATGCACCTCCCTTAGGAGGTCATTCTCACTGATCTTTGACGGAACGTCAAAGAGTCAAACGTCAAAGCGTTAGGACAGTGAGAATCTGACATATTTCATTCTGAGTTCCAGAATAAGAAACTCCGACATATACTAGTGCATAAAACAATTTCACTGAGCCCGCCGCCAATCCGCGTTTCAATAAAATCGTGTCCAACGTAACACAACCTGGTCGGAAAATAAGGAAAGCACACATATGGAAAATACGTAATATCAGATGCTGTAGAAAGTTGGTGGTCTCTTATAGGGTGATCTGACCTGATCATATGAAAAAGTGACAGTTTGCGTTGACTTCAATCTTTGATAATAGTCCCGCCGTCCACGGACTATCAGAGGGCGTCGCATAAAATATTGTTCGAGGCACTGTTCATCATGTAAACCGGCCTGTATCCAAGTCACCCAAGATACCCTGTCCACGCCAAAGAGGCCCAAGCCCCAGGGGTTCCTTCGCAGCACCTTAAACAGTCCATAGCACGGATGTTGTAGGTTTTCACGCCCTAATCCTTTAATTCATGGACTAGTCCACTGCACGAACGAGGTCGGGATGCTAACTCCGCCTGTTCTTTGATTCATGGACCGTGCTGCACGAGATACAGACCCAGAGTTAACTGGGTCAGCTCATTAGTTCGCGGTTTAAAATGAGCGAGTTATGCCCTGAGGCAAGAACGACAATGATGCGACCAGGCCACCGAGGGTGGCTCAGCAACGCGCATTATGTGGCGATATTCCCACAGTCCGAACACTGGCTCTAGCGAACCAGCGAGGGCTACGCAAACCGGTCTTCTTCTTTTCGTTAGTGCCTTTTGGAAAACGCTCCATCACGGAGCGCCGCCCTCCAAACGCGGCCTGAAACAGAAAAAGACATAAAAAATGCTCAACAGGGGTTAGGTACGATTAGTGTAAATATAAAATTGTATAGATAAAATGTTATTAAGAGTTATTAAAAATATTGTAAATTTGACAGCACAGACACATTAAAACAGCAGACCATTGCTGGCCTGTTCGTCGGTAAAGGACGTGTATACCGAGTGTCTGGCCCGTTTCCATCTTTCGCACCGACCTGTGAGGTGCCTTGGATGTTATGAGGCACCCCCCCCAAGAGGCCCTCATGAAGTGACTCCAGACCATTATGCTGCCCCTAATGGTCCCCGTCACCATAGATCGTATCACCTGGTTTGTGAATCCAACGATGCTCGAAAGCAACGAGTTATCAGCGCACCAGGTGCCCCTAGCACCTACTACCAGGGGAGCGCACATTACGATCTTACCGGATGTCGGACGGTCATGGCATGTATGAACCTTGGCTCGCTATAAAGGGCAACTTTATTTTGAGCAGCCACCGACAGGGAGTTAGGTCCCTCCCAGGAAACAGTCGCATCAACCACGACTACTCTAGAGCCCTGATGCAGAATGAGGTCAGGGATCTTGAGGGCGCCGTCGGAACAGCGGATCCTCGGTTCCACCTCCACAATCCACCCCTTTCCTTCGGCGAACTTCCGGACAGTGTCGACAAGATGGTCGTGTCGACGGATCCTTTTCCAGTGCGCAGCGGGACACTTCTGCAGCACATGGCATAAGGACTCTGTCCTGTTGCAACCCATCCTGCACACTCGGTCCTGTACAGGATTTGAGGGGATCCCTCTGGTTGGCAACAAGTTGCCTCGGAGCTGGACGGCCCTGACAAAGTCTTGACCGGTCCAGAAGGGTGGCGGGTTAGGAATCCAGTCGCTTGCTGGGCGACAATCCCTGCCCTGCCACAAGCCATTGCCCGAATAGCTGTTCTCGAGCCTCTCACTCATCTTCCTGGCCAGCTCTCCCATGCTCCCGCTCTCCCTGGTCCATCCGCAAAGCTTGGTATAAAGCTTTCTGCAGAATTCCAGGTGGAGCGTCGCTGACGATGTCGTGTCAGCCGCGAGAATCAGCGAACTGATTCTACTCCGGAGGACTATGGGCACAAACTCTGCGAAGCAGGTAACTCCCAATCCGCCCTCCCGTACCGGAGCGTGTATGAAGGCTTCTGCGCAGGTTCTATTGAGGTGAAGATAGCCACGTACTGCTATCCTCACGACCCTATCTACATGCCTAAGGGTCTTGAGAGTAATGACAGGTGTCTGCAAGTAGTAACCAAACTTGGGCAAGAGATATACCTTTAGGATCTCCAATTTCTGCTGCGGTTTCAGCGGCGCAGCACCGATCCTTCCAAGCTGAGTCTTGAGATCCTGCAACACTGGGCCCACCTGACCCATCACCCCAAAGTTTTCTCCAAGGTACCGGAAAGCTTCCGATGGCTTGAGCTGTCTGATGGGCTGACCACCTACCGAGAAAATCGGTGAGGTGACGGCGTAGGAGTGCTTGTTGCCACGGTTAACCCGGACAGTTACCGCAACGCACTTGGAGGGATTAAGCGCCATCCCTCTACGCTCGAAAAACTCAATGACCATCTTCAGCTGCTCCTGAGCATCCCTGGAGCTCTGGGCCAAAAGCAGCAGGTCATCGGCGTAGCCTAAGACCGCTATCTTCTGGAGCGCACCAACGGGCAGACCAAGACCAGCCCGTTCAAGATCACAGATCAGCTCGTCCAGAACAAGATTGAACAAGACGGGGGAAAGCGGGTCACCCTGCTTAACACCCCGTCTGATAGGTATATCAGATGTTCTCTTACCCCCTACCTCGACCACGGTAGTCGAATCCTCGAAAGAGTCTTCGACGTACCTTCTAGTCACCTCATCTATCCCGAACCGCTTCATAGCTCGTGCGATGGATCGTTGAGAGATGGTGTCGAATGCTTGACGCACATCGACACTCAAGATGTTATAAGGCTTCACGCCTCGACGCCGTTCCTTAATTAGAGCCTGGAGAGTAAGGTTGTTCAGAAGGACTCCGTCAATCGGCCGAAACCCCCTCTGGTGTCCGTGCAACGGTACAGAGCCAAAACGCTTTCCGACGATCCTATTGAGCACCCTGATCACTATAGACGCAATAGTGATAGGCCGCCAATTGTTAATATCCTTTAGGTCACCTTCCTTTGGTATCAGAATCGTTCTGTTCCTCTTCGACGTCGACGGCGTTACGCCGAAGAGAAACATGATGTTAAAAACCAGCACGAGTCGCTTGATCGGCACCCTCCTGAGATCTTTGATCGAAAGACCATCGACCCCAGTTGAGGGTGATTTCGACACTCGGAGAGCATCCACAATCTCCTGCTCGGAGATGGGAGTCCCGAGGTCCATAGGCGCTCGTGCGTCCTTGACGTTATCCCTATCATCATTGGATGGGTGACCAAACAGAGCGGAGAATTTTTGCTCCGCGGATCTTATGTCAGGAAAGGTATGACCCCCCACAGGTTCGTTCTTAAGTACACTGCGGGCCAGGGCGGCGCGGTCCTTCCTATACAGACGCTGGTACGTCCTGTACAGTTCGGCTCGTTGACGTTGCCGATTGAGGACCCGCCTCGACTGACTTGTCCGGCTCTGATGTTCGAGCGGTTTCCGCCACCTCTGACGCCCGTCTGCGGAAGCAGATGGCGCAGATAGGCTTCCACCTCAGACCTTACTCGCTCTCGCCGATCACTGACACTGAGTCTTGACTTAGCTCATAAAGAGATCGGTCGTTCTCTGACCATCCATCATGGCCATGCCAGTAATCTTCCAGGAACTGGGATATAACATGCCTGCTCAACGGCACGAACTCAGCTGCGTTCGGGTTCATAGGCCCACTAGTGGAAGAAGTTGGGCTGGTTACTCTCTCCTCCAAAAGAGCTTCAGCAGCCACCGAGGTCCAACCTCCGGAGTTGGGGAGCGCAGTGACCTCCTCGCTCGGCCCCTGGATTGCTCCAGAGGTGTCCTCACGAGAAGGTCCCGCCAGACCCTCGCCCCGCAGTCGCTCAAGAGTCTCCCTGTACCTGGGATTTCTCCTGCGGTTCTTAATGAAGTCCAGATTCCTGTCAGGATAGAAGGGCAGGAGATACTGGTTCACGAACCGCACGGTACAGGACAGTTCCCGTCGAGCAAGCTCGACATCGTCCCTATGACTCCAGGCTTCCGCCCTCCGGGGGTTCGCCTCATACCGGGCCTCCAGCTCACTATTGTAGGAGTCAGGGTGCGCCCTCCTCTTGTGCTGCTGTAGCCCAGCAAATGTGCTGAAAACGTGCATCACAGATAGGGCAGCTCCCTTCGTCGTCTGTAGGAGGTCCGCGACATCGCAACCTCCTGATGTGAACCCTAAGATTCGCGTCCGAAGAGAAGGACTTTCCACATTGTGGACACAGAACCATCTCCTCGGTGCTCTCTCGCCGGTTCGAATCGTACCAAAGTGGTGTGGGACAACAGGCGGTATTTAACTAACTCGCCTGCTTGCAAGAAAAGAAACGAAGCCCACACCAGATATACGCCGTCTAATAGCCGACGAAGCACGGTACCTTCTATTCCCAGGCGTGAAGGTAGGCTCACCGATCCGTTCCGAACTAAGTTGGATCGCCGTGATGAGAGCCGCTTAATGCCTGACCTGGGATCGCGTCTGCCAATTGGCCGGTCCAGGACCGTTACCAGGGGACACCACGTGGAGGTTTGACAGACACTTGCCGATAGACTCTTTGGAAACACCCAAGAGCCAAACACCGTACAAAGAGCCTAGAATGCACACTCAATAGCACAGTATAAAAAGCTCCGGATGCACCTTGGAATTTCTCGACCAGCCTCCTTCTACTCCCGCCGTTTGCCCGCCTTCTATTAAGTGAGTAGTTTCTACTCCTGCCGTTTACCTGCACCTTCCCACTGGCTATGATTCACCTACTGCCACTGCTTACCGTTGACTTCAATCTTTGATAATAGTCCCGCCGTCCACCGGACTATTTTTTTTTTTTTTTTTTTTGTTTTTTTTTTTTTTTGGACTGGAGGAGAAATGCATTTACGCACACCCGAATATAAAGAACATTACAGGTAGTGTGAGGCTCAGGCAAAAAGCCTACTACTCACTAAAAAACCACCTCCAGTGATTATGCCTGAGTGATGGAACGGCAGGCAGCACCGTGGGATTCACCGAGTCGGCGATGCCAAGGCTAACCAACCCCGACCCGGGGAAGAGCACCTCGCACTGTTGTGCGGCGGTTGAAGGTCTTATAGCAAATCATGCCTCCAATAAGAGCTCTAGACGACATCACTTTCAGATCGTTCACACGTATAAGTCCCAAGTCCCTCAGATCACGGGCAGACTTTTCGGACCACAAACCTCGCCAAGTCAGCGGGCAAGATGTAAACTGCACTGAGGAGGCACCAGTGAGCTGTTTAATGTGCACCTCATGGGGCCTATATTTTGACACTTTGTTCTCGTGCGCGGCGTCGGGGTCAAATTGATCGTTGATGATCTGCGCATCAACAACGATGGCCTTCTGGTGTTGAACAGCCACAATGTCCGGTTTCCTAATCCCAACCGCAGTACGAAGAACGGGTTCCTCCCAAACCGTGAAACCTTTGGTACGCATTTTATTGGCCAGATATTTCGACGCCGCGTTATGACGTTCAATGCGGGCATCGTGCGTACGGTGGCATTGCTGAAGGATGTGATTCAGCGTTTCGGGTACTCTGCAACCCGCTCGGCACAACCGATCATAATCTCGCCCCCTGGCCACCCTAGATCGAGTAGGGAGCGCGTTAATACGCAGCTTAACGCTGTTCACAAAATCGCTGCCACCCAGAAACTTGGTCCCGTCCGATATCCAGCGATGCTGCTGTGGAATCTTAGAAGAACCCCTCAGTGCCATACCATCTACAGAGCCAAAAAGAAGATCTGCCCAGCGTCGTTGGATCTTAGCCGGTGTGTCCAAAATTGTCCCCCTGTCGTTAAGCCTGCGAGCGCAGTCGGCGATTTCTTTCTGAAGGAAGGGCCCCGCTACCCGAACGTCTAGGGGCAATCTCTGAAGGCGTCTCATCCGCAGCTGTGGTATTACCCAACGGAGCGAGGGCAACCCCAAACCTCCGTCGCGCACTCCCGTATGGAAGTACGCATTTGGGCAGTCGGCGGGGAGAGAGAGCCATTTTCTGCAGGAGGATCTTATCTCCTTGTCCAGCCGGTTCAGATAGCTAAGGGTAAACCAACCCAGTGCCAGTTGATGGAGGAGACTAGGGATGACAACAACACGTAGGGCAAAAAGTCGTTGCTGGGGTTTCAGGGGTGCCCTGGTCAAGATATTGAGAGACCCTGCGAGTGACGACATCATCTCGGGCTTACATCTTCCCTCAGGGTTAAATGTCACACCCAGATACCTCCAGGAAGACGACCTGCTGAGAGAAGGTAAGGCGACCCCTGCGCAGAAAAATTTCTGCTTCTCGTCGATGACGATTTTCTTTAGATGTGGCACCGTCTTCCAGGATATTGTCTGGCTCTTAGCAACGTTTATGACCAGTCCACATGAGGCCAGATACCGAACAACCCATCTATAAGGCTCTGAAGTCCAATAGCCGAGGAAGCCATTAGGACAATATCATCGGCGTAAAGAGAAGCCGCTATCTTAACACCGCCCAACTCCGCACCAATCTCATCAGGCAGGGAGCGTAACAAAAAGTCCATTATGAGGTTGAAAATAATGGGGGATAGCGGATCTCCCTGCTTTACCCCACAGGAAGGTGTGATGGGGTCAGATTGCCACTCACTCGACGTCAACTTAGTGAAGCCATGCTTGTACGTAGCCATAATGTAGTTAGCAAGGAACGATGGAACTCCCTTAGCCGAAAGAACTTTCTCGATACATGCATGGCTCACGCTATCGAAAGCCTTCGATACATCAATGATCGCCACAAAAACCGAGCGCAATTTCTTTCGATGGTGGCGCAGGACGAGGTCAAGAAGGTAGGTATTACTGGCACAACCATCCATGCGTCTAAAGGCTCTTTGCCGTTTGTCCAGCTCGATTTCGCGATCAAAACGTTGTGCCAGAATTTTATGGAGGGATCGAATAATGACGGAGGAGATGGTGATCGGCCGAAAGTCCCCTGGTTCTCGAGGATCTTCCTTCTTGGGAATGAAAACAGTTCTAGACTCGAGCAGTCTGTCAGGGGGCCGATCACAAAGCAGGATGACATTCAAGAGTCGGACCAGTATGTTCGGGTCCATCTTCTTAATGTCAGCGGCAGCCACACCGTCGGGCCCAGGAGCAGAGGAGCGCTCGATGTAATTAGCCTGCAGCTCCTCCACAGATATAGGGTTAGCCAACGCACCTACAAGGTTGGAAGAAGGTGGAAGGTCAGGAGAGTTGTTGTCCTGATGCGAGAAAACACGATTCCAGAAGGGTACCATGGTATCCTTCGGAAGTGGCGCAGCATTAATGATGTTGCCGAGTACCGAATGAACCGCTCTCACCGAATTCATAGCCCACATTCTCTGGACGCGTCGGTACTCGCGCCTGCGCTCTTTGCGTTTGGGCAACACCCTACCCTGCGCCGGGCGCCGAACCGAAGGAACCTTAGGGGGGGGGATGGGGAAACGTCTATCAAGGTAATCCACCAGCATGACTCGCAGATCAAACGCGCTAGACGTACGGAGACGAGAGCAGATGTCCAAAAGGTGCTGGTCTTTCGGGTCAATGGTGTTAGGCTGATCGAGACCCTCGATGAATCTGATAATATTCAGACGGAATTCATCATCGCCTTCATCAGCACCTGCAGCCGAAGATTGGGGGAGGGAATCAGGTGTCGAGAGTTGCTGAAGGAATTGCTGAACCAGGTTCTTATAGGCCGCCGACTTTCTATGGCTCTTAACAAAATCGAGGGATCTGTTGTTGAAGATCCGATGCAAGGCCTGGTTCAGAAAGCGCTCTCCTGAAATTATTAGCTCGGCCTCGTGCCGTGCCATAACCGCCGATTCCTCCGCAGTCCATCGACGCCTCACATCGACGTTAGCTGCTAACTCTCGAGCATCGCTCCAATCCGGGTGTGCTCTACGATGGTGGACGCCTCGACCGGTCTTAGTTGTAAATGACCGGTCGCAACCTGGGAATAGGCACTCAAATCGACTCGTACCGGGGCTACCCAGTCCAGGAACCGCCGCATCGGTTCCATCCGTTGGTTGAGGCAGACCAGTGGGTCCACCTCGAGGGTTCCGAGGCCTTCTATTATTATTCATACCAACAGATTAACAACGACTGGGGGCTGGTAACCCCCCAATCTGGCGCCAGAGCCCCGTTAGCCAGCCACACGAATGTGCTGTTACCGACTCTCACCACGAGGAGGTGGGGTTGGACTTAAGAGAGTTAAATAAGTGAGTGTTGTTTACTTCCGCCGTTAGCCCGCGCCGTCTATTAAGAGAGTACTTTATACTCCCGCCGTTTGCCCGCCTTCTATTAAGTGAGTAGTTCCTACTCCCGCTGTTTACCTGCACCTTCCCACTTGCTATGATTCACCTGCTGCCGCTGCTTACCCGAAACGAAGCGAACTGCGCTACCTGCGACAGTCGTGGTATTCGCTAATCGCATAACCCGAACTTTTCCTTACTCACGTTACGATCTGCGCAGCCTGAATTTCTGGTCTTCTGCTCTCGCCATTCACTCGACATCGCCAATTCCTGAAAGCGGTTAGTTTCGTACACACTTCGCAATGTCTGGTGTTGCATGTGATCAGTAATCAGATGAGCATAAGTACCTGGCGTGTTTTCGATATTTAACGATCTGGTTCCATATGTAGCGACTTTTTCTGCATTACAAATGTTTACGGCCATACCACGCTGAATATGCCAGTTCTCGTCCGAACATTAAATATGTGAGAGAAGACACCAACATTTATACAGAAAAAGAAGCGGACTTCTTTAAGTTGAAAAACTACTTAATAACTATCGGACAAACGTTTCATACTTACACCACTAAAAACGACAAAACTCACGCGTTCGTATTGAGGGGCCTTAACTACAACGCCGAATTAGAGAATATAAAAGCGAATTAATTAACGACTACAAAATAGATGTTAAAAACATCTACCTAATGAGGGGCACACATAACCCCCTATACCTTGTTGTTACTGGGTTTCATGTAACAATCGGTATGTTCCGTATCATTGTATTTTCCCACACACTCTTTGGCTATAGTGGTCCAAGCCACTTTATTCTTATTTCATTTATTTTACATCTGATTTTATTTATAAGTGTTTGGTTCAACCTTTCATTCAAACCATTTGAAAAAGGTGAATCTACGGCAGTGAAGATTAATTTGATATTTTTTTCTTCCAGAAATTTCTTGAATTCTTTTGAATTGATGCCTGGATACTGATCTGAGAGAATAGTTCCTACTTCTTCAATTTCAGAGAGGTTTTCCATTAATTTGATGAAGTCACTTGCATTTTGTGTTTTGGAGGTTAGGATATAAGCATATCTTGTAAAATGATCCACAAGTAGGTGCATATACTTTATTGTTGAACGTGATCCTCCAAAACCACCAATGGTATCTATCGACATAATTTCAAAAGGTTTTGTGGCTGGGCCCAGATGTGACAATAATCCTATTTTCTTTTCTACTCTTGACTTATTTTTTAAACATGTAGTGCAATTTTACATACTTTTTTTATGTTATAAGTTAAATTTTTGACCGTGTAAAAAGGTCCGATCATATTTTGCAATTGCCTGATTCCTACATGGCATAAGTCTTTATGTATAGTTTCGATTAATTTAATACTGAAAGTTTCTGATAAAATGATTTTTTCTTTTTTTCGAACTTTCTTGAAGTAAACATTAGCCTTTGTTGTGAAATTTTTGTCTGTTTTTTGAATACTTGGGTTTTTCTTCTGATCTTCTATTATATCCTCTAATTTTATTAAATTGACTATTTTTAATTGTTCCTCTTCATTTTCATCTGGTTCCAGAACAGGATTTCTGCTAAGGCAATCGGCTTCTGCATTATATTTACCTGAAGAATATTTCACTTGAAAGTCATATTGTGAGAGGTAGTAAGATAGATCTCCTAATTCTTCATCAGTCCTTGCTTTTATGTTCATATTCTCCAGAGGTTTATGATCCGAAAATACCGTAAATTTTCTTCCAATTAATTTGTGTTGCCAGTATTTCACACACTCCTTTATAGCTAAACATTCTAAATAATGGCTTTCTTTCTCTTTGCACCTCATTTAGCTTTTTGAGAAATATGCTATTGGTTTTTCTTCTCCATCTCTTTGTGGTTGTTTTAGTACTCCACCTACACCCAACAAACTTGCATCTGTATAGATATGTATGGGTAAGTTTTGGTCAAATATTGTCAATACTGGTTGAGTGCACAATACATCTTTCAGCTTTTCAAATGATTCTTGACATTCTCTGGTCCAAATAAATGCCTGTCCTTTTCTAAGAAGATTGTGCAGAGGATCTAACAGTAAAGCTGCATTAGAAACGTATTTGTGATAAAAATTTATTTTACCCAAGAATTGCCTTACATTTTTTTGGTTTTTGGGAACTGGAAAATTTCTAATTGCTGTTAAATTATCTTTTAATGGTTTAACCGAATTGTTCTGAATAATATGGCCAAGGTATTTAATTGAATCAGCTGCAAATTTGCATTTTACAAACTTCAACCTGAAACCTTCTTCCTTAATTGCTCGAAACAATTCCTTCAAATGTTCCATATGTTCAGAGAAAGTTTTTGAAAAAACCAAGAGGTCATCAATGTAACACACAGTGAAATTTGAAAGTTTATGTTTCCTTATAATATTGGACATAATTCTCTGAAATATCGCTGGTGAAGTTTTCAAACCGAATGGTAGACAAGTCCACTGAAAATGACCTTCTTGTGTGACGAAAGCAGTCTTGTATCTATCGGTGACTCGTAGCGGAATCGACCAAAACGCTGAATTTATGTCCAGAGTTGAAAAAAATTCACAGTCTCTAGTTTTTTCGACTAAATCCTCAATAAGGGGAAAAGGTTGTGCTTGGGGAACTACAATTTTGTTAAGATCTCTGAAATCTATGCACAATCTTGATTTTCTATTTTCTTCCCTTTTGAATGCTAATGTTACTGGGGATGCAAACGGACTGTACGATTCCTCTATCAACTTTCTGTCCAATAATTTTGAAATTTGTTCTTCGATTTCTTTTCTGTCATCCATCGTGCATCTATATGGCCTCTTAGAGCAATACTTTTCAACCAATAAATCAATATGTGCCTCATATCCTGACACAGTGCCGATATCGTATTTATCTTTCGCAAAAATAGATCTATTTTCTGCTATCAATTCATCAATCTTTGATTTCTGATCGTAACTTAAATGGTTCACATTAAGATCAAAATTTCTTTCTTCGATACCTTCATGAAGTTAACAGAGTATTTGTCATCTATTATTTTTGAATAATTTCAATTCCTTCTGAAATGAATATACTCTTTTATTTTCTTCTACATTAGTATTGATTTAGAATTGATGTTTTCTTTTGTTGGAACTGCTTGACTTATTCTCAAATTTTCATCTTGTTTCAAGTAAAAATTCTTTATACAATCCAGTCCAATCAAAAAATCATAATCAAAATTTTTTTCGTCTATTATAAACGCATTGACTTTTTTTCTACATCGAAAATTTTTATATCCAATGTTACAAGACCATTCGATTTTTTTACGCCTTTAATCGTTTTTAAGTTAGTGTTATTATTTTCATTTCTGTGCTCATTATTTATCTTCAAAAGTCTTGAGTTTATCAATGAAACATTTGAACCAGAGTCATATATTCCAAAAACTTCAAGATTTTTATTCAATACGAGCTTTATTTTGATTAATGGCGGTACATTAAGTTTTTTGAATCCTCATGTTTTATTTCGCATTCTAATTCTGAATTGTTCACGAGTCTAATTTCTCTTTTCCCTTTAACTTTATTATTTTCATTATACCAACATAACGATTCAGGATGAAAGCGTTCGCCTTTTTTCAATCTTTCACAGATAGTGCATTTTTGTTTCCTATCTATGTTCAGTTTTCTATCATTGTTTTGTTTAACCAACTTATTTCTATTGACAAAATGCTCCAGCTTACCAATTTCATTGAATAGATCTTTTGTTTCAAAAATATTTTCATTATTAATCCTATCAGTAATGAATGTTGGTAACCCAGCAGCAATTATCTGAATGAGAGTACTTTGATCAATAGTTCTACTCATTTCGAGCATTAATCTTTCTTTTCTTATCTATACTAATATACTAAAAGAATAATATCCATGGCAACCGATTTGGTGATTTGGGGGTTTTTGGTTGGGGAGTGAGGTGGAGCTCGGGGGGGTGGTTTTTTCCGAGTTTGAACGGTTGGATGGGGTAGAGGAAGGTTGCGGCTTCGGCGTTTGCTATATTTCGAGGGTATCGGAGGTCCGGGGGTATTTTAAAAAATTCACGAAAATCGCGAAAAATCCCTAACTAATCGGGATTTTCAAAAAATTTTTTCGACCCTAAGGAGGGTCGCGGGGGGTCGGTATCGATCGCTATCGACGCAAAATCGCGAAATCTACGTTTTTGCAAAAGAAATCGAGACGATATCTCTTTTCGTTTAGAAATTATCGATATTTGAAATTTCGGGGACGACAATTTTGCAGGGGTCGGATTTGAAACGATCCCACTTTTCCGACAACTCCTCCGACCCGGCTCGAATTATGGTCAAGGGGATCATGCCAGACGAAAGTTGAATATCGCCCCCAAGGGGCAGTGAATTTTTCATTAGGTTTTTAGATCGCTAATATTTTAATTAATTCCCGAAAATCGACAATTTTTACGAAATTTCCAAAAATCTCGACCAATCAGAAAATTCGACCGTCTGACAAACGTCAGTTGATATTCAATATGTCCGCCGTTAGCGTCCCTTCCCGAAAAATTCAGACTTAAATCGAGGAATTTGGACCGAAATCGACGTGAAAAGTGCTGAAATGTGTGTAAAAACGTTAAAAACTGTGTGTTTAAAGTGTTTGTTCGGTCGAAAATTTGACAAAAATGGGCGATTTCGTTCTACAAGAGATAAGCTTCTCTTCTCTGAACTGGAAGCCTCGAGAATCTAGATGGAATTGTTGGAATTTTCAGTGTTTCCCGATAGATCGTACCTGAAAGTGATATTAAAAAGTAAGTTGAGATCATATTTATTCGTTATTCAATACATTCTTTCGATTAAACCATCTTTTTTACGCTTTTCGTTATACTTTTCATGAGAACTAAAAACCACCCTCGGAACTGTTAAGTTTAAACGATGAATTTTCGGGTAAATCTTATCGATTACGCTATGAAATCGTATCACTTCTCAAGATTAAAGTGTTTTTCACAATAATTTTAATCTTTATAACCGATTTTCCACCAATTTCCTCCAAATTTTCTCAATAAACCAACATTAGTTACATTCGTAACATCGAACGCAATTTGTAACCGTTATACTCGATAATATTCAAACCGAACGTAACACCAGGTCTAGATTGTAACACAAATGTCACAATAATTTCTGTGTGGTTAAACCACAGAATATTATGATACGAATTATTTCAGGTTTATTTGTTCGTCACAATTGTCTGTGTTTTCATAACCTTCGAGCTTTAAATGTACCAACTACTCTTAAATACAATATAATATATAAATTGATAAAAAACGATATTTTAAGTATTTATTACACAGAGATTTTCAGGAATATCGAGGATCGGCCTTTCCCTTCAAATAAAGACTGAGGATCAATGACCTTTGACACGAATCAGCTTTGAAAAACATATCTAAAGTAAGTATTGGTCGTAATTTTCCTTTCAAAAACCCTTTCTCGAGAAAATATGATAATTCTTGATAATGCAACATTCTAACATATCAATTTCGACGAAATTAAAACATAACCAAACACTCCTACCCTGTGTTTACATTGTACAGAAGGTTGAAAGTGAAAACGCATTCATTCAATTCGTTTTTATTGATAATAATTGATTTTTTTTGCAGGTTTGGAAAGAGAAAATAACTATTGAAAACCTACATCTAACAAACAAGGTTTATACTGTTCATATTATGTTCGGAGTTGATAAACAGAAAGATAGAATGGAACGCTAAATGAAAAGAATTGAGCAAGACAGAATGATGAAGAATGCAAGGTATAAATCACCTCAAGGAAGAAGAAATATCGGTCAACTCAGAAAGAGATGGAGTAATAACTTACGTACCGAATAGACATCATCAAAAGAATAGGCCCCGAGCCTAAGAGGAAAAAATGGAAGCAAGCCCTGAGCAGGAGCTTCTGAGCGCTCGTTCTCTGGTGGAGCAATAGGACTATCATCTCAAAACTCTGTATATGACTTGAAATTGATACTTTATATATAAACAATTAAAAAAATTCAATTCTATGGTCACACTTGAAAATTAAATAATTAAATTTATGGTTCTGATGATGCGATCCTCTTGAAATTTGGCATGAACATTCAGTATATCAATCTTTATACCAGGAATAAATTTCACTCAATTCAGATATCTTGTTATGAAAATATAATTTTTTTTTTCAATATTCAATATTCATTGAATTTTCTATAGTTCGGATGATGCTATGATCTTCAAATTTTGCACAAACATTCAATATATAAATCTCAATTCCAAAAATAAATTCATTTCATTCGGATATCTTGTTATGGAAATATGAAGAGTCTTTCCTTTAATATTCCAATTGGAATTTCTATGGTTCTGATGATGCTATCCTCTTGAAATTTTGCATGAATATTCAGTATATCACTCTCAACTTACAAAATGAATTTCATTTGAATCGGAAAGTTGGTTATGGAAATAAAAAAATTCTTCTTTTCAATATTCTAATTGAATTTTCTATGGTTCTGTTAATACTATGGCCACAAAATTTTGCGAGAGGCTCACTATGAGCATCTGGCAAGTTGCTGCAAAATTTCATTCCGTTTGCCCTCGTTTTGTGTGAAATATTGAGGAACAAAAATTTTGAATGGCCACTTTTTATGGAACACCCTGTACGATTTTTCTGGTTAACGAACTTAACCGAGCTATTTGGGAGCTGAACACACCCTGAAAATTTCAAGTCTCTAGGACAATCCGTTCGAGAGTTATTGTGCTCACGGACGGCCGGCCGGCCCTACAGAATTTGATTTGACCTCATATTTTCCATCAGGGAGTCGAACCCTATCGTTTGAGACCATTTTCGGCTCAAAATTCGAAAATTACAGACATTTGGGCAAAACGATATAGCACTCGTCTAAGTAGAACGAGCGCTCAAAAAGACGAAGAAGAATTAGAGGTATGTTCTTATTTATTCAAGCATGTTTGCTATGATTTGAGAGGTATGGAATTAGTGTTCTTTCATTCATTTCAATGTCAGATAGTTCATCATCTGTATAGCGTTTACATTGGACACTTAGGATTGTACAGTTTCAGCCGATCATCTTGAAATTTGTATTTAATACCATTATGAGACTCACAATTATGCTAAAATGTTTGGAGAGCGTACTATTGGAAAATTTACATCAATATGTTTCAAACCCATATTTCAAAATACTATTCGATAGCAACCTCAAAATTTTTACTTATTACTCCTATTTTTTGCAGGTCCTGAAGGTTCGATATGGATTACCCGATGAAATTTTACTGCAATATTGAATAGTTGGGCTGATGATAATTTACAGAATGTTCTAAAATAAAGAAAGCCACTCATGAAAGAATTTGTGTTCACAAAATCAATGTAAGATCCATTCCTTTTTATGATAACTTCCTGAAGGAATAGCATGGAAAAAATCGAAAGTTTTGAGGTTGAAAGGTGAAATTGAATTCTCATATAAACTGGATGAGACTAAGAGTTTTCAAGAATGATTTTTCGTAAACACAACAGGGGTGGATCTAAAATTTTTGGTTTCTGCTACATAACTGGACCTTTTCAACGAGATCGGTGAATTTTTCCAAATGATAAATTATAAAGGAAGGAATTTCAAATCAATTATATTCGAGATTTATATAGGGTGTTTGTATTAAACATGTCAAATATTTATATTTGGTGCTTTAAAAGATTTGAATATACTGAATTCCTACGTTGAAATCGGAAGATTATGTCAATCAAATTTGCCTTTGGTATCCTTTTAATTTCTGAATCTCGAGTTATTTCTTTTGATAGTTGTTGAGTTTACGAAAAGAAATTCTGAGAACTTTTAGGCTTGACCTGTTCCTATGTAAATTTCACTTTTATATTCACACCTGTGTCACCTAAGAAATTTCGATTTGTCAAGCTGTTATTTATTGGGATTACCTGAGTTTGATAATTGAATTTTTCTCTGGGAGCGGAGGAGAAAATTTCAAAATTTCGAGTTGATTCTTTCGATAGTTGTTGTGTTTACGAAGGGCAATTCTGAGAACTATTAGGCTCATCCTGTTCATATGTGAATTCAACTTTTCCATTCAAGCTTTAAGCAACCTGGGAAATTTCGATTTTTTCGAGCTTTTTCTTTCGGAAGTCATCGGGTTTACGGGCGGCCGATAGGCCGACCGCCGGCCGTCAGGCCGGTTGTAAACCCGATAACTTTCGGAAGAAAAAGCTTGAAAAAAATCGAAATTTCCCAGGTTTGCTTAAAGCTTGAATAGGAAAGTTGAATTCTCATATGAACTGGATGAGACTAAGAGTTCTCAGAATTGCCTTTCGTAAACACAACAACTATCGAAAGAATCAACTCGGAATTTTGAAATTTACTGGCTGAGTTCACTGCCCCAAAAAAAAATTCATATTATTTCGCTAAATTGTAGTCGTTTTTCCTATAGATCACTGGAGAAATGTGAGATATTCATTCGAATTACGTTCATTCTTGAAGAAATGTCACAAATATGTTTCGGATCATACGAGGGGAAATCGAAAAATATGTTTCGGATTTATACGAGGGTAAATCGAAAATTTTTTATTTCTGCGTTATAACAGGGACTCTTCAACGGAATCAAAAATTTTTTGAATTTCGAATGGTTTACCATGATAGTGCGTTTTCGAATGAATTATGTATCGGATTTATACAGGGTCCTTCCACAAAGAATTTCTACTTCATAACACACAAACATTTCAATAGTCGCTCTGAGTGTATACAGGGTGTGTCTATAAACATGTTTAATTTTTGATGGAGAAGATATATGTTCGAATATACAGGGTGGTCTCAAATGTTTCAAATTATACAGGGGGTATCAGTAAACAGAGCGATACCATATTGTTCATCCCATAATAACCAACCATCTTATATTCTGTACATTCACGTTATTACTTTGGAGAAAAAACTATGTCAGAGAGATAGCCTCAAATAGATCAAATATCTATGAAAATAAATAACCAATGATGATTATCTATGGGCGTATACAGAACGATTCGACTGACCTACTGTTCGTATGACCTATCGGTTCAATTGATCTACCGGTTATATTGATCTACTGACAAGGTAGATCTATGGGCTCACTAGTAGCATACTCTAATAAAGTACCTGTTTGGTATTTGAAAGATAGTGCGTATCTACCAGCGGACCAACTTTTCTCTCGAATGTTCGACAAAATGTTTGTTTCCATTCTGACCACTCAGATTGTGCAGTTAATTTCAATATCATGGAATTGTACCATTCTAAACATGATTTATCTAGAAATATTCTAAATATTTCCACTTTTTCTTCATCTTCATTGATGTTAAATCTTGTACATTCTTTTCGAAGAACTCCATCCACTGGTATGCATTGACATTTTCTTACCATCAAATTTCTCAAGAACAAACCTCTCAGCAATTTTCCTCACATTTGGTTTCTTATTTTCTTGCGATTTTCTTCTAGCTCTCCCAAGATTTTCACCAGTGAAGTATTTTCATTACTGATTGAATCAACGTCTGAATTCTTCATATCTGCTTCCTCCAGATACTCATCTTGAAAGATTATATTACCATCATTATCAAAATAAGCTTTTTTCAAATCTTCTGTTAAGGAAATCCAAACACTCCTTCGTTGATATCTTTTCTTCAATGTATTTTTCACTCTTGTAAATTATTTGAAGTACATATTTCTTTATGAAGAGATATAGACTGATACTCTTCAGGTACCAAAAACGTTTTATTTTCCTCAGTTTGAATCGAAGTTAAAGCTAAAAAATTAGACTTTCCATCTTCTGTTGGTTTAATTTGAAATGAGAACTTCAATCTTGACATTTTTTTCTGTTGCTTGCAAAAATGTCGTTTTATAATGAATTGATAGCCTCTCTTCTTATTGTAGATTAATAACTAAATTGAGTTTCTCTGAAATGGAGATTCTATTTAATATTGAAATATACAAACATAGGTAAAATCTTACCTGAAATGGAGAAAGAAACGACATTTTAAGCTATTAATTACAATTATTAAAATATGACATTGACAAACAAAAACGATTAACATAGTAACGTACAACAAGCAATGTGATTTTAAAGGAAAAAGGTAATTTTTCCTTTATATATATGATAAAATCAGGAAAACAGGAATAAAAGGGGTCAGTATAAGAGTGCACAACGGTTATACTTGTCCGATATTCTTTCAGTCCTACAATTCACACGTAGTCTACCACTTTGCTTGTTTCTCGTATAAACAGGTTGGGTTTGGCCAGGTGAAATTAGAGGGTTGAAAAGGATATGTCGAACTTGCTACAGCATTGGTTCGGTTATGCCCTCCGGTCTGACTATGAGTGACACGCCATAAAGGACAGACTAACTACGGGCACTAAGGAGCAGGACAAAGCAGGAAAGGTATTCGATTGAACGTACTATAGCATAGGTTTGCATCAGCCCTCCGGTCTGACTATGAGTAACACGCCATAAAGGACAGACTAACTACGGGCACCGGTTATACGGACAAACGTACTATAGTAGGCTAACTACGGATACCTGGACAAACTAGGAAAGGTATTGTCAAGGATCTGACGGAACAGCTATGTAGGTAGACTCAACGAGGTATAAAAATAGGACTGCAATAAATCGGCTCGGTACTTACAATTCAATTGCACTAGCACTCACTGAAGCAAAAATGTAAAAAGAATTCAGAAAATTCAGAAGCTCAAAAAGAAATATGATAAGACGTTTGTAGCAGCGAATAATTCGGAACTAATTACCGATGTAGGGAAACCCCGCCTTTTATAATCTTCCGGAGGGGGGTGGAAAAGGTAGGCGCAGAAACGTTAAAATTTTCAGGAGAGTACCTCGGTAAAAACATCTTAAAACTGGCTTATCGTACGTATGTGCAAAAAACGGCGTTATCGGCGATCGGCATTGTTCTTGCGGACTGTTCTACGATGTTTTCTGTATGAAAAACAAAATCAATCGCTAAATGTTCGGTTTTTTCGATTGTTTTGAATTAATTCTGAACGGAATAAAAATTCACGAATTTAAAATGAAAACTCGGATAAATTAAATGAAGACTACGGTTTTTCCTGATTGTTGTGAATTAATTCTGAACGGAATAAAAATTCCCGAATTTAAAACGAAAACTTGAATAAATTATTTTAAAATGAAGATCAATTACTCAGTAGCCCAGTTATAAAATTGAACTTCATTACATCCCCCCTGCTACGGAAAGAAAATTCAATCAATAACAATTTGAATTTTCGCGGCTCCCAACTATCGCAACAAACAAGTCAACGAACTAATACGCCCCTGTGCTCGAAATCAGACTTACAATAATCATACAGCTAGTAGTTCCTCTGGGTAACCAAGCAGGTCCAAGTCCAATTCGTAGTTCCATATTATGTTCTGTGGTTCAAAGTCGTAGTTGGTATTCTGTGCGCAGTTGTCATCGCTCAGCGCAGGTGTCGCCGCCATGTCGTTGTTTACTTCATTCTGTTCTCGTGGTTGTTGGTCGGTGTGAACAATGAATTAATTTAATTAGTAAATGTGTAAAGTGGACTGGCGATGGATATAAAAGCCGAGGATTGTTCTTACACTTGATGCACAGTAAGTTTGTAATTATAAGTCTTACTCGATGTGGTTCCAAAATAGTGCTTCGCAGATGGTGAAAGCACAATTACGACAGCCCCATCATTCATGTGTACAGGGGTGGATGTTCTAATTTCCCATGGTGTAGTCGGCGTCCGGGACTGGTGCAATAGGTGGAGCGTCGGTGTGGACTGTGGGTGGAATATCGACGTCGGCCCAGACAGATGACTTACAGGTGGGTAGTTCCCCGTAAATATTAGTGAATAAATAATTGATTAGTTCCAACCATTTGATTCCAGTGAAATTTCTCCCATATTCTCCTGTTTTCCTGGCGAGTTTTCTTCGAGAAACTGTGTTTCCCATTTCCATAGACGGTTAAATAATGAACGGTAAAACAATAATGTCTGATTCGGAATGAAAACGGTGTAATGGGTTGGACCCATTGGAATCATAAACGGATTTAACAGTTTTGAATTAGAAATAACCTTGTTTCATTCAACGGTATCAGTTCAGAAAACTATATCAGTCATGCAGAAAACGAAAACAAATATTCATTAAAAGCTTTAATACAACATTTCAGACAGTTTACCCAATTTGTTGTCGTTTTCAGGTAGAGAAAGAATTAAGATCAGACAAAATTACCAGGTACTGTTATGAAACTGTTACTATCATGTAGTAGGTTATTTGAACGGTTTTCAGGTAGTGGTTGGACGGAAAATAAAACGGTTGGTTGGAAATGACGGTATAATGGTACATAATATGTTACTAATTTGTACGGTTTTCTTCCCAGGTTGCAGCGCGCCTCGTGCATCTGGGGCAGGCACGGAGGGCCAACTCCCTGCTGGTGGGGAGTCTCACTCGTCTGGAACCTCTGTGAGCCGGTCGTACCCGTCGAATCAGCGAAGCGGTCCCCCTTGGTCTGGACTGGGATGGAAGGTCACATTGAACGGCCACCTCCCTCTGGTAGGTGTGACAGGGACAATTCCGGGAGAGGGTGCCCAGCAAACCACAACGGCTACAGAATAGGGACGGTGTTCCCGTGCAGTTGGTTCTGCTGTGTTCCCCTTGGCCACATTTCCAGCACATGCCAGGACGGAGTTCCAGGTATACATTGTGGCCCATGGTACCAACAGTACGGACTCTGGAAGGTAAGTTAGTTCGGGGCTTTTTGGGATGGAGAGGACGGGATTTTTGATTATGTTCTCTGGGCTCTTCCCAGGTGTCTACTTCCATAGGAGCTGCTCCACGGCTGGATGTGGCGGTTTCCCCATCTTTGTTCTTGCCGGACGATTCCCTATGGTGGTGTTGCCCAGAAGTGGACGGTGAGCTGGACTGGTTGGTGGTTTCCAATGGCAGCGGAACGCTGTCGTCAAGAATCGGGTATTCATAAGCGTTGTCCTCAAACGGGTCCACAAAGGACATGTCTTCACCGCAGGAATACTCGGACATGGTTTAGTGATCTGTGGATTAAAAAAAATACGGGTAAGCATATAAACGATACTTTCTATTTTAGTTTTTTCAGCACAGAGAGGACAACACATATGATGGCTTACGGTGTGTTTCAATCTTTGCACATCCATATTCGTAGAACGGTACCTGAAGGGCAGCGGAACTTAAAACGGTGACGGCGACGGGCGACTGGGTAAGGGAGCAGGGCTGTTATCCTTTCTTTAAGGTGTCTGGTCCAGAGCCGGGGTTCAGGCTGGGCCTTCACCCTAGCAGCGGTTCTGGGAGTCAACCTTACGGTGCAGCTCGGTTTTGGGGTGCCTGCCGGTATTTCTGGAGGTGATGTCGGGTCCAGGCCCAGTAACGGCGGGGGAGGTGGCAATGGCGAGGGGTTGTTATGCACTTCTACCAGCAGGACCTCGGCTGGAGGATGCCATTCCCACTGGGCGGCTGGTCGGCGTAGGGCTGGCTCCTCCTGTAACAACCCCTCCACGAACCAGCGGACGGATGGGTGCAGGGTCGTCAGGACCCGTCGGTAGACCTCGTCCCGAGGGGTGGCCCAATGCTGTCCCAGGACGACATCAGAACATGGGTGTCGGCCGGTGACGACGTCCAACGCCGTCAGCCCCAGTGCCCACAGGTCCACCCCCAGTCCATACGGTGCCTCCCTCCGTTGTTCCGGAGCCCAGTATGGCTCCGTGCCTGCATTGCTGGTAAAAAGGTGGTCCGGTTCCAGTTCATCCGCCACCCCGAAGTCGGCGATCTGGAAGACGTGGCCTTGACGGAGGATATTGCCCGGTTTCAGGTCGCGGTGGGCCACGTTCTGCCGGTGACACTCTGCTAACCCAGCCGCTACTTGCCGGAAAATCCGGTAAAAGGAGGACGGTTCTTCCCTCGGTCCTTCCCGACGAATATGAGTGTCGAGGTCCTCCCGGCACAGCGGCATGACCAAATAACGGAAGGGGGGCTCCACCACTTCGTCATACAGAGGCAGGATGTTTTGGTGGTCAAACTTTCGGAGGATCTGGGCCTCTCTGACGGCGTAGACGGTCATGCCCACCCTTTTGACGGCCACCGAAGTGGTGCAGCCACGCCTATGGGCCCGGTAGACGGAACCAAAGCCCCCCTCGCCCAGCAGTTCTTCCAGAACGTCCCTGCTCGGGCGCCATTTTTGTAACGTGGTTTTCTCGGCGAAACTTACCTCGAGCGCCAGCTATTCTTTTTTCTAATAAGGGAGAATAGCAAACCTACCAGGGCAGCTGCTAGTCAGAGACAGAGTTCGTCGTTATCTAAGATATTAGCGATAACAGAGAAAATCAGAAATAGAGCAAATTTACACAGTTTATTCAGATAGCGAAAAATAGTTATACAAAAAAATACAGTGAAATAAGACGCTATATGAAATCAATACAAAATATAAATTGGTCAGTTTTGTCTGACTGCGAGCACTTTCAAGAGAAACAAAGATTTTCCCGGTACGAGTCAGCCAGAATAGAAAGTAAGTTAATTTAAACGGTTAATTCAAATATATATGATAAAATCAGGAAAACAGGAATAAAAGGGGTCAGTATAAGAGTGCACAACGGTTATACTTGTCCGATATTCTTTCAGTCCTACAATTCACCACGTAGTCTACCACTTTGCTTGTTTCTCGTATAAACAGGTTGGGGTTTGGCCAGGTGAAATTAGAGGGTTGAAAGGATATGTCGAACTTGCTACAGCATTGGTTCGTTTATGCCCTCCGGTCTGACTATGAGTGACACGCCATAAAGGACAGACTAACTACGGGCACTAAGGAGCAGGACAAAGCAGGAAAGGTATTCGATTGAACGTACTATAGCATAGGTTTGCATCAGCCCTCCGGTCTGACTATGAGTAACACGCCATAAAGGACAGACTAACTACGGGCACCGGTTATACGGACAAACGTACTATAGTAGGCTAACTACGGATACCTGGACAAACTAGGAAAGATATTGTTAAGGATCTGACGGAACAGCTATGTAGGTAGACTCAACGAGGTATAAAAATAGGACTGCAATAAATCGGCTCGGTACTTACAATTCAATTGCACTAGCACTCACTGAAGCAAAAATGTAAAAAGAATTCAGAAAATTCAGAAGCTCAAAAAGAAATATGATAAGACGTTTGTAGCAGCGAATAATTCGGAACTAATTACCGATGTAGGGAAACCCCGCCTTTTATAATCTTCCGGAGGGGGGTGGAAAAGGTAGGCGCAGAAACGTTAAAATTTTCAGGAGAGTACCTCGGTAAAAACATCTTAAAACTGGCTTATCGTACGTATGTGCAAAAAACGGCGTTATCGGCGATCGGCATTGTTCTTGCGGACTGTTCTACGATGTTTTCTGTATGAAAAACAAAATTAATCGCTAAATGTTCGGTTTTTTCGATTGTTTTGAATTAATTCTGAACGGAATAAAAATTCACGAATTTAAAATGAAAACTCGGATAAATTAAATGAAGACTACGGTTTTTCCTGATTGTTGTGAATTAATTCTGAACGGAATAAAAATTCCCGAATTTAAAACGAAAACTTGAATAAATTATTTTAAAATGAAGATCAATTACTGAGTAGCCCAGTTATAAAATTGAACTTCATTACAAGTTTACAAAAAAATCATACTATCGCGAGAAGCGCGAGAATCGCGCAGTCAACAAACAGTGCCAGTAAAACCGAAATATGTGAACGCTCCACCACCCGAAAAAAACGCGTGGGAAGAACTAAAAACAGAAAAAAACAGTGAAGTGCAAGTGACACAAAACCAGAACACCAACCCTACCGGCGAAGCTTCCTTCTCGGACATCCAAAGCGAATGGAATAAACTTAACAATCACATTAACATGAATAAATTTTTCAGTGATCTAAAAATGATAAATCAAAAAATGGAAAAGTGCAACGACTATAAGGACAAATGGATGGTGCTATATAATTTTTGAACAGTATGCCAACTAATGGGTACTAGGGGGACCGTGTTAAACCTGGCGACCTGGAATTCTAACGGGGTCAGATTAAAAGAGAACGAAATTTCACATTTTTTGAAACAAAGAACATTAGATATTTTTGCATTAACGAAAGTAGATTAAAATCAAAGGACAAATTCAAAATTAAAGAATTCCAGGTCATTAGGAAAGATCGTTCAGGTAACATTAGACACGGGGGTATAATTGTCCTTGTTAGAAAGGGTATCCCATTCAAAGAGATTCCCGAAATTCAGTGCACATTAGAGAACGTCGGCATTCAACTTTCTAACAGCTTAAAAATAATTGCCATTTACAATAGCCCTTCAAACAAATTCCAAGAAGGTGAACTCGAAAATCTCTTAAACGCAGACAAAACCATTGTTGTCGGCGATTTCAACGCTAGACACGATACCTGGGGCTGTCATTCTAACAACACAAACGGACGAATCCTTCATAAATTCCTTCAAAACAACCCGAACCTCTTTGTCCACCATTCCCTGGACCCTACCCATTATCCCACGAACAATAGCACCCCTACAACAATAGACTTAATCCTGACCCGGTCCGTACCTGACGTCGCCGAACCCGAATCTATCCCAGAACTCCCGTCAGACCATAATGTCGTAACGGTTCAAATTAAAAACATCAGTCACGAAGCGCCTACAAAGAAAATCTTCGATTATTCGACCACAAATTGGAAAGAATATCGGAGAATTCTAAACAGTAAAATCGTCATTTGTAATAACATAGACTCGATAGAAAAGTTGGAGAAGGAAGTCTCGGTTTTCACAGAAATAGTCGTCTGCGCAGGAAACCGGACGACAAAAACAAAATTCATTAGGCCATATACAGAAGAATTGTCACCCGAAATCAAAAATTTAATCAAAATAAGAAATAATACGAGAAAACGCTGGCAAAGAAATCGCGATCCTTTCGATAACGATACGTGTAAATTATTAACTAACCAAATCCGCGAAGAAATTAAAAATTACAAGAACCAAAAATGTCAGAAAAACTAGAAAAATTAAACCTGGCGGACGGTTCCTTGTGGAAGACGACTACATTCATGAGAAAAAAACGCGCCGAGATCCCTACTTTAACAAAAAATTCTGTCGACTACATTACAGACGCACAAAAAGCTGAACTTCTGGCGGAAACCTACGAGAATATACATGATCTAGGACCGACAGACAGCCCAGAAGATCAAAAAATAATTAAATTGGTGGAACAGTTTCTTAGCAACAAAAAATGTTGTCCTAACGAAACCAAAAAACACCACACAGACCCAACAGAAATTAAAAACATTATTAAAACACTCCCTAAAAACAAATCACCCGGTCTAGACGAAGTGGACAACAGGCTGATTAAAAATCTCACAAAAAAGGCCATTGTTCAGCTTAATTACATAATTAACGCTGTGATTGACCTACAACATTGGCCAAGTGCATGGAAAACTGCGCTAATAATACCAATACACAAAGGGGGTAGTGATAAAAATCTACCCCAAAACTACAGACCTATCAGCTTGTTGTCCACTTTAGGAAAATTAACAGAAAAAATTATTTTGCGCATATTAAAAAAAACCATAAGACGAACGGAGCTTACAGACGATACGCAATTCGGTTTTAAGGATAAACATAGCTCAACACACCAAATTTGTAGAATCGTTACGGACATTATCAACAGTTATAACAAAAATGGAAGCAAGCCCTGAGCAGGAGCTTCTGAGCGCTCGTTCTCTGGTGGAGCAATAGGACTATCATCTCAAAATTCTGTATATGACTTGAAATTGATACTTTATATATAAACAATTAAAAAAATTCAATTCTATGGTCACACTTGAAAATTAAATAATTAAATTTTATGGTTCTGATGATGCGATCCTCTTGAAATTTGGCATGAACATTCAGTATATCAATCTTCATACCAGGAATAAATTTCACTCAATTCAGATATCTTGTTATGAAAATATAATTGTTTTTTTCAATATTCAAATTGAGTTTTCTTTAGTTCGGATGATGCTATGATCTTCAAATTTGCACAAACATTCAATATATAAATTTCAATTCCAAAAATAAATTTCATTTGATTCGGATATCTTGTTATGGAAATACAGGGTGTTTCATTGGGAAAGGGAAATACTTCACAGGTACATAGGTGGCACCAAGACGGTTCTAGAGATACCCCATTTATTGGGTCTCACTGTCTTCGTAGCCGAGATACAGGGTGTTTTATGAATTTTGCCCGTTTCTTCCTGAGGCCGTACCAGACGAACCACCCGGTATATTTTCGTCATATTTGGCAAATATGTTCCTAATTGAGAGCCCAAACATATCATGCAATAACCACTTCGAAAATCCAGGTCCGGGTTAACAAAAAATTATGAATCGTTTGAATCCTCGAAACAACACCCTGTACATCGGAATTTTGAAAATCTGTTTTAATATTCGAAAACACCACTAAAAACTAAACTGAGATGTATACTTCAAATTTTCGCGCAGAAAGTTTTACTGCACAAATTTTCAAGGTAAATGTGAAGTTTTCAGGAACTTGGATACCCAAAAGTGGTTTGAAGTGACTTTAACAATGAATTATCAACAATATTGAATCCATAATTATTAAAACATTACTTTGTAATTCATTTCAACATTGGTTTTCCTTTTTATAGCCGTATAATTGAAAATCCAGGTCCGGGTTAACGAAAATTATGAATCGTTTGAATCCTCGAAACAACACCCTGTACATCGGAATTTTGAAAATCTGTTTTAAAATTCGAAAATACCACTAAAAACTGAACTGAGACGTACACTTCAAATTTTCGCGCAGATAGTTCAATACACAAATTTTCAACGTAGAAGTGAAGTTTTTGAACTAAGATAAGTACCTGAAAGTGGTTAGAAGTGACTTTTAACAATGAATTATCAACAATATTGAATCCATAATTATTTCATCATTACTTTGTGATTCATTTCCACATTAGTATTCATTTATTGAGAAGTGAGTTGCATTATAACGTATAATAATTATGGATTTCATTATTTTGATAATTCATTGTTAAAAGTCACTTCAAACCACTTTCAGGTATCCAATTTCTTAAAAACTTCACTTTCACGTTGAAAATTGTGCAGTGAAATTATCTACGCGAAAATTTGAAGTGTACGTCTCAGTTCAGTTTTAAGTGGTATTTCCGAATTTTAAAACAGATTTTCAAAATTCCGAGTTACAGGGTGTTGTTTCGAGGATTCAAACGATTCATAATTTTCGTTGACCCGGACCTGGATTTTCAAGTATACAGCTATAAAAAAGAAAACCAATGTAAAAATGAATTACAGAGTAATGTTGAAATAATTATGGATTCAATATTGTTGATAATTCATTGTTAAAGTCACTTCAAACCACTTTCGGGTATCCAAGTTCCTAAAAACTTCACTTTTACCTTGAAAATTTGTACAGTAAAACTTTCTGCGCGAAAATTTGAAGTATACGTCTCAGTTTAGTTTTTAGTGGTGTTTTCGAATATTAAAACAGATTCTCAAAATTCCGATGTACAGGGTGTTGTTTCGAGGAGTCAAACGATTCATAATTTTTTGTTAACCCGGACCTGGATTTTCGAAGCGGTTATTGCATGATATGTTTGGGCTCTCAATTAGGAACATATTTGCCAAATATGAAGAAAATATACCGGGTGGTTCGTCTGGTACGGCCTCAGGAAGAAACGGGCAAAATTCATAAAACACCCTGTATCTCGGCTACGAAGACAGTGAGGCCCAATAAATGGGGTATCTCTAGAACCGTCTTGGTGCCACCTATGTACCTGTGAAGTATTTCCCTTTCCCAATGAAACACCCTGTATAAAGAGTCTTTCCTTTAATATTCCAATTGGAATTTCTATGGTTCTGATGATGCTATCCTCTTGAAATTTTGCATGAACATTTAATATATCAGTCTCAACTTACAAAATGAATTTCATTTGAATCGGAAAGTTGGTTATGGAAATAAAAAAATTATTCTTTCAATATTCCAATTGAATTTTCTATGGTTCTGTTAATACTATGGCCACAAAATTTTGCGAGAGGCTCACTATGAGCATCTGGCAAGTTGCTGCAAAATTTCATTCCGTTTGCCCTCGTTTTGTGTGAAATATTGAGGAACAAAAATTTTGAATGGCCACTTTTTATGGAACACCCTGTACGATTTTTCTGGTTAACGAACTTAACCGAGCTATTTGGGAGCTGAACACACCCTGAAAATTTCAAGTCTCTAGGACAATCCGTTCGAGAGTTATTGTGCTCACGGACGGCCGGACGGACGGCCGGCCCTACAGAATTTGATTTGACCTCATATTTTCCATCAGGGAGTCGAACCCTATCGTTTGAGACCATTTTCGGCTCAAAATTCGAAAATTACAGACATTTGGGCAAAACGATATAGCACTCGTCTAAGTAGAACGAGCGCTCAAAAACAGAATACAGCCATGCTTTTTCTAGACATAGAAAAAGCATTCGATAGAGTCTGGATCCGAGGACTAATATACAAAATGATCTAATTAAAGCTACCGTATTTTATTATTAAATTAATTAATTCGTATTTAAACGAACGAAAATTCATTGTGAAAATTGGAAACGATAGATCAAGCATTAAAAACATAAAAGCCGGCGTGCCACAAGGTAGTGTACTCGGACCCAGGCTCTTTAACCTCTACATACACGATCTTCCGGGATTTCCTAACACGAAAATGGCGCAGTTCGCGGATGACACCGCCATATACGCGCACTCTTTTCACTCGGCGGTAGCCAATCGCCTCCTACAATACAACGTAGACAAATTAATGGACTACTACAAAACCTGAAAGATCGTTGTAAACGAGAGAAAAACCGAACAGGTCGTGTTTAGCCGAAAAATCAATAATGGTAAAATTTCAACACCCCTTAAAATCAATAATCACCCCATTACCGTGAAAGGTACGGTCAAATACCTAGGGGTTGAACTTGACTCGCGTCTTAACTTTCACAAACATCTAGAAACGAAACTAAATCAAGCCCACGCCGCCAGCCGAAGCGTATACCCTCTAATGTGCACTAACAGCCAATTAAATCAAAAAAACAAAAAACTGGTCTACACCACGCTGATTCGGCCAATAATTACATATGCAGCACCAGCGTGGTGTCACCTGAAACCCTGGCCCCTGAGGCCGTTACAGTATTTTCAAAATAACATGTTAAGATTAATAACTGGCAGGGACAAGTATACCAGAATCGCGGAACTTCACGAACTCGCGGGCATAGAACCCATTAAAGACCACTTAGACCGAATTTCCACCAAATTTCACGAAAAAAGTTGTTATGTGAGCGATCAAGTTAACAAGATCACCCAAACAAGGTACAATACAAAAGATGAACACCAAAGGCATGTTCTATCCTACGAGCACCTAGATATATTCAACAAAACATATGCACCATACGCTAGATAACTCTTTTTGTATATAAATGTAAAATTTGTAAATATGTAAATAATCCTTCAATAAAAACAATAAAGATAACACCCCAAACCCAAACAATGGTGAGAGAGCGGAACGGCGTCGCGACGGACGAACTTCCACTTCCCGGCCAGCTGTCGATCAGTCATGAGCAATCAAGGCTGACCGGTGGATGGACGGGAAGCGGCATGGGCGCCATTGCGGAGCCGCGCCGGGCTCACACTATTGTCCCAAAATTAAAAACTCATTAAAACACCATAAAGTGCTAGAGCGCACCGACCAATGGTGTGGAAGCGGGACAGCGCCACACAGACGGGCTCCCCTTCCCTGGCCAAGCGCCGACCAGTCATGAGCGATCATGACTGGCCCGTGATTGGTCGGTGTGCGCGCTGGACCGAAAACTCAACATTGGCCGGAAACATGTAAATAATGTATATATTGTATATAGAAAGATAACCCAATGCAAAATTGGAACCATTGTAAGCAGGTTTTTATTTTTTATTTTCCTGCATATAACGATAAGCTATTTTAATCTAAATGTAAATCATATTATACCTCTATTACCGTAAGACTATGTCAAAATTAACATACTATTGGATAAGTAAGGCAGGAGCCAATATTGTTTGCAAAACTAAAAATAATTATTGTAATTATAAAATGTACCATCTGAAGACCAATAAAAATATTTTGAATTTTGAAAATTTTGAATTTTGAACACTGAAGCCAAGCAGCGTCGGGCGCGGTTAGTACTTGGATGGGTGACCGCTCGGGAACACCGCGTGCTGTAAACTTTTTTGTGTTCAGTCAAATTCATATTATATTATTATATATATTTATAATATTATTGTGAGATTATATTCATACTGTAAAACCCTGTATTATAACATTATTGTTTGATATATTTTCTATTTTGAAATGATATAGCTCTTGAGGTCTTGCTTGTATAGCTGCTTCAGTATATAAACTGGATTGATTTGTAACTACTGTAGGAAAAGTTGATTTATTGTTTTTCATTTGTAATAACATTGTAATGAATAAATAAATGAACCCTGTATAATGATAAAATTTCAACATTATATCATTACAAACCCCGAAACATAAGTAAAATGAAAAATTTTTCCCACGAACCGCTATGCCCCATGCCTCGCAGTGCATCTGAAAAAAGACCGACCGCTAAAGATCCAGGAAGCAACCTCTACGCCACACTCGATCAGAACAGTCGGGGTTTCTCGCAAAGCATCGAACTTTCCATAGATAGATAGATAGATAGATAATACTTTATTTGATCCATTTTTATCTTTACAGATGTGAATCACGTTACAAAAAACAGAAAAAAATAACAAATCTACTAAGTTATACAATCACTTTAAAGTTCATTTAAATCTCCATCATTCATGAACTCTTTAATACTATAATAGCATTTTCTAAGCAAAAAATTTTTTAAAGATTTCTTTTGTTTAACAATATGCCTGTTTTTAAAATTTTGAGGTAATTTATTCCAGATTGTTAGAATGAAATAAGTAACATTTTTCTGTATATATGTAAGATTTGTTTTTCAGCACTTAAATAGTTCTTGCCTCTAGTATTATATTCATGTTTTAGTATAAGAATTTCAAAATCTTTATAATTATTGATAATATACATAATACATTAAGATTCTATCAGCTTCAACCGAATTCGCCCAGAAGATAATTCCATACCTCAGTCTGGACTGCACATAGGCATGGTACGCTGTCAGTGCTGCATCGACACCAATCGTTCTCATTAGAGTTCTTAATGCATAGCAATATTTTGCCAAGCCTGTGGCCACATGTTCAATTTGTGACCTCCAATTTGGTTCTGATCAATGTGCACCCCTAGGAATGATATGGACTCTTCAGCTGCGATATATTCACCGTTGTGTGTTAAATTTAAAATATCTTGTTGGCTCCCATCTCTGAATAAAATCACCTTTGTTTTATTGATGTTCATTTCGAGGTCATTGTTTCTGAACCATTGATCTAAGCTTTTCAAGTCCTCCTCTAAACTTGCTTTGCATTCACTAGCAGTGGTACCCGAACAAAACGATTTTCGGTCTAAATTCTTGATGGAACACCCTGTATAATGATAAAATTTCAACATTATATCATTACAAACCCCGAAACATAAGTAAAATGAAAAATTTTTCCCACGAACCGCTATGCCCCATGCCTCGCAGTGCATCTGAAAAAAGACCGACCGCTAAAGATCCAGGAAGCAACCTCTACGCCACACTCGATCAGAACAGTCGGGGTTTCTCGCAAAGCATCGAACTTTCCATATTTCCGAATAAAACGATTTTCGGTCTAAATTCTTGATGGAACACTCTGTATAATGATAAAATTTCAACATTATATCATTACAAACCCCGAAACATAAGTAAAATGAAAAATTTTTCCCACGAACCGCTATGCCCCATGCCTCGCAGTGCATCTGAAAAAAGACCGAACGCTAAAGATCCAGGAAGCAACCTCTACGCCACACTCGATCAGAACAGTCGGGGTTTCTCGCAAAGCATCGAACTTTCCATATTTCCGAATAAAACGATTTTCGGTCTAAATTCTTGATGGAACATCCTGTATAATGATAAAATTTCAACATTATATCATTACAAACCCCGAAACATAAGTAAAATGAAAAATTTTTCCCACGAAACGCTATGCCCCATGCCTCGCAGTGCATCTGAAAAAAGACCGACCGCTAAAGATCCAGGAAGCAACCTCTACGCCACACTCGATCAGAACAGTCGGGGTTTCTCGCAAAGCATCGAACATTCCATATTTCCGAATAAAACGATTTTCGGTCTAAATTCTTGATGGAACACCCTGTATAATGATAAAATTTCAACATTATATCATTACAAACCCCGAAACATAAGTAAAATGAAAAAATTTTCCCACGAACCGCTATGCCCCATGCCTCGCAGTGCATCTGAAAAAAGACCGATCGCTAAAGATCCAGGAAGCAACCTCTACGCCACACTCGATCAGAACAGTCGGGGTTTCTCGCAAAGCATCGAACTTTCCATATTTCCGAATAAAACGATTTTCGGTCTAAATTCTTGATGGAACACCCTGTATAATGATAAAATTTCAACATTATATCATTACAAACCCCGAAACATAAGTAAAATGAAAAATTTTTCCCACGAACCGCTATGCCCCATGCCTCGCAGTGCATCTGAAAAAAGACCGACCGCTAAAGATCCAGGAAGCAACCTCTACGCCACACTCGATCAGAACAGTCGGGGTTTCTCGCAAAGCATCGAACTTTCCATATTTCCGAATAAAACGATTTTCGGTCTAAATTCTTGATGGAACACCCTGTATAATGATAAAATTTCAACATTATATCATTACAAACCCCGAAACATAAGTAAAATGAAAAATTTTTCCCACGAACCGCTATGCCCCATGCCTCGCAGTGCATCTGAAAAAAGACCGACCGCTAAAGATCCAGGAAGCAACCTCTACGCCACACTCGATCAGAACAGTCGGGGTTTCTCGCAAAGCATCGAACTTTCCATATTTCCGAATAAAACGATTTTCGGTCTAAATTCTTGATGGAACACCCTGTATAATGATAAAATTTCAACATTATATCATTACAAACCCCGAAACATAAGTAAAATGAAAATTTTTCCCACGAACCGCTATGCCCCATGCCTCGCAGTGCATCTGAAAAAAGACCGACCGCTAAAGATCCAGGAAGCAACCTCTACGCCACACTCGATCAGAACAGTCGGGGTTTCTCGCAAAGCATCGAACTTTCCATATTTCCGAATAAAACGATTTTCGGTCTAAATTCTTGATGGAACACCCTGTATAATGATAAAAGTTCAACATTATATCATTACAAACCCCGAAACATAAGTAAAATGAAAAATTTTTCCCACGAACCGCTATGCCCCATGCCTCGCAGTGCATCTAGACGTGTTGTCTATCCCATTAATAGGCGACGTGAGCTGGAAGATCGGCAGCCCGTAGGGCCCCCTCAATGGTACCTATGTTTAAGTTAGCGAATTGTAAGATTTTTGGGGGGGTTGGGGGGGGTACCCCCCCCCACTAAAAAAAATTAATTCGGCTTCTGCGCCTTCGTCTCAACAGATATCGAGAAACTTTCAACGGCCCCCTATTTCGGAAGATCAAAATTTTTTTTGGAGGGGAGTGGGGGGTGACCCCCCCTGTCACTTTCGAAGTTGAGTGTACAGAAGAATTGGGGGCTCGCAGGAAGGTCCCGACCACAGATTTATGTTTGTTAAATAAAAATAAAAATTTTCGGTAACCATGGTTACTCTACCCCCTCCCTTTTTTAGGGTGGCACCCCTGTTAATCTCGGAAACCGTTTACTTTTTCAGATGAAACCTTCAAAATGTCTCCTTCTGAGGCAAGCCATGTCGATCGTTGAAAACATCTTTCAAATCCGTCCAGTGGTTATTGAGTTATGGGAGCCACAAAATTTCGAAAGAAAAAATTCAAGTTTTTTATGAATATCTCCGAAACTATTTGTGAGATCGAAAAACTTCATTGAACTTTTTTCGTACTCGTGATTCATTGCAACGTTTAAGATCACTATCCGAGTCGAAGGACCATTTTCAAAAATTAACCAATCGAAGCAATTTTTTCAAAAATACCTCAATATCGAAATGTCTCCTTTTGAGTCATATTATGTCCATCGACATATTCGTCATCAAAATCCGTCCAGTGGTTATTGAGTTATGGGAGCCACAAAATTTCGAATAAAGAAATTCACGTTTTTATGAATATCTCCGAAACTATTCGTAAGATCAAAAAACTTCATTGAACTTTTTTCGTACTCGTGATTCATCGCAACGTTTAAGATCACTATCCGAGTCGAAGGACCATTTTCAAAAATTAACCAATCGAAGCAATTTTTTCAAAAATACCTCCATATCGAAATGTCTCCTTCTGAGTCATATTATGTCCATCGACATATTCGTCATCAAAATCCGTCCAGTGGTTATTGAGTTATGGGAGCCACAAAATTTCGAATAAAGAAATTCACGTTTTTATGAATATCTCCGAAACTATTTCTAAGATCAAAAAACTTCATTGAACTTTTTTCGTACTCGTGATTCATTGCAACGTTTAAGATCACTATCCGAGTCGAAGGACCATTTTCAGAAATTAACCAATCGAAGTAATTTTTTCAAAAATACCTCAATATCGAAATGTCTCCTTCTGAGTCATATTATGTCCATCGACATATTCGTCATTGAAATCTGTCCAGTGGTTTTTCAGTTACATGAGCCACAAAATTTCTAATCAACAAATTATAGAATCTGTCGCTCAAAGGGCCGCAGCCGGTATTTATTCGTTTTCTAGGCCAAAATATAAGACTTTTTATTAACTATGGTAACCCTCCCCCCACTCTTTCTCAAGAAGGCACCCTAATCTATCTCGAGAATCGTTGATTTTTTTCGGACAGAAATAGCAAAATGTCTCCTTTTGTGGTCTATCATGTCGAATAAAATTAACGTCACTCAAATCCGTCCAGTGGTTATTGAGTTTTGGGAGCCACAAAATTTCAGTAGGCAGTACTTAGAAATTTTTTCATTAAGCTGTGCTCGGCGCGGTTTGTACTTGGATGGGTGTACGCTCATATGGTTATTGACGTTATTTATATTCTGTTCACATGATCGTGATCTAAAGTGGTAATTTCTTTTTCGGTATTTTTTGCATGATATTTAGACATATCACACATATCCATAGGTTGTGTGTTTGCCAAGATATCAGGTATAATAAATATACATCAGTAAAATTCCCTCATTAATAGCGAACGTGAGCTCAGTATTTTTAAACCAATTTGAGGCCATACAGCTGCCAAGCATTATATAAAGTTTGAATCGTGCAACAACTGATTATTTAGGTGAGTTTTTTTATATGTTATTTTGAGGAACCACTCTTTGAGTTTCTGTGATTATTTCATTTGCCAATCACGAGCTCTTCATTATAATTGAGATTTAAGAGTAAGTTATATGAATTTTCCATTGATTGGACTCTGAATATTTTATTTTATTCATAAATATTCTAGCTGGATATATCTATTTATCGAAATTTTCTATTGACGTGCCCATTAGAATTGGCGGTCTTATGAAATTCCAAGATATCCTTCATGCAATCTCTGAATGAGGGTCTATTGTGTCTTCTGTCGCTGTTTTAAATTTAGCAATTATCGAAGGATATATCAATCACTATCAGAAGGCTTATAGAGTAATGAATGGACATCGAAACATCATGAAAATTTATGTACATGACAGTAGTTTGTCAAAAACGAATAATACGAATTGTTGGTTTCTCTTTAGTGTGTATTTATTCAATATTAGTGTGTGTTTCGTTCAATATCAGGTATGTTTCACGAATCTTTTATGTATGCTGATTATTCCCCTAATAATATTTCATCTTCAAATTGATATTAATTGACTGTACTTAGAAATGTTTTTATTAAGCTGCGTTCGGCGAGGTTGGTACTTGGATGGGTGTACGCTCATATGGTTATTGACGTTATTTATATTCTGTTCACATGATCGTGATCTAAAGTGGTAATTTCTTTTTCGGTATTTTTTGCATGATATTTAGACATATCACACATATCCATAGGTTGTGTGTTTGCCAAGATATCAGGTATAATAAATATACATCAGCAAAATTCCCTCATTAATAGCGAACGTGAGCTCAGTATTTTCCAAATGATCAAGGATGGGTACCTACGTTTTTAGCATTATCATAAAAAATCTGAGAAATAATTTGAGAAGAGTACTTCTGATAGTGATTTATTGGTATATATCCTTTGATAATTGCTGAACTGCACGAGAAATGAACAGCTTCATCAAGAAATCATTTCATCACGAAGATTCGTAATTAAGATTATTTGAATGAATAGGTTATCGGAATATTAGCAATTTTATACTTCAATCATTATGATTTATTTTTGATATGAATAGAGCCATTTAAATACATGATTTCTATGAATATTTATGAACATTTTGACTTACTCAAAAATACTTTCCATTATTGGTATTCATCATTTATTCATTTTTATATTTCCATTTATACTTTCGTATGCTTTCAGGTGTTATCTGGAACCTCTCAAGGTCTAATTTCGGTCGATTTTTCTGTTCTGAGTTTTTTTCGAATTGAGGTAATTTTGAATTATGGTGCTTGAAATAATAATAATGAGAATCACCTTACAGAGCTTAAGCCGCTTGAGCTTCAGATACGATCCCAATTTGAGGCCATACAGCTGCGAAGCATCATATATTTTCGAAACGTGCAACAACTGATTATTTAGGTGAGTTTTTTTATATGTTATTTTGAGTAACCACTCTTTGAGTTTCTGTGATTATTTCATGTGCCAATCACGAGCTCTTCATTATAATTTGAGAAGAGTACTTCTGATAGTGATTTATTGGTATATATCCTTCGATAATTGCTGAACTGCACGAGAAATGAACAGCTTCATCAAGAAATCATTTCATCACGAAGATTCGTAATTAAGATTATTTTGAATGAATAGGTTATCGAAATATTAGCAATTTTATACTTCAATCATTATGATTTATTTTTTGATATGAATAGAGCCATTTAAATACATGATTTCTATGAATATTTATGAACATTTTGACTTACTCAAAAATACTTTCCATTATTGGTATTCATCATTTATTCATTTTTATATTTCCATTTATACTTTCTTATGCTTTCAGGTGTTATCTGGAACCTCTCAACGTCTAATTTCGGTCGATTTTTCCGTTCTGAGCTTTTTTCGAATTGAGGTAATTTTGAATTATGGTGCTTGAAATAATAATAATGAGAATCACCTTACAGAGCTTAAGCCGCTTGAGCTTCAGATACGATCCCAATTTGAGGCCATACAGCTGCCAACCATTATATAAAGTTTGAATCGTGCAACAACTGATTATTTAGGTGAGTTTTTTTATATGTTATTTTGAGTAACCACTCTTTGAGTTTCTGTGATTATTTCATGTGCCAATCACGAGCTCTTCATTATAATTTGAGAAGAGTACTTCTGATAGTGATTTATTGGTATATATCCTTCGATAATTGCTGAACTGCACGAGAAATTAACAGCTTCATCAAGAAATCATTTCATCACGAAGATTCGTAATTAAGATTATTTTGAATGAATAGGTTATCGAAATATTAGCAATTTTATACTTCAATCATTATGATTTATTTTTTGATATGAATAGAGCCATTTAAATACATGATTTCTATGAATATTTATGAACATTTTGACTTACTCAAAAATACTTTCCATTATTGGTATTCATCATTTATTCATTTTTATATTTCCATTTATACTTTCTTATGCTTTCAGGTGTTATCTGGAACCTCTCAACGTCTAATTTCGGTCGATTTTTCCGTTCTGAGCTTTTTTCGAATTGAGGTAATTTTGAATTATGGTGCTTGAAATAATAATAATGAGAATCACCTTACAGAGCTTAAGCCGCTTGAGCTTCAGATACGATCCCAATTTGAGGCCATACAGCTGCCACGCATTATATAAAGTTTGAATCCTGCAACAACTGATTATTTAGGTGAGTTTTTTTATATGTCATTTTGAGGAACCACTCTTTGAGTCTCTGTGATTATTTCATGTGCCAATCACGAGCTCTTCATTATAATTTGAGAAGAGTACTTCTGATAGTGATTTATTGATATTATATATATCTTTCGATAATTGCTGAACTGCACGAGAAATGAACAGCTTCATCAAGAAATCATTTCATCACGAAGATTCGTAATTAAGATTATTTTGAATGAATAGGTTATCGAAATATTAGCAATTTTATACTTCAATCATTATGATTTATTTTTTGATATGAATAGAGCCATTTGAATACATGATTTCTATGAATATTTATGAACATTTTGACTTACTCAAAAATACTTTCCATTATTGGTATTCATCATTTATTCATTTTTATATTTCCATTTATACTTTCGTATGCTTTCAGGTGTTATCTGGAACCTCTCAAGGTCTAATTTTGGTCGATTTTTCTGTTCTGAGCTTTTTTCGAATTGAGGTAATTTTGAATTATGGTGCTTGAAATAATAATAATGAGCATCACCTTACAGAGATTAAGCCGCTTGAGCTTCAGATACGATCCCAATTTGAGGCCATACAGCTGCCAACCATTATATAAAGTTTGAATCGTGCAACAACTGATTATTTAGGTGAGTTTTTTTATATGTTATTTTGAGGAACCACTCTTTGAGCTTCTGTGATTATTTCATGTGCCAATCACGAGCTCTTCATTATAATTGAGATTTTAAGAGTAAGTTATATGAATTTTCCATTGATTGGACTCTGAATATTTTATTTTATTCATAAATATTCTAGCTAGATATATCTATTTATCGAAATTTTCTATTGACGTGCCCATTAAAATTGGCGATCTTATGAAATTCCAAGATATCCTTCATGCAATCTCTGAATGAGGGTCTATTGTGTCTTCTTTCGCTGTTTTATGTCTATCAGCATAAAAATAAATAATTTCTATCCATTGGTTTCTGAGTAATGGATGACAGAATATTGATTCAAAAACTCAAGTTTTCATGAATAATTTAAAAACCGTATATTATATGATAAATTTTCGTTGAAATTCATCGAAACACATGATGTTCAATAACAAATACTCGTAAAAATATATCTTCAATGATAATCGAGAACGAATGGTGCACTCCACGAATTAATTTAACCTTAGAAGTTTCTTCCTTTTTCATTACAACCTCATGATCTGAATATATTCGATGCATTTCATATTTATTTTTTTAAATTTAAATTTAAGAAAAAAGAAAAATGGTTCTTTCTCAATCGTCCCAAAAAATGAAAAATATCTCGAAAAGGATGTCTATGAGGGAAAAAAGAAAGGAAAATGATCGAGAAGGTGAAGGAGGGAAAGCTGAGAGCATGTCAGATATGGTAACTCCGCAGAAGAGGAGAAAAACTTCTGATGTGCCAACCACCAGTAAAGGAGAATTGGTGGTGAATATTTCTAGGAATCCCCTATTGGAATCGATGATTTCTAATTCGAGGAAAGTGCCATTGCAATCGCCTACGCCCTCAGGCCAAGACTCTGAGGGTATTATAGAATATGAAGGAGGGGATGCTGAGAATGTTTCAGATATGGCAACTCCGCAGAAAAAGAGAAAACCGTCTGATGTGCCAACCATCAGTGAAAGAGTATTGGTGGTGAATATTTTTAGAAATCCCCTACTGGAGTCAATGATTTCTGATTCGAATGTAATGTTGCCACAAGTATGGCCTGATACTCCATCCCGAGGTTTGGTATCATCAAATATGCAGACACCTATCGAGGAAACAACGGCGGTACAACCGTCTGTAGTTTCCACTCAGAGACGTAGGCATGCAGTGGTTCCACACCGTATAACATATAGAGACGCCATAACAATCAATTCAGATGAACTGGAAATGCTCTGCACGCGACCACATAAATGTGGAGCCATGTTGGATACGTGTAGATACTGCGGAGCTCTATTTTACACGGAGGAAAGAACAAACAGAAGCGAAGAACATACCTCGTGTTGTAACCGAGGCGCGTATACTCTGCCATCATTGAGTCCTTGCCCTGCATCAATCAAGGAGTTACACCTGGGTGAGTTCAATGATAACAAATTGAAAAATAATAATTGTTTTCGTTCAAATTGGGATTATGTATTTTAGATTTCCAATCATTCAATTCTAACGATCAATAATCAACAAATTATGACGGTATAATAATATCATTTTCATATAGGAAATGGACCCTTATCAGCAGAGTTCAGAAAGAATATCAGATACCTGAACAGTCTGTTTGCGATGGCGTCGTTCAAAACCTCAAGACCCATGCCTCAAAGGAAAGGACAGGGACATTGGAGTTTCTCAGTATGCGGCCAAATATATCATTACCTCGAACCCATTCCAAATTCACAGGATTTAGAAAGACCAAAACTGAACCAGATCTACTTTTTGGACATGGAGGAAGCGTTGAACAAGAGAAATTCCTTCGCCCAGGGAACGGTGAATCCGCGACTCCTGGAAAAAATTGAAAACTGCTTGCGTATGCACCACCGATATATACAAGCATATAAAACTATGGGGGAAGAATTGATAGAACGAAGAAATCAGAATATGGACCTGGAGAATATTATAATTGGGATAACCAAGGAACCCGTAATAAATATTCTAGCTGCCCAACAGAATCCCAATTGGCGACCCGGTCGCAGTGATATCGCTGCCATTTTCGAGGGCACTGAACCACCGGTTAACGTTGATCTGGTACTGTATCCGCACAACTCCAATGATCCCGAAGCGCAAAACAGGTGCAGGAATTGAAATTATTAAATCCAATGGCCGATCCAATGGTGTATCCTCTGCTATTCCCCTGTGGCGATAACGGTTTTTCCACAGGCATCCCTTACAACGAGAGCAGCAATCAGCGCACACAAAGATCTGTCACACTGCTGCAATACTACAGATATAGGCTGTATATTCGGGATACTTTCTCAACCATCCATCACGGAGGAAAATTGTTTCAACAATACATAGTTGACGGATGGTTGAAAAATGAAATGAGCCGATTATGGTGGATAAGGCAGAACCAACAATCTTTCAGAAGAACCGCTGAAGACGCGCTCAGGCGCTTCAACAGAAATAGAGAGGATGGCCATGTGGGTCGAGCAGTCATTCTACCAGCTAATTTCGTGGGTGGGGAAAGAAACAGGTTCAAGGAGTACATGGACTCGATGACGGTGGTTGCACGGTTCGGAAAACCCGATTTATTCATTACCTTCACCTGTAATCCCAAGTGGCCGGAAATCACAAACAATTTGATGAGCCACCAGAATTGGCAGAACAGACCGGATTTGATCTGTAGGGTTTTTCGCATTAAATTATTGGCGTTTATGGATGATATAGTTAAAAAACAACTTTACGGTGTAGTGGTGAACCATCACTATGTGATTGAGTTCCAAAAAAGAGGACTTCCACACGCACACATAGTGATAACGCTACACGAGGACGATAAACTGAGGGACACAGAGGTTGTAGACAGTATAATCAGTGCACGGATCCCAGACCGTTTTACCCAACCTCTGCTGTATGACCGTGTGAAGAATTTTCAGTTGCATGCACCCTGCGGCCGCTTGAACCCTGACGCCTCATGCATGAAAGATGGAAAGTGTTCAAAATTTTTTCCAAAGCCCTACAGACAAATGACGGCATTTGCAGTTGGACGTAACAGAATGCCCGAGTATAAACGACCCGATGATGGAAACGATATTTTTGTCGAAAATTGGAACCGCAACATCACTAACCGTCGGGTCGTGCCGTACAACGCTTATGCGGTTGCAAAGTACAACTGCCACATTAACTTTGAGGCGGTTGGTTCTCTAAATACAATCAAATATCTACACAAATACGTGAATAAAGGACCGGACTCAATCACGGTCTACGTAGATGAACCAACAGGTGGTGGTGCAAGTGGTACGGCTGGAAATGTGCAGACATCCAGAATCGATGAGATTCAAGATTACCTCGATGCGAGATATGTGAGTGCTATGGAGGCCACTTGGAGGGTACTGCAGTTCAAGATGCACGATAGGTCACATTCGATCCTGTTACTTCCTGTACATTTGCCCGGCGAACGGGACATTTTCTATAACGAAGAAGACGATGAAGTTCAGGTAATTACAACGATTTCTGAGTACACATAAATTTAACAATTGAATTACAGTTACGATGATGGATAATATATGTGCGGTTTCATTTACAGGTCGATCACAGGTTGGAAAAAGTGTCAAAACTTGAGGCATGGTTCTCCTTGAATCGCCGAGACCCAGCAGCAAGATCACACAGATATACTGAGATACCGGAGCATTATGTTTGGGAGGATAGATCTGGACAATGGAAAAAACGAGCTAAAGTGAGCAAGCAGTTTGGTCGATTGGCAGAGGTGAGCCCAGCAGAAGGACAAATGGAAAAATTCTTCCTCCGATTTCTGCTGAAAAGAATTAGAGGTGCCACATCTTTTGATGATCTGCTGACCCTGGATGACGGATACATATGTGACACATTTCGCGAGTCCTGCAGAAGAAGAAATTGGCTTCACGGAGATAGTGACGAGTTCAAGAAATGCCTTGATGAAGCGAAATCATCATGTCATCCCAAGAGGCTCAGAAAGCTGTTTTCGATGATCTGTTGCATCGCGATAGAAGAAGACATGGAGCAGATCCGAGGATTGTGGCAATCCTTCAAAAAATACCTTATAGCCGATTTCCGATATAGAGGAATGAATCGACACGATGCCACCGCTGCGTGCGTAAAAATAATCGGAGATATCATATCACGTTGTCGAGGAGAAGTTTCGTTACGAGATTTAGGAATTTGTGTGGATGATAACGATGATAATGTATCGAGTAGCGAGGACGAAGATGGCATCGGTGGACCAAGTTTGATGATTGACGATGAAGAAAATGATGCGATTTTGCCCGACAGAAGCAGCCTGTATAATGTTTCTGCATTAAATAAGGATCAAAAAATTATATTCCTGAGAGTTTTGAATGCCTGCGCTAAAAGATTAAATTTTCTTATTCCGTCCGAAATTTACGAGGATCTGATGGAGAACGGAGACGTGACGAGTTCACAAATCGTCGATCGTCAAAAAGAAAATGTTTTTATTTAGACGGTCCTGGGGGAACGGGCAAAACGCATCTATATAATACGCTCATAAGAATTCTGCAGGACATTTCCAATCAAAAAGTGATCGCAGTCGCTTGGACCGGCATCGCAGCAAACATACTGATTGGTGGCTCCACTGTGCATAGAGCTTTCAAGCTGCCAATCAGTCTTTCGGAAGAATCGACTTGCGGGTTCGATATAGAGTCGCCCCGTTCAGATGATATAAAAAAAGCCGCACTTATTATTTGGGACGAAGCGCCGATGACGCCTCGAAATGCAGTGGAATCTGTTGATAGGTATTTGAGGGACATTATGAGGAGGTATGAACCTATGGGTGGAAAGTGCGTATTATTCGGAGGAGACTTCAGGCAAATACTCCCCGTAGTAATTGGCGGTCATCGTAACGAAGTGATAGCTCAAACTTTAAAAGCGAGCAAATTGTGGCGATCGTTCGTAAAGTTGAAGCTGAACAAGAATATGAGAGCAGCCCGAAATCCTCAAATGGCTCAAACGCATGAAGATTTGGACGGATGCACATTCGACCAATGGCTTCTGAGAATGGGAGATGGTAATTTGCCCTTCGTCCGCCTTAATAAAAAGAGTGCTCCTGTGGCTCCGGATAATTTGATTGAAATACCGAATCGTTTTATTGCGGCTTCGATGACGGAATTGATAGATTTTGTTTACAACAAAAATTATACTGCGAAAGAAAATGGTTCCCGTGCTATCCTATGTCCTACGAATGACGTTGTCGATGCCGTCAATAATTTGATCATGGAACGCATAGAAACGGTTGAAACGAGAACTTATTTGAGCGAGGACACATACTTGGGCACTGAAGATGATGACGAGTTTTCGGCTCCACTGGATTTGTTGAATTCAATCAATTCTCCCTATCTGCCTCCACACGAGCTAACTTTAAAATGTGGAGTGATCGTGATACTGTTGCGTAATTTGAACGTTGAACAAGGCGAATGCAACGGTACACGAATGAGAGTGGTTCGTTTGGACAGTATTTGATTGAATGCGAACTTTTGACAGGCGAAAGAGTTGGAGAGAGGTTATTTTTACCGAGGATAAAGATGAAGCAACAACTTCCCATACTGCCCAAGGAAATAGTGAGGCTGCAATTTCCCGTCCGACTCGCCTACGCAATGACAATAAACAAGTCGCAAGGCCAAACTTTGGAGAAAGTGGGAATATGCCTTAAAAGGCCATGTTTCACTTACGGCCAATTGTACGTGGCCTTTTCCAGGGTTGGAAATATAAATGGAATAAAAATTTTTATAGAGGATTCGGGAAAGCAGGGGACGTTCAAATTCAGGGGTAGAAAGAGATTCACCAGCAATGTTATTTTTCCAATTGTACTCGACAATGCATCGACTGATAACGATGGCAATAGAAAACGACGTCAGGTAACGATCTGTCCAGATCAGGACAATGATGATCAGACATCACCGTTGAGTCGTCATGCATTCAGAGAAGATGACGATCCGGATTATATAGATGTGGAAGATATAATTTTACAAGCAGAAATAGAAGAAAATTCTGACTCATGGAAGAGATCGATTCCCTTCAGAACAAGAAGTCAGTTAGAAGCTAGGGTTTCAGTTTTCGATAAACCGGGAACATCCGGTTTGAATTTAATGAGAACACCACAAAATTACTCAAGTGATTACTCAGACTCGGATTAATGAGTATTTATTATATTGAAAAAAAAATTGTTATGTTGAACATGGTTACTTATTTGTAGTTAGACTTATTGTTTTTATTTTACTTTATTTATTTTATTGTTCCAATTAAAAGATTTTTTCAGAGTTTCGATATTTTTGAGAGGATAAATAATAATAAAATAATCGAAACCCCAATCGTGAAATGTAAGACGGCTCTTCGAATAATGAGTACGCCAAAGATATTAGCTATGGGAAGTTACTGAATTCTGATTCTAAAACATGATAAGAATATTGAATCCTATCGATATACAGTTTTTCAATTTGTATTTTATGAATTCAAATCAAATAGCTTACGACATATTCCATCTCTAAATTATCACGATTATTCATTAAATATTCATATGAAAATTTCTGTAACGTTCCTAATCTGATAGTAAATTTCTCGAAAAATGAATATGAAAAATACAAATGTTTGATGGAGAGGTAAATTCAATTCTAATATTGAGTGCACAATTTACATTTCCATTCAATATTTGTGGCAGTTTATATATGTTATTTTTATTAAATTTTACAAAAGTGGAAGAATATAAACTGTCCGTGAGTGTTGTTTTTCAACAACCGTCTTACGCTGACGAGATCAAGGAAGATCGAAACAGTTTATATGGAATCAGAATTAAAATAAATATCAATACTGATTACCGATCGAGTGGCAAAAGGTGAGTTGTTCCTTTTTTTAACTTCCTTTTTTTAATATAATGACAAGTTTAGGTCCGAAATAACCGCAGTGTATGTAATATTGGAAAATATATCCCGTGTATGGGTAGGGGTTTCTCGGAGATGGATGTAAGGTTTTTGGTATTCATTGATCATCTAATTTTCGAGGAGTGATATGAGGTTTTTGCGAAGGTTTTTGGTATTTATTCGTTACTTTATGGGAATCGGTGAATGTATATCCTTGAAGACTTTTTAAAATTTGAACCACAGAAAATGAACGGAATATAGAATTCCGCAAAGACTTTCTGTGGCCCAAAACTCACATCCAAAGATTTTTTTAGGCGAATTCACGTCATAGTCGGATCCACCGTCAAAGTAGGATCTACCTTCGAAGTCTGATCCACGGTCAGAGTCGAATCCACGGTCAAAGTCAGATCCACCTTCAAAGTAATATCCACCGTCAAAGTCGGATCCACCTTCAAAGTCGGATCCACCGGTAGGTGGATCTACCCACTACTAGTCTATCCCATTAATAGGCAACGTGAGCTGGAAGATCGGCAGCCAGAAGGGCCTCAACCAGTATGTATTCGTATTCTAGGCCAAAATATAAGACTTTTTGGTAACCATGGTAACCCTCCCCCCACTCCTTCTTAAGAAGGCACCCTCATCTATCTCGAGAACAGTTGATTTTTTTCGGACAGAAATAGCAAAATGTCTCCTTCTATGGTCTATCATGTCGATGAAAATTAACGTCACTCAAATCCGTCCAGTGGTTATTGAGTTATGGGAGCCACAAAATTTCGAATAAAAAACTTCGCGTTTTTATGAATATCTCCGGAACTATTCGTAAGATCGAAAAACTTCATTGAACTTTTTGCGTACTCGTGATTCATCGCAACGTTTAAGATCACTATCCGAGTCGAAGGACCATTTTCAAAAATTAACCAATCGAAGCAATTTTTTCAAAATACCTCAATATCGAAATGTCTCCTTCTGAGTCATATTATGTCCATCGACATATTCGTCATTAAATCCGTCTAGTGGTTTTTCAGTTACATGAGCCACAAAATTTCTAATCAACAAATTATAGAATCTGTTGCCCAAAGGGCCGCAGCCGGTATTTATTCGTATTCTAGGCCAAAATATAAGACTTTTTAGCAACTATGGTAACCCTCCCCCCACTCTTTCTCAAGAAGGCCCCTAATCTATCTCGAGAACCGTTGATTTTTTTTCGACAGAAATAGCAAAATGTCTCCTTCTATGGTCTATCATGTCGAATAGAATTAACGTCACTCAAATCCGTCCAGTGGTTATTGAGTTTTGGGAGCCACAAATTTCAGTAGGCAGTACTTAGAATTTTTCTATTAAGCTGTGCTCGCGCGGTTTGTACTTGGATGGGTGTACGCTCATATGATTTTCAACGTAATTTATATTTTGTTAACATGATCGTGATCTAAAACGGTAATTTCTTTTTCGGTATTATTTGCAGAATTTTTCGACATATAACTCATATCCATAGGTTTTGTGGTTGCCGAGATATAAGGTATAATAAATATACATCAGTAAATTCCCTCATTGATAGCGAACGTGAGCTCAGTATTTTTTGACCAATTTGAGGCCATACAGCTGCCAAGCATTATACAGGGTGTTTCATTGGAAAGGGAAATACTTCACAGGTGCATAGGTGGCACCAAGACGGTTCTAGAGATACCCCATTTATTGGGTCTCACTGTCTTCGTAGCCGAGATACAGGGTGTTTTATGAATTTTGCCCGTTTCTTCCTGAGGCCGTACCATACGAACCACCCGGTATATTTTCCTCATATTTGGCAAATATGTTCCTAATTGATAGCCCAAACATATCATGCAATAACCGCCTCGAAAATCCAGGTCCGGGTTAACAAAAAATTATGAATCGTTTGAATACTTGAAACAACACCCTGTACATCAGAATTTTGAAAATCTGTTTTAGTATTCGAAAACACCACTAAAAACTAAACTGAGACGTATACTTCAAATTTTCGCGCAGAAAGTTTTATTGCACAAATTTTCAAGGTAAAAGTGAAGTTTTTAGGAACTTGGATACCGGAAAGTGGTTTGAACTGACTTTGACAATGAATTATCAACAATATTGAATCCATGACTATTTCAACATTACTTTGTAATTCATTTCCACATTGGTTTTCCTTTTTATAGCCGTATACTTGAAAATCCAGGTCCGGGTTAACGAAAATTATGAATGGTTTGAATCCTCGAAACAACACCCTGTACATCGGAATTTTGAAAATCTGTTTTAAAATTCGAAAATACCACTAAAAACTGAACTGAGACGTACACTTCAATTTTCGCCCAGATGGTTTCAATGCACAAATTTTCAACGTAAAGTGAAGTTTTTAAGATACCTGAAAGTGGTTTGAAGTGACTTTTAACAATGAATTATCAATAATATTGAATCCATAATTATTTCAACATTACTTTGTGATTCATTTCCACATTAGTTTTCATTTATTGGTTAGTGAGTTGCATCATAATGTATAATAATTATGCATTTCAATATTTCGATAATTCATTGTTAAAAGTCACTTCAAACCACTTTCAGGTATCCAAGTTCTAAAAAACTTCACTTTTACGTTGAAGATTTGTGCATTGAAACTATCTGCGCGAAAATTTGAAGTGTACGTCTCAGTTCAGTTTTTAGTGGTATTTTCGAATTTTAAAACAGATTTTCAAAATTCCGATGTACAGGGTGTTGTTTCGAGGATTCAAACGATTCATAATTTTCGTTAACCCGCACCTGGATTTTAAAGTATACAGCTATAAAAAAGGAAACCAATGTGAAAATGAATTACAGAGTAATATTGAAATAATTATGGATTCAATATTGTTGATAAATTATTGTTAAAGTCACTTCAAACCACTTTCGGGTATCCAAGTTCCTAAAAACTACACATTTACCTTGAAAATTTGTGCAGTAAAACTCTCTGCGCGAAAATTTGAAGTATACGTCTCAGTTTAGTTTTTTAGTGGTGTTTTCGAATATTAAAACAGATTTTCAAAATTCCTATGTACAGGGTGTGTTTCAAGTATTCAAACGATTCATAATTTTTTGTTAACCCGGACCTGGATTTTCGAAGCGGTTATGCATGATATGTTTGGGCTCTCAATTAGGAACATATCTGCCAAATATGAAGAAAATATACCGGGTGGTTTCGTCTGGTACGGCCTCAGGAAGAAACGGGCAAAATTCATAAAACACCCTGTATTCTCGGCCATGAAGACAGTGAGACCCAATAGATGGGGTATCTCTAGAACCGTCTTGGTGCCCCCTATGCACCTGTGAAGTATTTCCCTTTCCCAATGAAACACCCTGTATAAAGTTTGAATCGTGCAACAACTGATTATTTAGGTGAGTTTTTTTTATATGTTATATTGAGGAACCACTCTTTGAGTTTCTGTGATTATTTCATTTGCCAATCACGAGCTCTCTTATAATTGGGATTTTAAGAGTAAGTTATATGAATTTTCCATTGATAGGATCTGAATATTATTTTATTATTCATAAATATTCTAGCTAGATATATCTATTTATCGAAATTTTCTATTGACGTGCCCATTAGAATTGGCGGTCTTATGAATTCCAAGATATCCTTCATGCAATCTCTGAATGAGGGTCTATTGTGTCTTCTGTCGCTGTTTTAAGTTTAGCAATTATCGAAGGATATATATCAATCACTATCAGAAGGCTTATAGAGTGATGAATGGACATCGAAACATCATGAAAATTATGTATATGACAGTAGGTGTCATCATTGTTTGTCAAAAGCGAATAATACGAATTGTTGGTTTCTCTTTAGTGTGTGTATTTATTCAATATTAGTGTGTGTTTCGTTCAACATCAGGTATGTTTCACGAATCTTTCATGTATGCTGATTATTCCCCTAATAATATTTCATCTTCAAATTGATATTAATTGACTGTACTTAGAAATGTTTTTATTAAGCTGTGTTGGGCGAGGTTGGTACTTGGATGGGTATACGCTCATATGGTTATTGACGTTATTTATATTCTGTTCACATGATCGTGATCTACAGTGGTAATTTCTTTTTCGGTATTTTTTGCATGATATTTAGACATATCACACATATCCATAGGTTGTGTGTTTGCCAAGATATCAGGTATAATAAATATACATCAGTAAAATTCCCTCATTAATAGCGAACGTGAGCTCAGTATTTTTCAAATGATCAAGGATGGGTACCTACGTTTTTAGCATTATCATAAAAAATTTGAGAAATAATTTGAGAAGAGTACTTCTGATAGTGATTTATTGATATATATATATCCTTCGATAATGCTGAACTGCACGAGAAATGAACAGCTTCATCAAGAAATCATTTCATCACGAAAATTCGTAATTAAGATTATTTTGAATGAATAGGTTATCGAAATATTAGCAATTTTATACTTCAATCATTATGATTTATTTTTTGATATGAATAGAGCCATTTAAATACATGATTTCTATGAATATTTATGAACATTTTGACTTACTCAAAAATACTCTCCATTATTGGTATTCATCATTTATTCATTTTTGAGCGCTCGTTCTACTTAGACGAGTGCTATATCGTTTTGCCAAATGTCTGTAATTTTCGAATTTTGAACCGAAAATGGTCTCAAACGATAGGGTTCGACTCCCTGATGGAAAATATGAGGTCAAATCAAATTCTGTAGGGCCGGCCGTCCGTCCGTGAGCACAATAACTCTCGAACGGATTGTCCCTAGAGACTTGAAATTTTCAGGGTGTGTTCAGCTCCCAAATAGCTCGGTTAAGTTCGTTAACCAGAAAAATCGTACAGGGTGTTCCATAAAAAGTGGCCATTCAAAATTTTTGTTACTCAATATTTCACACAAAACGAAAGCAAACGGAATGAAATATTGCAGCAACGTGCCAGATGTTCATAGTAAGCCTCTTGCAAAATTTTGTTGCCATAGTGTTAATAGAACCATAGAAAATTCAATTGGAATATTGAAAAGAAGAATTTTTTTATTTCCATAACGAACCTTCCGATTTAACTGAAATTCATTCTGTGAGTGAAGACTGACACACTGATTGTTCATCATGCAAAATTTCAAGAGGATAGCATCATCAGAACCATAGAAATTCCAATTGGAATATTAAAGGAAAGACTCTTTATATTTCCATAACAAGATATCCGAATCAAAGAAATTTATTTTTGGAATTGAGATTTATATATTGAATGTTTGTGCAAAATTTGAAGATCATCGCATCATCCGAACTATAGAAAATTAAATTTGAATATTGAAAAAAAAAATTATATTTTCATAACAAGATATCTGAATTGAGTGAAATTCATTCCTGGTATAAAGATTGATATACTGAATGTTCATGACAAATTTCAAGAGGATCGCATCATCAGAACCATAAAATTTATTATTTTAATTTTCAAGTGTGACCCTAGAATTGAATTTTTTTAATTGTTTATATATAAAGTATCAATTTCAAGTCATATACAGAATTTTGAGATGCTATTGCTCCACCAGAGAACGAGCGCTCAGAAGCTCCTGCTCAGGGCTTGCTTCCATTTTTATATTTCCATTTATACTTTCGTATGCTTTCAGGTGTTATCTGGAACCTCTCAAGGTCTAATTTCGGTCGATTTTTTTGTTCTGAGCTTTTTCGAATTGAGGTAATTTTGAATTATGGTGCTTGAAAGAATAATAATGAAAATCACTTTACAGAGCTTAAGCCGCTTGAGCTTCAGATACGTGCCCAATTTGAGGCCATACAGCTGCGAGCATCATATATTTTTTGAATCGTGCACAACTGATTATTTAGGTGAGTTTTTTTATATGTTATTTTGAGGAACCGCTCTTGAGTTTCTGTGATTATTTCATGTGCCAATCACGAGCTCTTCATTATAATTGAGATTTTAGGAGTAAGTTGTATGAATTTTCCATTGATTGGACTCTGAATATTTTATTTTATTCATAATATTCTAGCTAGATATATCTATTTATCGAAATTTCCTATTGACGTGCCCATTAAAATTGGCGATCTTATGAAATTCCAAGATATCCTTTATGCAATCTCTGAATGAGGGACTATTGTGTCTTCTTTCGCTGTTTTATGTCTATCAGCATAAAATAAATAATTTCTATCCATTGGTTTCTGAGTAATGGATGACAGAATATTGATTCAAAAACTCAAGTTTTCATGAATAATTTAAAAACCGTATATTATATGAAAAATTGTCGTTGAAATTCATCGAAACACATGATGTTCAATAACAAATACTCGTATAAATTTATCTTCAATGATAATCGAGAACGAATGGTGCACTCCACGAATTTATTTAACCTTAGAAGTTTCTTCTTCTTCTTCTCATTACAACCTCATGATCTGAATATATTCGATGCATTTCATATTAATTTTTTTAATTTAAATTTAAGAAAAAGGAAAATGGTTCTTTCTCAATCGTCCCAAAAATGAGAAATATCTCAAAAGGATGTCTATGAGAGAAAAAGAAAGGGAAATGATCGAGAAGGTGAAGGAGGAAAAGCTGAGAGCATGTCAGATATGGCAACTCCGCAGAAGAGGAGAAAAAGTTCTGATGTGCCAACCACCAGTAAAGGAGAATTGGTGGTGAATATTTCTAGGAATCCCCTATTGGAATCGATGGTTTCTAATTCGAGGAAAATGCCATTGCAATCGCCTACGCCCTCAGGCCAAGACTCTGAGGGTATTATAGAATATGAAGGAGGGGATGCTGAGAATATGTCAGATATGGCAACTCCGCAGAAGGAGGGAAAACCGGCTGATGTGCCAACCATCAGTGAAAGAGAATTGGTGGTGAATATTTTTAGAAATCCCCTACTGGAGTCAATGGTTTCTAATTCGAATGTAATGTGCCACAAGTATGGCCTGATACTCCATCCCGAGGTTTGGTATCATCAAATATGCAGACACCTCTCGAGGAAACAACGGCGGTACAACCGTCTGTAGTTCCCACTCAGAGACGTAGGCACGCAGTGGTTCCACACCGTATAACATATAGAGACGCCATAACAATTAATTCAGATGAACTAGAAATGCTCTGCACGCGACCACATAAATGTGGAGCCATGTTGGATACGTGTAGATACTGCGGAGCTCTATTTTACACGGAGGAAAAAACAAACAGAAGCGAAGAACATACCTCGTGTTGTAACCAAGGCGCGTATACTCTGCCATCATTGAGTCCTTGCCCTGCATCAATCAAGGAGTTATACCTGGGTGAGTTCAATGATAACAAATTGAAAAATAATAATTGTTTTCGTTCAAATTGGGATTATGTATTTTAGATTTCCAATCATTCAATTCTAACGATCAATAATTAACAAATTATGACGGTATAATAATATCATTTTCATATAGGAAATGGACCCTTATCAGCAGAGTTCAGAAAGAACATCAGATACCTGAACAGTCTGTTTGCGATGGCGTCGTTCAAACCTCAAGACCCATGCCTGAAAGGAAAGGACAGGGACATTGGAGTTTCTCAGTGTGCGGCCAAATATATCATTACCTCGAACCCATTCCAAATTCACAGGATTTAGAAAGACCAAAACTAACCAGATCTACTTTTTGGACATGGAGGAAGCGTTGAACAGAGAAATTCCTTCGCCCAGGGAACGGTGAATCCGCGACTCTTGGAAAAAATTGAAAACTGCTTGCGTAGGCACCACCGATATATACAAGCATATAAAACTATGGGGGAAGAATTGATAGAACGCAGAAATCAAAATATGGACCTGGAGAATATTATAATTGGGATAACCAAGGAACCCGTTATAAATATTCTAGCTGCCCAACAGAATCCAAATTGATATCGCTGCCATTTTCGAGGGCACTGAACCACCGGTCAACGTTGATCTGGTATTGTATCCGCACAACTTCAATAATCCCGAAGCGCAAAACAGGCATCAGGAATTGAAACTATTGAATCCAATGGCCGATCCAATGGTGTATCCTCTGCTATTCCCCTGTGGCGATAACGGTTTTTCCACAGGCATCCCTTACAACGAGAGCAGCAATCGGCGCTCACAAAGATCTGTCACACTGCTGCAATACTACAGATATAGGCTGTATATTCGTGATACTTTCTCAACCATCCATCACGGAGGAAAATTGTTTCAACAATACATAGTTGACGGATGGTGAGCAAGCAGTTTGGTCGATTGGCAGAGGTGAGCCCAGCAGAAGGACAAATGGAAAAATTCTTCCTCCGATTTCTGCTGAAAAGAATTAGAGGTGCCACATCTTTTGATGATCTGCTGACCCTGGATGACGGATACATATGTGACACATTTCGCGAGTCCTGCAGAAGAAGAAATTGGCTTCACGGAGATAGTGACGAGTTCAAGAAATGCCTTGATGAAGCGAAATCATCATGTCATCCCAAGAGGCTCAGAAAGCTGTTTTCGATGATCTTGCATCGGGATAGAAGAAGACATGGAGCAGATCCGAGGATTGTGGCAATCCTTCAAAAAATACCTCATAGCCGATTTCCGATATAGAGGAATGAATCGACACGATGCCACTGCTGCGTGCGTAGAAATAATCGGAGATATCATATCACGTTGTCGAGGAGAAGTTTCGTTACGAGATTTAGGAATTTGTGTGGATGATAACGATGATTATGTATCGAGTAGCGAGGACGAAGATGGCATCGGTGGACCAAGTTTGATGATTGACGATGAAGAATATGATGCGATTTTGCCCGACAGAAGCAGCCTGTATAATGTTTCTGCATTAAATAAGGAACAAAAAATTATATCCTGAGAGTTTTGAATGCCTGCGCTAAAAGATTGAATTTTCTTATTCCGTCCGAAATTTACGAGGATCTGATGGAGTACGGAGACGTGACGAGTTCACAAATCGTCGATCGTCAAAAAGAAAATGTCTTTTATTTAGACGGTCCTGGGGGAACGGGCAAAACGCATCTATATAATACGCTCATAAGAATTCTGCAGGACATTTCAAATCAAAAAGTGATCGCAGTCGCTTGGACCGGCATCGCGGCAAACATACTGATTGGTGGCTCCACTGTGCATAGAGCTTTCAAGCTGCCAATCAGTCTTTCGGAAGAATCGACTTGCGGGTTCGATATAGAGTCGCCCCGTTCAGATGATATAAAAAAAGCAGCACTTATTATTTGGGACGAAGCGCCGATGACGCCTCGAAATGCAGTGGAAGCTGTTGATAGGTATTTGAGGGACATTATGAGGAGGTATGAACCTATGGGTGGAAAGTGCGTGTTATTCGGAGGAGACTTCAGGCAAATACTCCCCGTAGTAATTGGCGGTCATCGCAACGAAGTGATAGCTCAAACTTTAAAAGCGAGCAAATTGTGGCGATCGTTCGTAAAGTTGAAGCTGAACAAGAATATGAGAGCAGCCCGAAATCCTCAAATGGCTCAAACGCATGAAGATTTGGACGGATGCACATTCGACCAATGGCTTCTGAGAATGGAGATGGTAATTTGCCCTTCGTCCGCCTTAATAAAAAGAGTGCTCCTGTGGCTCCGGATAATGATTGAAATACCGAATCGTTTTATTGCGGCTTAGATGACGGAATTGATAGATTTTGTTCACAACAAAATTATACTGCGAAAGAAAATGGTTTCCGTGCTATCCTATGTCCTACGATGACGTTGTCGATGCCGTCAATAATTTGATCATGGAACGCATAGAAACGGTTGAAACGAGAAACTTATTGAGCGAGGACACATACTTGGGCACTGAAGATGATGAGAGTTTTCGGCTCCACTGGATTTGTTGAATTCAATCAATTCTCCCTATCTGCCTCCACACGAGCTAACTTTAAATGTGGAGTGATCGTGATACTGTTGCGTAATTTGAACGTTGAACCAAGCGAATGCAACGGTACACGAATGAGAGTGGTTCGTTTATAGGACTATTTGATTGAATGCGAACTTTTGACAGGCGAAAGAGTTGGAAAGAGGTTATTTTTTACCGAGGATAAAGATGAAGCAACACCTTCCCATACTGCCCAAGGAAATATGAGGCTGCAATTTCCCGTCCGACTCGCCTACGCAATGACAATAACAAGTCGCAAGGCCAAACTTTGGAGAAAGTGGGAATATGCCTTAAGGCCAGTTTCACTCACGGCCAATTGTACGTGGCCTTTTCCAGGGTTGGAAATATAAATGGAATAAAAATTTTTATAGAGGATTCGGGAAAGCAGGGACGTTTCAAATTCAGGGGTAAAAAGAGATTCACCAGCAATGTACTCGACAATGCATCGACTGATAACGATGGCAATAGAAAACGACGTCAGGTAACGATCTGTCCAGATAAGGACAATGATGATCAGACATCACCGTTGAGTCGTCCATGCATTCAGATAAGATGGCGATCCGGATTATACAGGGTTGTTTCATTGGGAAAGGGAAATACTTCACAGGTGCATAGTGACACCAAGACGGTTCTAGAGATACCCCATTCCTAGGGTCTCACTGTCTTCATAGCCGCGATACAGGGTGTTTTATGAATTTTGCCGCGTTTCCTTTCTTCCTGAGGCGTTTCAAACGAACCACCCGGTATATTTTCTTCATATTTGGCAAATATGTTCCTAATTGAGAGCCCAAACATATCATGCAATAACCGCCTCGAAAATCCAGGTCCGGTTAACGAAAAATTATGAATCGTTTGAGTACTTGAAGCAACACCCTGTATATCGGAATTCTGAAAATCTGTTTTAATATTCGAAAACACCACTAAAAACTCAACTGAGACGTATCCTTCAATTTTCGCGCAGAAATTTTACTGCACAAATATTTCAAGGTAAAGTGAAGTGTTTAGGACTTGGATACCCGAAAGTGGTTTGAAGTGACCTTAACAATAAATTATCAACAATATTGAATCCATAATTATTTCAACATTACTCTGCAATTAATTTCACATTGGTTTTCTTTTTTATAGCTGTTACTTTAAAATCCAGGTCTGGGTTAACGAAAATTATGAATCGTTTGAATCCTCGAAAAAACACCCTGTACATCGGAATTTTGAAAATCTGTTTTAAAATTCGAAAATACCACTAAAAACTGAACTGAGACGTACAACTCAAATTTTCGCGCAGATAGTTTCAATGCACAAATTTTCAACGTGAAAGTGAAGTTTTTTAGAACTTGGATAGGTACCTGAAAGTGGTTTGAAGTGACTTTTAACAATGAATTATCAAAATATTGAAATCCATAATTATAATACGTTAGGATGCAACTCACTCCTCAATAAATGAAAACTAATGTGGAAATGAATTACAAAGTAATGTTGAAATAATTATGGATTCAATATTATTGAATAATTCATTGTTAAAAGTCACTTCAAACCACTTTCAGGTATCTTAGTTCGAAAACTTCACTTTTACGTTGAAAATTTGTGCATTGAAACTATCTGCGCGAAAATTTGAAGTGGACGTCTCAGTTCATTTTAAGTGGTATTTTCGAATATTAAACAGATTTTCAAAATTCCGATGTACAGGGTGTTGTTTCGAGGATTCAAACCATTCATAATTTCGTTAACCCAACCCTGGATTTTCAAGTATACGGCTATAAAAAGGAAAACCAATGTGGAAATGAATAACAAAAGTATGTTGAAATAATTATGAATCAATATTGTTAATAATTCATTGTTAAAGTCACTTCAAAACACTTTCGGGTATCCAAGTTCCTAAAAACTTCACTTTTACCCTGAAAATTTGCGTAGGTGAAACTTTCTGCGCGAAAATTTGAAGTATACGTCTCAGTTTAGCTTTTAGTGGTGTTTCCGAATATTAAACCAGATTTTCAAAATTCCGATGTACAGGGTGTTGTTTCGAGGATTCGAACGATTCAATAATTTTTTGTTAACCCGGACCTGGATTTTCGAGGCGGTCATTGCATGATATGTTTGGGCTCTTAATTAGGAACATATTTGCCAAATATGAAGAAAATATACCGGGTGGTTTGTCTGGTACGGCCTCAGGAAGAAACGGGCAAATTCATAAAACACCCTGTATCTCGGCTATGAAACAGTGAGACCCAATAAATGGGGTATTTCTAGAACCGTCTTGGTGCCACCTATGCACCTGTGAAGTATTTCCCTTTCCCAATGAAACACCCTGTATAGATGTGGAAGATATAATTTTACAAGCAGAAATACAAGAAAATTCTGACTTATGGAAGAAATCGATTCCCTTCAGAACAAGGAGTCAATTAGAAGCTAGAGTTTCAGTTTTTGATAAACCGGGAACATCCGGTTTGAATTTCATGAGAACACCACAAGATTACTCAAGTGATTACTCAGACTCGGATTATGAGTATTTATTATATTAAAAAAAATTTTTGTTATGTTGAACATGGTTACTTATTTGTAGTTAGACTTATTGTTTTTATTTTACTATATTTAGTTTATGTTCCAATTAAAAGATTTTTTCAGAGTTTCGATATTTTGAGAGGATAAATAATAATATGATAATCGAAACCCCAATCGTGAAATGTAAGACGGGCACTTCGAATAATGAGTAAGCCAAAGATATTAGCTATGGGTAGTTACTGAATTCTAATTCTAAAATATGATAAGAATATTGAATCCTATCGATATACAGTTTTCAATTTGTATTTTATGAATTCAAATCAAATAGCTTACGACATATTCCATCTCTAAATTATCACAATTATATCATTAAATATTCATATGAAAATTTCTGTAACGTTCCTAATCTGATAGTAAATTTCTCGAAAAATGAATATGAAAAATACAAATGTTTGATGGAGAGGAAATTCAATTCTAATATTGAGTGCACAATTTACATTTCCATTTAATATTTGTGGCATTTATATATGTTATTTTTATTAAATTTTACAAAAGTGGAAGAATATAAACTGTCCGTGAGTGTTGTTATTCAACAACCGTCTTACGCTGACGAGATCAAGGAGATCGAAACAGTTTATATGGAATCAGAATTAAAATAAATATCAATACTGATTACTGATCGAGTGGCAAAAGGTGAGTTGTTTGCCTTTTTAACTTCCCTTTTTTTAATATATGACAAGTTTAGGTCCAAAATAACCGCAGTGTATGTAATATTGGAAAATATATCCCGTGTATGGGTAGGTTTTCTCGGGGATGGATGTAAGGTTTTTGGTATTCATTGATCATCTAATTTTCGGAGGAGTGATATGAGGTTTTTGCGAAGGTTTTGGTATTTATTCGTTACTATTATGGGAATCGGTGAATGTATATCCTTGAAGACTTTTTAAAATTTGAACCACAGAAAATGAACGGAATATACAATTCCGCAAAGACTTTTTGTGGCCCAAAACTCACATCCAAAAATTTTTTTAGGCGAATTCACCGTCATAGTCGGATCCACCGTCAAGTAGGATCCACCTTCCAAGTCTGATCCACGGTCAGAGTCGGATCCACGGTCAAAGTCAGATCCACCTTCAAAGTAATATCCACCGTCAAAGTCGGATCCACCTTCAAAGTCGGATCCACCGGTAGGTGGATCTACCCACTACTAGTTGTCTATCCCGCTAACAGCGAACAAGACTAGAAGAATTGGGTGCTCGTAGGGCCCCCCCAATGGTACCTATGTTCAGTTAGCAAATTGTAAGATTTTAATTCGGCTCCTGCGCCTTCGTCTCAACAGATATCGAGAAACTTTCAACGGCCCCCCTATTCAGAAGATCTAAAATTTTTTTGGAGGGGGTGGGGGGTGACCCCCCCTGTCACTTTAGAAGTTACGTGTAAGAAGAATTGGGGGCTCGCAGGACAGACCCGACCACAGAATTATGTTTGTTTATAAAAAATAAAAATTTTCGGAACCATGGTTACTCTACTCTACCCACCTCTACCTCCCCCTCCCTTTTTTAGGGTGGCACCCCTGTTAATCTCGGAACCGTTTACTTTTTTTCAGATGAAACCTTCAAAATGTCTCCTTCTGAGGCAAGCCATGTCGATCGTTGAAAACATCTTTCAAATCCGTCCAGTGGTTATTGAGTTATGGGAGCCACAAAATTTCGAAAGAAAAAATTCAAGTTTTTTATGAATATCTCCGAAACTATTTGTAAGATCGAAAAACTTTATTGAACTTTATTCGTACTCGTGATTCATCGCAACGTTTTAAAATCACTATCCGAGTCGAAGGACCATTTTCAAAAATCAACCAATCGAAGCAATTTTTTCAAAAATACCTCGATATCGAAATGTCTCCTTCTGAGGCATGTTATGTCCATCGACATATCGTCATTAAAATCCGCCCAGTGGTTATTGAGTATTGGAGCCACAAAATTTCGAATAAAAAAATTCACGTTTTTATGAATATCTCCGAAACTATTCGTACGATCAAAAAACTTCATTGAACTTTTTTTCGTACTCGTGATTCATAGCAACGTTTAAGATCACTATCCGAGTCGAAAGACCATTTTCAAAAATCAACCAATCGAAGCAATTTTTTCAAAATACCTCGATATCGAAATGTCTCCTTCTGAGGCATGTTATGTCCATCGACATAATCGTCATTAAATCCGCCCAGTGGGTTATTGAGTATGGGAGCCACAAAATTTCGAATAAAAAAATTCACTTTTTTATGAATATCTCCGAAACTATTCGTACGATCAAAAAACTTCATTGAACTTTTTTCGTACTCGTGATTCATCGCAACGTTTAAAATCACTATCCGAGTCGAAGGACCATTTTCAAAAATCAACCAATCGAAGCAATTTTCAAAAATACCTCGATCGCGAAATGTCTCCTTCTGAGGCATGTTATGTCCATCGACATAATCGTCATTAAAATCCGCCCAGTGGTAATTGATTATGAAGCCACAAAATTTCGAATTAAAAAATTCGATTTTTTTTATGAATATCTCCGAAAATATTTGTGAGATCAAAAAACTTCATTGAACTTTTTCGTACTCGTAATTCATCGCAACGTATAAAATCATTATACGAGTTGAAGGATCATTTTCAAAAATTAACCAATCGAAGAAATTTCTTAAAAAATACCTTAATATCGACATGTCTCCTTCTGAGTCATGTTATGTCCATCGACATAATCGTCATTCAAATGCGTCCAGTGATTTCCCATGTATGCTGATTATTCCCCAAATAATATTTCATCTTTAAAATGATAGTAATAGGCAGTATTTAAAATTTTTTTTATTAAGCTGTGCTCGGGCGCGGTTAGTTCTTGGATGGGTGTACATTCCATTCAATTCATTATATCGAATAGAGCTATTCATCTACATCATTCAAATGAAAATTTTTTTCAATGTGTGTGAATTGAAAGAAAATTCTCAATATAAATTCAATCAATCAGATGTATGTATATTATATACAATAATATGAAATTTTGAATCATTTATGAGAAAAATGTGATTTCTGAACTATGTGTTTGATAGATTTCATTAGTGTCTGTCAGAAGTGACTAAAAGAAAGATTGAATATTTCGATTTCGTGCATTTTCTTCAATTGTAGGTGAATCATATACAAATTGCTATAAATTAGGTGAGTAATATCATGTTATATTCACCTAAATTTGAAACATTCCATTTAATTCATTATATCGAATCTACATCATTCAAATGAAAATTTTTCAATGTGTGTGAATTGAATGAAAATTCTCGATTTAAATTCACTTAATCAATGTATCTTACAGATGTATGTATATTATATACAAATATGAAATTTTAAATCATTTATAATGAAAAATTTGATTTCTGAACTCTGTGTTTTTTGATAGATTTCATTAGTGTCTGTCAGAAGTGACTTAAAGAAATATAAATATTTCGATTTCGTGCATTTTCTTCAATTGTAGGTGAATCATTCATATATAAATTGCTATCAATTAGGTGAGTTATATCAATGTTATATTCACCTAAATTTGAAACATTCCATTCAATTCATTATATCGAATAGAGCTATTCATCTACATCATTAAAATGAAAATTTTTCAATGTGTATGAATTGAATTGAAATTCTCGATATAAATTCACTTAATCAATGTATCTTGCATATTTATGTATATAATATACAAAAATATGAAATTTTAAATCATTTATAAGAAAAAATTAGATTTCTGAACTCTGTGTTTTTGATAGATTGCATCAGTGTCGAAAAGAAAATATCAGTTGAGTTTCTTCATTTTATTATCATTTATTCTTTTTTATATTTCCAGGTTTCAACGTTAGATACATTTAGAATTTTGTCATATTCGAACATTCAATTGGATTGAGTAGATTTCAGGTGAGTTTTTCCAGAGCTTTGATGTTTATTAATTGAGTAATATTGATGTTATATCCAACAAAAATTGAAGAATTTCATTCAATTCATTATATCCATATCCAATAGAGCTATTCATCTACATCATTCAAATGAAAAATTTTCAATGTGTGTGAATTGAATGGAAATTCTCGATATAAATTCATTTAATCAATGTATCTTGCAGATTTATGTATATTATGTACAAAAATATGAAATTTTAAATCATTTATGAGAAAAAATTAGATTTCTGAACTCTGTGTTTTTGATAGATTGCATCAGTTTCGAAAAGAAAATATCAGTTGAGTTTCTTCATTTTATTATCATTTATTTCTTTTTATATTTCCAGTTTCAACGTTAGATACATTTAGAATTTTGTCATATTCGAACATTCAATTGGATTGAGTAGATTTCAGGTGAGTTTTTCCAGAGCTTTGATGTTTATTAATTGAGTAATATTGATGTTATATCCAACAAAAATTGAAGAATTTCATTCAATTCATTATATCCATATCCAATAGAGCTATTCATCTACATCATTCAAATGAAAATCTTTCAATGTGTGTGAATTGAATGGAATTCTCGATATAAAATTCACTTAATCAATGTATCTTGCAGATTTATGTATATTATATACAAACATATAAAATTTTAAATCATTTATAAAAAAAATAGATTTCTGAACTCTGTGTTTTTGATAGATTGCATCAGTGTCGAAAAGAAAATATCAGTTGAGTTTCTTCATTCTATTATCATTTATTCTTTTTTATATTTCCAGGTTTCAACGTTAGATACATTTAGAATTTTGTCATATTCGAACATTCAATTGGATTGAGTAGATTTCAGTGAGTTTTTTCCAAAGCTTTGATATTTATCAATTGTGTAATATTGTGTTATATCCAACAAAATTTGAAACATTCCATTCAATTCATTATATCGAATAGAGCTATTCATCTACATCATTCAAATGAAAATTTTTCATGTGTGTGAATGAATGGAAATTCTCGATATAAATTCACTTAATCAATGTATCTTGCAGATTTATGTATATTATATACAAAAATATGAAATTTTAAATCATTTATAAGAAAAAATTAGATTTCTGAACTCTGTGTTTTTGATAGATTGCATCAGTGTCGAAAAGAAAATATCAGTTGAGTTCTTCTTCATTTCATTATCATTTATTCTTTTTTATATTTCCAGGTTCCAACGTTAGATACATTTAGAATTTTGTCATATTCGAACATTCAATTGGATTGAGTAGATTTCAGGTGAGTTTTTCCAGAGCTTTGATGTTTATTAATTGAGTAATATTGATGTTATATCCAACAAAATTTGAAGAATTTCATTCAATTCATTATATCCATATCCATAGAGCTATTCATCTACATCATTCAAATGAAAAATTTTCAATGTGTGTGATTGAATGGAAATTCTCGATATAAATTCACTCAATCAATGTATCTTGCAGATTTATGTATATTATATACAAACATATGAAATTTTAAATCATTTATAAGAAAAAAATAGATTTCTGAACTCTGTGTTTTTGATAGATTGCATCAGTGTCGAAAAGAAAATATCAGTTGAGTTTTCTTCATTTTATTATCATTTATTCTTTTTTATATTCCAGGTTTCAACGTTAGATACATTCAGATTTTTGTCATATTCGAACATTCAATTGGATTGAGTAGATTTCAGGTGAGTTTTTCCAAAGCTTTGATATTTATCAATTGTGTATATATTGGTGTTATATCCAACAAAAATTTGAAACATTCCATTCAATTCATTATATCGAATAGAGCTATTCATCTACATCATTCAAATGAAAATTTTCAATGTGTGTGAATTGAATGGAAATTCTCGATATAAATTCACTTAATCAATGTATCTTGCAGATTTATTATATATATAAAAAATATGAAATTTTAAATCATTTATAAGAAAAAAGATTAGATTTCGAACTCTGTGTTTTTGATAGATTGCATCAGTGTCGAAAAGAAAATATCAGTTGAGTTTCTTCATTTTATTATCATTTATTCTTTTGTATATTTCCAGGTTTCAACGTTAGATACATTCAGATTTTTGTCATATTCGAACATTCAATTGATTGAGTAGATTTCAGGTGAGTTTTTCCAAAGCTTTGATGTTTATTCAATTGAGTATATGGTGTTATATCCACCAAATTTGAAACATTCCATTCAATTCATTATATCGAATAGAGCTATTCATCTACATCATTCAAATGAAATTTTTCAATGTGTGTGAATTGAATGGAAATTCTCAATATAATTCACTCAATCAATGTACCTTGCAAATGTTTGTATATTATATACAATAATATGAAATTTTAAATCATTTATAATAAAATTTGATTTATGAACTATGTGTTTTTGATAGATTGTATAAGTGTCGAAAAGAAAATATCAGTTGAGTTTGATGACTCAATTGAAATGTTCTTCATTTAATTAACATTCATTCCTTTTGTATATTTCTAGGTTTCAACGTAAGCCACATTAAGATTGTCGTAATATTCGAACATCTTATTGGATTAAGTAGATTTCAGGTGAGTTTTTCTAAAAGTTTTGATGTCTATGTATTGTTGTCAATCAATATCACTTTCAATAACTGCCGAACCTTCCGTCGAGATTTAATTCAAATTTATCAATAAATTCAAATGAATTTAATCTTGAATAATTGCAAGTTTACATTCGAATCATTTTATTCAATTCATTGTATCAAATAGAGCCATTTATCTTCCCCATTACCATGAAAATGTTTCGATGTGTGTGAATTGAACTATTCTCAATATGAATTCAATTAATCAATGTATCTTGCAGGTGTATGAAATCTACTATATAAAAAAAGTCTGGTTTTTCCTCCCTGACGCTTTAACTACAGAACGCACGAACCGATTTCAACGGTTTTGCATTCGTTGGAAAGGTCTCGGCCTCCGCTAGGTTTGTAGCAAAGAAATTCAGGAAAAATTTCAAGATATCGAGAAGAACGTGGTAAGAAGAAATTGGTAAATTTCTGACATTTCTGAAAATTTCATTATTTATGACATCGAATTCAATGACAACTGTCAAGTCTCCTTTCGAGAGGAAGTGCTTCCAACAATTTCCTCATTTCAGAAGAAAAGGCCAGACCCGAATCAAAAAAATGGAAGCAAGCCCTGAGCAGGAGCTTCTGAACGCTCGTTCTCTGGTGGAGCAATAGGACTATCATCTCAAAATTCTGTATATGACTTGAATTGATACTTTATATATAAACATTAAAAAATTCAATTCTATGGTCACACTTGAAAATTAAAATAATTAAATTTTATGGTTCGGATGATACGATCCTGTTGAATTTTAGATGAACATTTAGGGTATCAATCTCCATTCTATAAATAAATTCACTCAATTCGGATACCTTGTTATGGAAATATAAGATTCTTGTTTTCAATATTACAATTAAATTTTCTATGATTCTGATGATGCGATCCTATTGAAAGTTTGCATGAACATTCAGTATATCAGTCTCAACTTACAAAATGAATTTCATTTGAATCGGAAGTTGGTTATGGAAATAACAAATTCTTCTTTTCAATATTCCAATTGAATTTCTATGGTTCTGTTAATACTATGGCCACAAATTTTGCGAGAGGCTCACTATGAGCATCTGGCAAGTTGCTGCAAATTTCATTCCTTTGCCCTCGTTTTGTGTGAAATATTGAGGAACAAATTTTGAATGGTCACTTTTTATGGAACACCCGTACGATTTTTCTGGTTAACGAACTTAACCGAGCTATTTGGGAGCTGAACACACCCTGAAAATTTCAAGTCTCTAGGACAATCTGTTCGAGAGTTATTGTTGCTCACGGACGGCCGGACGGACGGCCGGCCCTACAGAATTTGATTTGACCTCATATTTTCCATCGGGGAGTCGAACCCTATCGTTTGAGACCATTTTCGGCCTCAAATTCGAAATTACAGACATTTGGGCAAACGATATAGCACTCGTCTAAGTAGAACGAGCGCTCAAAAAGGTACGAATATCGTTTTGGAGTAGTTTCTATAACGTTAATTAACGAAGATATTCGTTGCAGGAATTCTGAAATAACCAGAAAATATCTTTGACATAGGTACGGTCTCATGTGAACATTTGTTCGTTTCGAGTGGAAAACGTTATTTGAATAGGTAAGTCCATATGAAATCATCAACTTCAACGTTCATTCAACGAATTCCTAACATTTCAGCGATCAAAGCATCATTTCAGGTCGCAGTGATATTTGAGGTTTCTACTAACCGAATTTCCCTGACAAATAACGTAATGAGAACAAAATTCGGGGATTATTCGTATTTTAGGAAAAAATACGCCAGGAAATGATATTAAACTGTATGTATTATGATAATTATCGATATTTCAATATATTTTTTCGATTTCCTGATATGTCTACATGTTAAAACCCGTTGAATTCTGAAAATAACAGTCGTCACGTGTAACAAGGCAAGTGGTGTAACGACTAACGTCTAGGTGGTGTGGACCTGGTAGTGTCCCGGTTTCGAATCCCCATGGTGGCATGTTCTGTTTATTCTGGAAAAAAGTATTTTTTTCCAGTTTCAAAGAGAGCTGATGAAAATAATTCAAAATTTTCATGTGCATGTTTTATACAGGTACTTTTAGATATATACAGGGTGTTCTAGATAAATCTATCAATTATTTCACATTTCTACGTTATAACAAAAGCTTTCAATGAAATTGAAGGGCTTTTGAATTTCGAGTGATTCGTTATAGGAGGTGGAATTTTAAATATAGATAGGTACTATGCTTCGGATTCATACGGGGTGCTCTATAAACATGTCGAATATTTTGAATTTCTTTCCTGCATTATCACAGGGACATTTCAACAGAACGAAGAAGTTTTTGAATTTCAAATGATTTACTATCGATGGTGGTTTATTTATACAGGGTCTCTTCATAAAAATGCCAAATTTTTATATTTATTATTTACTTAGAGAAGTTTAACCTGAATAACACTTCATTTTTGTAATCGAAATGAATTTATTACTGTTGTGAAATGAAATAAAATTCTTCCTTTTCAAATATAAAAAAAAATTTTCTTCATTTTTTTATCACCAAACGAAATTTACAGAAAACGAAGCCATCTGGTGGCGAAACGAGTTTCGCAGGGTTTGCTAGTTAACTCATATAACTTCATTCTTATACATTAAATTTCTCTATGATTTGAATTTAAATGGAAATTTCAGGACATGTTGACTCAATTTTATATATAATCGCTACTATATCACTACAATATTGAGTCATTTTTTTCTTCATCAGCCTATAAATTTAATTATATTCGATGAAATTTATATTCAGAAATAAGAAAAAAGAAAATGGTGCTTTCACAATCTTCCCAAAATCTAAAATCAGATGAAAAAAATAATGATGAGGCAAAAAAGAAAGAGAGGGGATCAAGAAAACGATGAAGGGGATTCCATTAGTTTATTAGATGTATCGAATCCGCAAAAACGAAGAAAACATCTGATGAGCTAACTACAACTAATGAACAATTGGTTGTGAATATAAAGAGAAACCCACTTATGGAAACAATGCTTTCCAACTATGAAAGAGAAAATGAGGAACCATCGATAACTAAAGAGTTGAGAGTTATTTTACGAAGGGATTTTGGCGATGCCTCGAATTGCACCGCGTCAAAGAATAATAGACAATCAAAATCTCAACAGCCCGATTGTGTCTTAAGCACAATTGATCAAAATCAATCTGCTCAGGTTGTTCAACAATTATTAATGAAGTTATTCAATTCAAGATACTGTCCCATCAGAAAGAAATCCCATCGAATCGAGGACAAGAAGAAGACACGCAGACATTCCTCACAAGGTGACTTACAGAAAAGCAATCACCACCACATCAGCTGAACTAGAGGTTCTCTGTGCGCATCCTCATCACTGTGGTGGTTTGAGAGATTTTGTCCTTTTTGTGGAGCTTTGTTTTTTACCTTGGAAAAAACCAACAGAGAAGCTCTTACACGCAAATGCTGCAATAAAGGGGCATTTCAATACCAGCATTGAGTACATGTCCTCCAGCTCTAAAAAATTTGTTCACGGGATGGGTCCTTATCATGTCAATTTCGCAGACAGATTAGATACATCAACAGCCTTTTGCGATGGCCTCTTTTAAGACTTCCAGACCATTACCAGAGAGAAAGGGCAAGGGCACTGGTGTTTCACCGTATGCGGACAGGTCTATCACTACACCCAATGGTATTCCTCAGGTGAGGAATCAGAATGAACCAACCCTTAACCAACTTTATTTTCTGGATGTTGAAGAAGCCATGCAGAAGAGAAATGCTTTCGCGCATGACAGAGTCGACCCAGAAATTATAAAGTTGATTGAATTCATTTAAGATCATATAACAAATACGCGAGGGCTTACAAGAGTATGAGTGAAGAGATAGAAGAGAGACGAATGCAAAATCTGGATGTTGAGAACATTGTCATCGGGATGACGAAAGAGCCGGTTATCAATATATTGGCGGCACAGCAGCAGGATCCAAAATGGAGGCCAGGCCAAAGTGATATGGCAGCAGTATTCGAGGGATCAGAGCCTCCAATTAATGTGGATTTGGTCCTCTATCCGCAAAGGCCAACGATACAGATCCACAAAACCGACATCATGAATTGAAGCTGCTCAATCCAATGGCTGATCCGATGGTATACCCCATTTTATTTCCTTGCGGTGACAGCGGTTACTCCACTGATATCCGTTATAACGGACCAACAGGCAGATCAGCAGACAGGAGAGTAACCATTGCTCAATATTATAGATATCGCCTTTACATCCGCGACCAATTTTCCACCATACATCATGGTGGAAAATTGTTTCAGCAATACATAATTGATGGGTGGATAAAGTGCGAGATGAATAGGCTGTGGTGGTACAAACAGCATCAAAACGATTTTAGACGCACTGCCGAAGAGACTCTTAGAAGGTTCAATAGGAATCGACAGGATGGTTACGTAGGTCGTGCTGTGATTCTTCCCTCAGCGTTTCCGGGGAGCGAGAGGTACCGCCAGAGACAATATCTTGACGCTATGGCGGTAGTTGCACGTTTCGGGAAACCTGATTTATTCATAACATTTACCTGTAACCCGAAATGGCCGGAAATTCAGGAGAATCTGTCGATCCACCAGAATTGGGTGGATCGACCTGATCTGATATGTCGAGTGTTTCAGATGAAATTGTTAGAATTTATGCAAGACATTGTTCAAAATCAAATTTATGGTGTAGTATTGAATTTCCATTATGTCATCGAATTTCAAAAAAGGGTTTGCCTCATGCCCATATAGTCATTACATTTTATGAAGACGATAAACTTCGAGATACCGATGATTTAGACCAAATAATAAGTGCTTATATACCTGATAAAGAAACGCAACCTTTCTCTATAATAGAGTGGGTGAATTCCAATTACATGCTCCATGCGGAAGGATGAACATGGAAGCTTCATGTATGCGGGATGGAAAATGTTCCAAGTTTTATCCTAAACCATATAGGGAGGAAAGTGTCTTAGTGGTTGGAAGGAATAGGAGGCCCGAATATAAAAGACCACGGATGGCCGAGAAATTTTGTACCAAAATGGAATTGTGCAATCAATAATCGACGCGTTGTCCCCTATAATGCCTTCGCTCTCGCAAATACCAAATGCCACATAAACTTCGAGGCTGTCGGATCGTTGAGTACCATCAAATATCTGCATAAATATATAACAAAAAACCAGATTCCACAACTATTTATGTAGATACATCAGAAGTTCATGGTCAACAACGCCGACGCATTGACGAAATACAAGAATATATAGATGGCAGATATGTGAGTGGAATGGAGGCCGCTTGGAGGACCTTAGAGTTCAGAATGCACAATAGATCTCATTCTGTGATGGTATTGCCAATACATCTTCCAGGAGAAAAGGATGTTGTACAACGAGGAAGATGATGTTGAACAGATTGAAACAAGGTTGTTAAAATATCCAAACTGGAAGCGTGGTTCAATTTGAATCAAATTGATCCAGACGCAAGATCCTTCAGATATTGTGAAATACCGGAACATTATGTTTGGAACATTGGGAGTGCCAGATGGGTGAAAAGAAGACAAATGTGTAAAACCATTGGTTGCTTAGTTGAAGTAAGTCCCTCCAGCGACCAGATGGAGAAATATTTTCTACGCGTTCTCCTGAAAAGAATAAAGGGCCCGAAGTCTTTCGAAGATTTGCTCACCTTGGAGGACGGGTACAAATGCCAGACATACCGAGAGGTATGCCAGCAGAAAAACTGGCTAAGATTCTGGAGGCGAATTTGAGAAATTTGGAAGAAGCTGAACTAAAGTATCACCCAAATAAATTCAGAAAATTATTTTCGCTAATCTGCTGTGTTGCCATGGAGGAAGACATGGCTCAAATAGAGCATCTTTGAAAAGATTCCGAAAATCTCTTATGGCAGCCGGAATGGAAAGATGCTCAGCAATAGCAGCATGCATCGAAAAAATCAAAATTATTGTGGATAGATGCAGACCAGGTATAGCCCTTTCAGATATAGGCATCTGCCCTTGGACTGATGATGACGAGAGTGACATCATCAGTGAAAATGAGGATCAAAACACCATGTTGGATATTTCTGGAGTTGAAAACAATCCAGTAGAAAAAGAAAAATTTGAAGTGTCTTCTCTGAACCGGGATCAAAAAGTTGTGTTTCTTCGTGTATTCAATGCTGTTGCAAGAATATGCAATATTATGATTCCCCTTGAAATATACGAAGATCTGGGAAATGATGTCACACCCTGAGCAGATTGTGAACCGGGCGAAAGAAAATGTTTTTTACCTTGATGGTCCTGGGGGAACTGGGAAGACTTATTTATACAATACCATCATAAATGCTATAAATAAGGTAATGAGGAAAGATACGATTGCAGTAGCTTGGACCGGAATAGCTGCTAACATTTTAATTGGGGGAACAACAGTTCACCGATCATTTCGTTTACCTTTGACCCTCTCAAAAGACACTACCTGTGGATATGACATGGAATCACAGAAATCTAAATTTATAAGAGATAGTGTCGCTCTCATTATATGGGACGAGGCTCCCATGACCCCCTAAAGCGGTAGAGAGTGTGAACAGGTATATGATGGATATAATGAGACGTGGGGAACCTTTTGGAGGAAAGTGTTTTCTTTTTGGGGTGATTTTAGACAAATTTTACCGGTCGTTTTAGGATCATATAGGCAGAAATTATTGCCCAATCATTGAAGGCGAGCTGTTTATGGCGCTTTTCACTCAATTAAGATTGAGAGAAAACATGAGGAAAATTCAATAGTAAAATGTCGAGAACCTATGCAGATTTGGGAAATCGATCATTGCAGATTGGATTCTGGCTATGGGAGACGGAACATTGCCTTTTCAATCCATCAATAGAAAAGCAGCCCCGAAAGCCCCAGACAATCTAATTGAAATTCCGAAGCGCTTTCAAGTTTCAACAGTTGGAGGAACTCATATAGACTTTGTTTATGAAGAAATTTCACTTCAAGAGAAAATGGTTCAAGAGGCATTTTATGTCCCACTAATGCGGCAGTCAATGAATTGAACGATATCATTATCGGAAAATTTGTGATGAGGAGGAAAAAATTTATTTAAGCGCGAAGACTCTTATAATTCTGCAGAAGAAGACGATTTCAGGGCACCCATTGACTTACTAAATTCAATAGATGTACCGTCATTACCACCCCATGAATTGGTACTCAAACGTGGTGCGATTGTAATGCTGTTACGCAACTTGGACGTTGACGAAGGTGAATGTAACGGATCCAGGATGAGGGTGGTCAATTTGGGACAACACCTTATTGAATGTGAACTGTTAACTGGCCAAAAAAAAGAGAAAGAGTACTTCTTCCTCGATTAAATGAAGGCCCAAAATACCATTCTGCCCAAAGAGATCATCAGGCACCAGTTCCCGATTAGGGTGCGCCTATGCTTCTGACGATAAATAAGTCCCAAGGACAGACCCTGAAAAGGGTCGGTGTTTGCCTTCGTCGTCCATGTTTTACACATGGACAATTGTACGTGGCATTTTCGAGAGTGGGAGATATTGATGGAGTAAAAGTTTATATAGAGGAATCTGGTAAACAGGGAGTTTTTAAGTTCAGAGGGCGGAG
>CM024243.1:72385983-72434427 GCA_013421045.1 Propylea japonica
TCGTTTTTTGTGTTCTATGTCTTCAAATTAAGACTAATTCAAATAGGTATCGTTGTTGCTGAAGGTTAATGATGAAATGATTTTTCAGACGTACAAAACAGTTTTCAGAAATTGATACATTGTAGACATAGCACTCAAAAAACGGAGGTGAGGTAGTGATTTTCTAGATACTCAGAAAATGCCCATTATCTCGAAAATGGTGATATTTTTACTGAGGTGAAAATTATGATATTCTGAACAGTCATGACCTGGTCTATCACCAGTTTCAATATTGTACAAGGTTTACCATACACCCTGTATAGATTAGCTAGTAGGACACCAAATAGAAAAATAGATTCCTCCAATAGAGATTCATACTAGATGGCGATTCTCTATTAATAGGTAAAGATTTTTTTCATGTTGCGTAATGATACTCATGTAGTATAATCTGTGTTTTATTATTATTTCCTTTCATGTTTTTTGAATTGATGACTATTTGTAGTCCATCAAATTTGTCTATACATTTTGATACAAAAAAATACTGGATCGTAAGATATTCATAATTGTTATCGGAAGTTCATTTGCAAAGGGTACGAAAATATTCTGTGAATTTTCATGATAATCTTACAAATGAGTTCAGCTTTCTAGATACCAGTTTTGTACCAAAATTCTTTCGCTCATTTCTTCATTCATTGATAATTCTGACACATAGATGCGCTGAAAATGATAATTTTTCATACAGACAAATACAGACACTGTTAAAATAAGCGCCAAATTTGAATTCAATTGTTCCTACGTGTAACATTAAATTTAGACGTCGAGTCCAGAAAAAAATATCCTGATTGATAAACAAAGCTAGTGCTATGCTTCGTGATCAGTATTGTCATTTTTCATCTCAACATTGTTTTAAATGAATTGATATTAATGATATGCGATATTGTATTGCTAAAGTTTTATTCGAAATACCTACTCACTCACAAAAAATGTAATGATGAAATTGAATACAAATCAATAATTTTCTTACATATCAGTCATCCGAATTATCAAATAATTGAAAATAAACCACAATTTGAAGATGGAATAATTGAATAACAATGGAAATTTCAACAGGATAGCGCTTCTCCATTAGTTTTTATTTGATCTGTAGAAAAATGGTCACTGCACATTGTATGAAATCTATGGAGATCAATATCTCTTCGCCCAGAAAACTCTATCCCTTTGAGAGCACTGAAATTAAAAAGCAATGGGAAACAAGATACATGATACGAGTTTCAATACCTACATTTCCATTTCCTGGCAAGGTAAAAAATGCATTTTCAGGATTGGGCTTTTTATTATTTTTGCAATTCATCACATACAATATGCTCCGTAAACCATTTCGAATTTCTAACGATGCACACACAAAAATATAAATACAACACAAAACGAAACGCAACTAAAATGAAGCCACGAATAGGTTACCACGTGCAATCATGGCAATATTTCTAAATATCCGTTTTTGCTCAAAATGGCCTCTATAATCTTGGATTTGACCCATTCTCCTGAATTTTAGTACTTAATTATGACACATAGATGGCGCTAACATCATCGCAGTCGCTCCGTTTCCTATGTTTCTCTCTCTCAATCTTTGGATGAATCAAAGTTTACAACTATGCCAACTGGCTGTTGTGATCATCATCCCCACTAATTATGCTTGCTCGTACGTCATCATGACCATGGCGTGACGTTTGAACTTACGAGTTAAGAAATCGTATTCTCGATATTTAATTATTGTAATTTCAAGAGGATAATTGATTAGCTATTCATTGAAAATTACTCTCAATGATATACATAAATAAAACCGTATATTCTAACATGCTGAAAACGCCCGATTCCTAAGATTAATTTCAGAGTTCGTCGCCACTGATCTGCCCTATATTACAGTAGCGTACATACTCTCAGTTACACTTCCTATCACCGATAATAATTTTTATTTTCAATCGTCCAAATCGAAAGTCGCAATGAAAGTTGGGACATGTACATGATTTTCCAATGGCAAGGCGTCCCTTTATCGCTGTAAAGGCGGATAAGGACAAAGGAAACCAGATATGTAGTTGAGGTAAATTAATTAATTCGTTTTCGATTTAATATATCGATTTTATAGTCGCACTGGCTCAATCACGAAGTGAAAAAAATCGCGTTAAAAAATATTATTTATGTCGAGTATATGTAAGTTTTTTGGTTTTGGAGATGGCGACAGACATAGCGATCATTCCGATCAGGAACATTCGGGAGATCACGACGTAGAGGAAAATGTAAGTTATCTCTATATACGGGTTAAAACATCCTAAAGACGTTGTCCGATTCCCAATTGCAAATGCCTCCTTTTGTGGCAGTCTTCATCATTTAGTCCTCTTTCATTCATATTGATTCTCCATGTCGTTCTTGGTCTTCCTCTTTTTCTGTTTTCCGGAGGTATCCATCTCATCCCTTTTAGTCCATGGGCCAGCGCCTGTTTTTCATAATGATTACTAACAATCTGAATATTTGTCAGTAGCTTCATTTTGACGAGACGCCCAACTTCTTCCTCTACGAAAATTCTCGATAGTGAGGGCTAATACAATATGGAGGCGTCAAAAGTGTTAAATGAGTGAATGTTTCAAATTTTAATAATAACAGCTACTTTATAAATTAAATCTTGAAACAATTTTATTACAAATTGACAACATAATTGTCCTACAAAGATGATGAGTCCATCAAAGTGTCCCCACTCCCAACATATATCAACACTAGGTCTAAAATATAATACTACCGGCTGATTTTTTCACTGTTGCTTAGCAAATATTTCCTTTATGAACTGGTCACATTGTCCTACAAATTGAGTGGTACGTTTTTCCAGTCCTACCTCAGAAATTGTACCAGAAAACTCACAATTTGAAATGATAACTAACAATTGACAATTTCCGAGCTTAGGACTGGAAAAACGTACCACTGTTCTGGTAGTTATAAGTAGATAGAATAAGGGTAGATACCCTTATTCTTTGCCAAATCAATTTTAGTTTTGCACCGACATTATTGCACTCACGTTTGAAAATTCAAATGTAACACGTATTCGAATAAAATATTGATATAATACGTTAGACATGATAAAGCGGTTCTGTTCCTACAAACAAAAATGTAGTGCGAAATTTCTCTAAATATTTATTTAAAAAAATGTGGAGTTGCTTTTATACATTGAATCGTTGAAAACAAAATAATAATAATAATGAAGGAAGAACAAATAAATGAATCAATTCTGAAAAATCATAACAATTAAGTTTCTCTAATGAAGAGCTTCTTTCTTCAGGAAAAATATTTATGAGAGGGTCAAAAGTTCCAGCAAAATTTTGTTTAGATTGCAACGATGAAGATTAAAAACAATTCTTAGAAATCAATTAATGATACCTTGCCTTAAAATGGGCTTCTTCGAAAAAAATGCATTGTATAGAAGAAGGTCAATATCCATTTTAGTTCACATCGGAAAGTGAATTTACGTAAACTGAATTCTAGGAAAATCATGATTTTATTCGGCCCGTTTTAAATTAGGAGATTTAAAATTCAATATAATTCTTTTCGTAGATGTAGACGTATGAAATCAAAGAATATACGCACATAAAATTCTAGAAGAATTATATGTTTAGGTAAAATTGATTTACAGATTGAATCTAGGGTATCAAAATCAAATTCACTTTCCGCTTTCAGCATATAGACTTTTACAGTTTCGTCATTTTTCCGAAACTACGTGTTATCGCATAATTTACGTATTTACTCAAAACCGCTACTTAACCGATGATATTTAACATCATTAACATAAAATGATTCGTTCGGAAAAGTTTTTAATATTAAATTGCAGGAAGCTGAATTTCAAACGATTGTATAGATGGTTCCAGAAATACGATATATTTTTTTGAGCTGTTCTTTCGTTTCGGCAGTAAGTCAGCAATCATCACTTACGAACCATGGTTGTTCTTAAAAGAGCTTTGCATCTGTAGAAGAATTTCTAGTAGGTAAAATATTATATTCGTAAGGCATTTTATTGAATTTATTATTCGAAATAAAATCTACAGGATTTTGCGTTTATTTAAGTTCACTACTGGCATTATAATTCCCACTTCTTTTATCCGTTTCCATCTTTCTTGCTGAAATATTAAAACCTTACCTAAAAAAAATTTCCAAAAAATGTCACAACAGCACAAAACGCACGCTGAGAGGATTAAAACTTCGTTAATAAAAAGGGAGGGAATCAAAACAATAGCTGATTTCCATCCACGATCGCCGGGGTTGATTCAGGCCGATCGGACGTTTAGTTTCGGCTAAGCTTGTTCGCGAAAATAATGTCGCGGAGCCAGGCCTCCGACAAGTGATCTCAGCTTGAATTATGAGTGGTTCCCGAACCATTCATTTGAAGAAGTTCGAAGTGTTACATTCTAACGAATCTAGACTGGTGGAAGCTAGCCTCCTCCGCTAAGCGGTTTGCCTGCTATCCGTTACGCTGTATTGTGTATTGCGGATAATGTATGAATTTTTCAGATCGCAATCTTTATTAAATGTTTTTTTCTGGAAATCGCCGGAAAAGTCCATTCGAAGTTTTTATAGAATCATTTCCACTGTTGTCAACGTGAAAATTAATTTCCATTCTTTTCTTTCAGCCATCACCCTGGAGAAAAATAAGAAATTTTGTACAATGGACGCCGTTCTTTCAAACCTACAAAAAACAACGATATCCATGGGTACAATTGGCGGCCATCAGGGAATTTCAAAGCAGGTCCGGACCAGGGAACTATCCTGAAAAAACTTTGGCATCAAAGAGGAAAAGTGTTCAAGGTGAGCCTATTTTATGTAGTTTCTTCCCAGGGATTTAACGATGAGAAATTGACAAAAGAACGACATAATATTAAAACATTCATCGTGCAATCGGAATGTTGTCTGAAATGTGCACTTTGTAATAAAAAAATTAAAGTTAAAATTTAAGTTAAGCCCTGAGCAGCTCGTTCTTTGGTGTAGCAATAAGACTACTACCTCAGATTTTATATGGGATTTGAGATTGATACCAATATATGAATGTGAAACTCAGCACAATCGGAATTAGGTATATTCTGAAAATTATTCAAAAAATGAAATATAAAAAAATAAATGATTACACAATTAATTCTATGGTTCTGATGATGCGATCCCCTTGAAATTTTGCATGAACATTCAGTATAGTAGTTTTGATTCACAAAATAAATTTCACTTGAATCAGTTATCCTGTTATGGAAATATGAAGATTCTTCTTTTCAATATTCCGATAGAATTTTTTTATGGTTCTTGTTGACACTATGGCCACAAAATTTGCATGAAGATTTAGTATAACAGTCTTCATTCACAAAAAAATATTCACTCGAATTGGAAGTCCTGTTATGGAAAATAAAGATTCCCTTTTCAATTTTCCAATTGTATTTTCTATGATCTGTTTTATACTATAGTCTTGAAATTTGGATGAACATTAGGAATATCGATCCTCTTTAACAAGCATGAAGCTTGTTATCAGCATCTTGCATTTGGCCGCAAACATTTCATTCCGTTTGGATCCGTATTTTCTGAGATATTGAGGAACGAAAATTTTGAATGGTCATATTTTATGGAACACACGGTACGATTTAGCTGGTTACGAACTTAACCGAGCCATTTGGGACCCCTGAACTCATCCTGAAAATTTCAAGTCTCTATGTATTCCCTTCGAAAGTTATTGTGCTAACTGACGGACGGCTCCACGGACAGAATTGAATTAGACCAAGAATTCGTCATCAGGCAGTCTAACCCTATCGTTCGAGACCGTTTTCATCCCAAATTCGAAAATTCCAGACATTGGGCAAAAACGATATAGCATTCGTTTAAGTAGAACGAGCCCTCAAAATGAAGATATTTGTTATCCAACAAATAATACAAGTATTAACGGTTTCGATATACAGATGTGGAAGGAACGGATGGAAACAGGGGAGTTGCAGTGTTAAATTCAAGAAGGTTCGGGCTCCAGTGGAACAGTGGAAGAATCGAAACCTCAGAGCGATGAGATATTGAATAAGCGGCTGGTTTGTTAGAATGGCAATCCGAAAGCTCTGATAAGGGTAAGATCGGAGCATTGGTTACAGCAAACTGGTTTTCGGTGGTCAATCGCAAGACTGCCTGTGTCGTTGCCGACCGTAGCGTTTGCTGTAACCAATGCTCCGATCTTACCCATATCAGTGCTTTCTGAATGCCATTCCAACAGACCAGCCGCTTATTCAATATCGCATCGCTCTGAGGTTTCGATTCTTCCACTGTTCCACTGGAGTCCGAGCCTTCTTGAATTTAACACTGCAACTCCCCTGTTTCCATCCGTTTCTTCCACATCTGTATATATTGATTAGGTATATTTTAATTTGTCAGAAGTTCAATAGACATTTCCAGTGATTCCTATAAAAAATCACTTCAACAAAACTCCCACATAATATCACCGAAGAAATTAACCGTTTTTGATAAACGGTTTTATAGCAAGATTCGCAGAAAAATTCCACTGAGAATCTCTTGAGATTGCATTTTCTCGTAAAACTTAACGCTATGACATTATTGGATATTGTTTTCATTCTCTACAGGGTATTTCAAAAAATGGTGATCCCCTCTCTAGGATAGAAAGAAAACCGAATATAAATTGGGTTTTGTTCAGTAAAAATTTTCGTAGCGCCATCCGTATTAAAGTTTAAGAGGGCGCTTTTTACCACGCATCGTACCAACTAGTATTGGACTTGACTTTTTAAATATCTGATTTATTGAGCAAAAATTTAAAGTGAACTTAAATATCATTCAATTTTACACCAAAAAGGTACTCTTGAAAAAACTCGGTAATGTGTATCGTTTTCGAAATATTTAGATTCAAAATTATGAGGTAACACCCGATGCCTTTACGGGTTGTAGTCAGCTATGAAGTTATTGAAGTAATTTTGAAACAAAAATATTTCGCAAACGGTACACATTGAGTTTTTTCGAGAGTACCTTTTGGTGTAAAATTGAATGATGTTTAAGTTCACTTTAAATTTTGCTCAATAATCTAATATTTGAAAAGTTATGTACAATACTATTTGGTACGATCCGTGTAAAAAGCACCCTCTATCTTGAATACGGAGGGCGCTACGGAAAATTTTTTACTAAACAAAACCCAATTGTTTTTCGGTTTTCTTTCCATCCTAGAGAGGGGATCACCATTAGCCCTTTGAAGATTTTAACAAAGTTATTTTCTCTCTCTCTCTCAGTTGTTCAGGCGAAATGATAGCGGTCTTTTTCATTTCTTCCAGGTTTTGATGGATGATGTTCTCAAACCTTTCGTACCGGAATATAAAGGATTGGTCACAAGTGACGACGGCGAATGTTCCTATATACAACTCCAAGATCTGCTCAGCGATTTCGTAACGCCCTGCGTGATGGACTGCAAAATAGGCGTAAGGACGTATTTGGAAGAAGAACTCGCTAAGGCTAAGGAGAAACCAAAGTTGAGAAAGGTGAGTTATTGTTCGGACGAATTGAAGACGCTCTAGTCTGCCTGGATCTCTACAAAGCCTTTCTCGTCGGCTATCACTTTGTAAACCGAATCGTAACTCGTCCGAAAAAAGTACGTGGCTGCATTTGGGTAAGACCCAGTCAGATTTTTTAACAAACTCTTGAAATCTGCTCTCAATTCTAAATTCAACCTAAGTTGAACATCCTGTACATTACAATATTCATGACGATCACTGCCTTCTCCAATGATCACGTAGTGTGCGATATTTTTTACAACGGTTTACATAATAAGGAATAAACAATAACATCGAATAAGCAACAACCTTCATAATGGTCTAAAATATTAATGATGATCCCCGATACTGAATTAAAACATAATCGATGGAAACCTTGGCCAATAAACCAGTTCCTTGAGTTAGATATACAAGAAAAGGTAATGTCGAAATGGTTATAATACCGGGTGTTTATTAGTTAGTTAGTTTTCAAATATTTATTTTTCCCCTACATTTCAATATTTTTCTAAATCGTCAAAACTCTGAACTGAAGTCAGAGTAATGTCTGAAGCGTTTACATAGCTCTCACATTATTTCAAATTTCATATACAGTTGACTTCCCTGTAATAAAATCGCTAAATCCGCAAAAAAAATTATACAGAAAATTTGATTTCGTATAGTTGGTAATGTCGCGATCGACTTCACTGACAAATTTAAGTGTATCATTCAAACTTAAGCAATTGCTTTTAGACTTTTCGCACAACTAGCGTAATGGTTAGATTGAAACCAAACAGCCAGGAGTGTAATTAAAACTATTTCAGAAGGATCTCTCTGCTCGCCCTAATGATTTAGTTTAAGGTCGGGATTTATTACGTACGTCCGAAAAATTTTCGGAAAAAACCCCACCCTTATACCTACCTTCCTACCAATACCCCATTCAAGAGTGATGTTCTTTGAATATTTCGTTTTAGAGAGAATTTGCTTCGTTTTAGAAGGGTGTTTTTTAACATGAAATTTGGATTCAAGGTGCAATATCTTGAACGAAATTCGTTACACAGAGAAATTCGTAGTACAGTCGTTCGTTATAGGAAAGTTCCACTGTGTTTAAAACAAATTGGCTTTGAATAAACTGCAATATAATAAACATTTTCATTTGGAATTTGTATCACAATATTTTGCCTAAAATTTCAGTTCATTCAATGCGGAACTGTTTTATATGGTCCAGAATGAACTTAAGATAACTTACTGACCTAAACTGAAAAGTAATTTTCCAGAAACAATAACTGACTTTAGTGACTTTATATCAGTGTTTTTCTGAGTAAAATTCGTGGCTTATTTTCGATTCGGAGATATTGAATCAAAATAATGTGGAACTGCCTATAACAACGTCTGTATAACGAAAGTCTCTGCATAATGAATTTCGTACTAGACATAGCACCTTGAATAAAAATTCCATATTGAAAACACCCTCTAAAACGAAGTAAACTCTCTATATAACGAAATATTCAAAGAAATGAATGGGTATAAGGATGGGTTTTTTCGGAAATATTTCCGGACGTACGTAATAAATCCCGACCTAGAACTAAATCATTACGCGGGCAGAGAGATCCTTCTGAAACAGTTTTAAATACACCCCTGGCTGTTTGGTTTCAATACAAGCATTACGCTAGTATGAAAGGTGTGCGAAAATGTCTAAAAGGAAGTGCTTAAGTTTGAATGATAACCTTAAATTTATCAGTGAAGTCGACCGCGACATTGTCGACTATAGAAACAAATTTTCTGTATAACGAAATTTCTTTATAACGAATTTTTTTGCGGATTCAGCGCTTTCGTTATAGGGAAGTTCCACTGTTCTCTTCAAGCTTGATAACCCTGTCAACCTTTATTTCAGGATATGTATGAAAAAATGTGTCAAATTGACAACACACCGCGCCAACGGAAGAGGAACACAAAATGAAGGGAGTGACGAAGCCTAGATATATGGTTTGGAGAGAAACAATATCTTCTACAGCCACCCTAGGTTTCCGAATAGAAGGAATAAGGAAGTCAGATGGTACGTCTAGTAAAGACTTTAAAAACTGTCAAGACCAGGGATCAGGTGATGAAGGAGTTCACAGAATTCACGGAAAGTTTTCCGCATGCTGTGGTGAGTTGAAATTCTATGAACTTTTCGCTTTCCAAAATCATTTAGATCTTAAATTTTGAAAACATTTTGGAGCTAGTTTTTTTATGTTGATTATTCCCTAAATTGCAAGTTTTCCCACAGAAGGTACCTACTCTGTTTTTCATTTTTTCCTAATGAACTATTGCATTGGTACCTACTGTTTTCCACCTTCTTGCTACTTTTTGCCATGCAACACTTCAAATTTTCCTTTACTTTACTTTGTTTCAAATAACTTTGTCGTTTCAATTATTTTTCTTCTGAAGGGTTTTCCATTAAGAGGTGTTATTTTGATATTCGAAGAAAATGCCATTTTTCAATATAAATGATCGGATCTTTACTTCATTATAAGGAAAAATATGCCGTTAATATTGGAAAATAACATCAGGCAAATGACCACCACGACCACGCTTACTGAACAATATCGTTTTAATGAAATTTGCCATAACCAAATCGCAAAGTGGCTGCCCTATGTCCTCCATAGCCTCACGAATGCCTTCTTTGAGGTCTTGAATCGACGCTGGGCTATTGGCGTAGACCTTCTCTTTCACGTGCCCAAAAGGAGAAGTCGCAAGGTATTTAATCACAAGATCTCGGTGCCCATTTGTAATCACCTTCTCGAGAGATAACACGGTCAGGAAATTTTTTCCCGTAGAAGATCAATGGTTTCGTTTCTTGTGTGGCAAGTAGCGCTGTCTTGTTGAAAGCAAACGTTGTCCAGATGAATACTATCCAATTTAGGCCATAAAAATGCCTAATTCCAAAGAACGACGAGAAATGGACAAACCTGGGTTTCCTTAAACACTTCCGGCTACAGCAGCACTATTATCGTCTATTCTTGAGCGACGTGCAAGGGTTTTATTCTTCACATCACTTACTTGTCCCAACAGCTCGAATTTTTCCACGAATTTTTTTATTGCGGTCCCACAAGGTGCTTCATCACGACGACCCAAAAATGTTCGAGTTTTACGAACCGTCTCTGCCAAATTTTCACCATTTTGTAATGAATAATTTCAATGCGTTCTTGAAGCGTATATCGTTTCCATGGAGGTACCTCCATGATCGTTTCATTTTTATTAATGGCGTAGTTTCTACTTGTCAAATGTCAAAAAATTACAGTTCAAACGTGACATCTACCTAAATAGCGAACTATTTTAAATAACACCTATTATTGGAAAACCCTTTACATATATTGGAACGAATAAATCTAATTGTCATCATCTTTTTTACAGCCGAAATACATACAAAGATTGAAGTCAATAAAGGCAACCTTAGAATCTTCTCCCTTCTTCCAAACACATGAGGTGAGTAAATTAACTCGGCTGGGGTGTTCCGCAAGGATCATTTTGGAAGCCCGTGGAATCATGAAACTTACATAATATGGCTTCAACACTCACACTAAGAAGTAAACATAAAGATGCCCTTACGCGTTGATATAGTACTGCAACAAATCGCCACCAAATCGAAACAAAAATGTAAACACGTCGCATCGAATAACTAAACAGCGACAGAACGATGTTGCCAAACTAACAGAATTGTCTATAAGATTCTACTTGACTGCGTCAACAAATGCGTGAAGGCATCTCTAGGTTTACTTTTTACTCTGAGCTTTAACAGCTCCACATGTTGTTTTTCAACAAAATCACTAGCATTTTTTCGTATTGTAGGTGATAGGAAGCTCACTCCTATTCGTCCACGATAAGTACAACGCCAACGTGTGGTTGATAGACTTCGCAAAAACGCTCAAACTGCCAGATGACGTCAACATCACGCACAAGACAAATGGAAAGTCGGAAACCATGAAGATGGCTACTTGATCGGGGTCGACAATTTAATCTCCATTTTCAAATCGATTCTGGAGAATTATCCTGTCCCCGTGTCGCCGCCGCTGTCTCTGCCTGACACTCCGGATATAGGACCAATGAGGAAAGTTCCGAGAATACATGAACTTGTTAAAGTACCTGCTGAGTACTTTTTGTTTAGGTTCTATCGATTGAGGTTGAGTTACAGATGCCCTAACCTCAAAGCTGCATCTTTTGTATGACCCAAATGTTTCCCCCATTGGAAATATTCAAATTTTTGTGTTTTACAGTCAAAACAAAGTGGTGAAGACTTGCTATATATTGACACCGGTAAGGTAACGTACGTTATTCAATGAGTCAGAGAGAAAAAACTTTGCCGTCTAGTTGAACAGTGCGTATATTCGAAAGATTTACGTGCTACGTTTCCGACGAAATGAATGATCAAATGTAAAAAATGTTAATGTCTTTCTCGGATCGAGTATAATTATTGGCAGCCTGAAGCATTGAATATCTAATGATTCAATGCTTCAGGCTGCCCGAACTACTTGATTCAAGTATTTTGGGTTGCCTACCATACTGCTTGAGTTAGGCCACTCTGAATGATAGGAGACGAACAAACAACATTGTTCGTTGTTGATTTCAATCATTTCGTCATAAACGTAGCACGTAAATTTTCCGAATATATCACTGATCAAATGAACGGCAAAGTTTTCTCTCTTCAATGCATTGAATTGATTGAAATATTTTTCGATGAAAATTTCCAGATTTTCTAACGGTAATATTTTGGATGCCAATCTTTTCCATATATTTCTTCAATCGATAGAACGAAAATATCGACCTGAATCTATTTTGTATGTGGTGAAAATTATTTTATTTTCACATTTCTAGAAAATGTTCCGAATGATTTCACAGCCATTTTGTTTGTTACTTTTCTATATAAAATAATCTGATATTGTTCATATTGAACTATAAACAATGTGCTGTGAATGTTTCCCTAATATGTTACAAATATAAGTTGTTCGTTGTATAATTTATTTTTGATTGTTAATTGTCAAGAATAAATTTGATGTTGCTGGAAAATGTAATGAAGTAATCTCAAGGAAATTTGAGAAAAGCCAACAATTGATTTCCACTAAATGCTGTAAATAGACTATTTATTGCTAATTTATCAATACGTAACATTTTATTAAGGTTATATTTTGTTGTTATTTAGGTTTTTTCAATGCACTGACTAAATGTACCTAGCGTTTTCTGTTGCATCATTCTGAATTTGGAAGCCGATTAAATCTTTAAATAGATGTTTTTTTTATTATTAAAATTGATTGAACTCGGAAAATCATTTCGATTAAAATATCTCGACCATTAGTCGCAGTCTTTAATAACCTAGTTGATTAAATAACTATAAAAGTTGAGTTTTGTTGAATTGTGAGGTGGGTTTAAAAAATAATAATAAAAGTAACAAAACATTTATTAACATTTACGTGTTTTTCGTTGTGATGTATGTATTGCAAAACTGCATTTTTGGAATGGAAAAAGGAATTGGACTAGGATATAATATTGATTCCCATCAGTTACAAAACATTAATATAAAACGAATTTCAACTTCAAAATTGTCCGATTGCTTCTGGCAATTCACACTCATCTTATTGCACAGCCTTTAAAATATTAAATTCAAAGAAGGCACATTGGCTGACAAAATGTGCTGAAAAAGACATTTTTCTTCACAACACCCCACCTCTTAGGACGTCATATGCGGCACCGAGCGCCCAACTAATCTCGTGACCATTTATTTTCTTGAAAAGCTGAAAAAAACACATATTCTCTTGAAAATAATCAATTCTGGTAGACCCTCAATAATGGAACACATTCACTACATCTATGTTCTGATGTTCCATGCAATGAACATAGATCGTGAGTGCACAGAATGGATAATTTTTGACAATAAGCAATAATTTCATAAAAAAAGTTGATTAGTTGATTACTTACATGAATAGATGTTTCGAGATTCAGTCCCAAACCATCTTCTAAAAGAATCCAGATGAAGGATAAGTCAAGGCACATGAATGGCTGTTCAGCATTTGGTGTCTTGCAAGCTGAAATGAAAGACTTGCATATTCAAGGTCAACTGTATGTTCATCTATACTTTATCTGTCAAATGTCAGAAACTCAGAAATCATCATGAGATGCATGTATTACTGTGACGTGACACTTACCTTCTGTGGCTGCATTCTTGAAATCCTGCAATTTGATTTTACCGCCACTGTAGGGATCTAAAATAAAAATATACTCAATTTTCTAACCTTACATCCAGTTAGAAGAAACATACCTATCAAACCAGCTTCTGCAGCTCTGTCAAAATAATAACTAAAGGCAAATATCACTTTATTGACAATTCTGCTGGTGGTTGTGAGTTCTGTTTTATGATCATTCTTATTATCGGCAAGCATTTATCCATATTTACTATGGAATCTCAGAACCTGTCAAGTACCCAACAGATTCATCTTCCATTGTCGCATAATCTCGTTTTGGGCCACTTACATAGTATGTGTCAGTGCCATACTTGAATTTATGACCTGTAAATTGAAACTGAATGATGAAAAAATTAAAAAAAAACATTTTTTAAATTGTGAATCGACACATCAATTCTCTCACCTTCAATAATGTGATTCACACATTCACTCGTAAGGTTTTTGGAATTTCCTTGGCCATAGGTCAATACTGCCATTCGAGCAGCTTTAAGACCCAATCCAAGAAAACTGTGAGTATACACTGGTATGCTTCCCGTAAATGAAGGTGCCATATGTATCCTATCCCTGTGTTTTAAACTAGATGGAGCTAAGGCAGCGAAAGTGACTTGGGTGGATCCACCTCCCAAGTCGAGGGCTGCAACCGTATTTGCAGCATTTCCATTTATCCTACCTGAAAAAGGATTTCATGTGCAATATAACTTAATAATAATTTAAAATGAAAAACATTGAGCATTATGACCTTGAAATATCAATCAAGTTCTATGGTACATCACCTAAATAAGGCGTTTTCAGAAACTCACTCAGGGTTATTATATAACTCGATCCATTAGGTCACGTGACGGATCTACTCAGAACCCGCGAACACATCAGGTTAAGGATTTGAAGTGTCATCAGACGTATCAATAACATAACCAAATATTTTATGAATTTATTTTTTCAGTCCCAGTCTATTTTCGGATGTCTCTTGCTTTTCTTGCATTTATTGGCTTTTGTGAAATCTTTTCTATAATTTCTGGTGTGCCCTTCCATGTTAAATGCTACTTTCGAGTACCTATGTTAAAGAAGTAAAGAATTTATTTTTTCAGTCCCAGTTTATTTTCGGATTGTCTCTAGCTTTGCTTGCATTTATTGGCTTTTGTGAAATCTTTCTTATAATTTCTAGTGTGCCCTTCCATGTTTGATGTTATCTTCGAGTAACTATGTTTAAGAAGTAAAGAAAGTAAAGAAAAATGTGTATACGAAGTTATGAAGAAGTTATTTCACATTATTTTCTTGGCTCATGGAACCACATATTTTATATTGCGCCAAATTCTCTTCTCTTTTGATAATTTTCAGGAATATAATATATGAAATTACTAGGAGAAGAGTAGAAGACTAATTCCCGCCTCTTTCAAATACAAAATTAAACTGCAGTGCGCATGCGGTTACTGTATAACCCTGCTCTCGAGTAGGGTTACGATAAATCAACCAGGTCAGTGATCGAGTTAATAGCACCGTACTTTCCGAAAACGGGTTGGATGTTCGGGGTAAGTAAACGAACGCGAAGGTTAGGGATCGAGTTAACCCGAGTAAGTATCCAAAAACGCCTATAGAGATTCTGTGAATCTTTGAACCATAGAACTTCCTCAATTTTGAGCGAATGTATAGTCCATTCACGAAAGGTTGAGCCGTCGGTTGGCCATGGAAATTTGGCATATTCCACTGTGTATATAAAAATTCTAGGTTATGTTCTTTATTTTTATGTCAGATTGATAAGCAATGTTGTCAATATTGCATAGAGTCCTCTGAAAACTTGCAAGCTCGTCGGACGAGGCCGAGTACATTCGGCAACGTTTACTTAATTTTACTTTATGACAGTAAATACTGCCAACTTCAGATAGATGAAGAAACGCCTACTATGTGCTCAACCTTTCGTGAACGGACTATAAATGAAATTTGCAAGTAAATACCTAATAAAAAGTTTACAGTAAACCAGGAATATATTCCTTCATCTGTTCCATCCATTATTTCCACTGATTCATCATTGGTTAAAAATGGTGCTTTTGAAAATAAATTTCTCACACTTTGCAAAAGATTCTCAGCCTTTTCTGGTGGCAATAATCGGAGTCCTGCTGTGGCTTTCAAGAGGAGAGATGTATTTCTCCAAAATTCCTTTGGTATTTCATTCTTAGCCTCTTCCAGTAATTTTTCGATTGATTTTGCACCCTGAAAATCAAGGATAAAATACTGAATACAATAAAATGAGGGAGCTCACATCTTCAGGCCTGTCAGCGAATGACGATAGTCCTTCTTTATTGAATTTGAATAATTCTTTATCAAGTATCAAATGTGATCCGATATAGGATTCATGGAATGTGAATGCAAGAACTCTGGATCCAGTGCTACCTGCATCTATAACTACTGCATATACTGGGTTCTGATATCCAAAATTTACTGCTAGTTTGTCAATGGCAAGTGTCCCAATGTGCCAAGGAATGTTGTCTATGTATAAAACTGAAATAAAAGTAATATTCAAGATGTATGTAAAACAAATTTCCCGTCAACTTACTTCCAAATAAGGTCAATATAGATCCACTGAGTATAAGACATAACAAAGATGTATGTATAGAGATCCCTTTTTTAGAACTTTTATGTCTTCTATTGTGCATTTGTGCTGTACCATTCTGTTCTTTGAGCTGAAAGTACCAAATTCATCACGAAATTATAGAAAAAGTTCAAAAAGATTGTGAGCATACTAAAACCAAACCAAAATATTAACGGTTAACTTGGATTAAATGAAAAAAATAAAAATTCCATTATATTTGGGGTTATGTTGATCAAATCAAAAATCAAGCTGTAACTTACTGAACAGTTTTCTTGCAATTTCCTAAAATTGAATAAAACCATGAAATCAAGGATGAAATGTCATGTAGGTAATGGATATTTCAATAATAAAACAAAAGACGAATGATAAAAAGGGAGTGAACAGAGAGGAGTCGAAACGTAAAATGGGTAAATGCAAACAGACTTAACACAGTGAAGTGACGAAAAACATTATCATACCTTTGTACGTCTACGAAGTTCGCTAGTCATGATTATTTTGGAATTAGGTATAAGCTTGTCTGGTGTTCATTCAAGGCACTGGACTTATCGTCGCTAGATTTTATTGATTATGCAATGAACAACCAGGGACGAAAGGCGCTACTATAAATATTAAAATTATCGCGACGAATTTTCAAGAAAAATACGAACATTCCATTCTGGTTGGCATTGAAATGCGATTTTTCAAAATCAACAAAGTGATTTTTAATCATTCCACCTCAAGTAAAAACTAATGATTCAATAGTTTAGAGTCAATTGATGTACATCTTATTTACTTTGAGAACAATTGCTGATAAAAAGGTATCAGTATACAAATATTAATTTGAATATCTATCGAAAATATCAGCAAATATTGCAAGTAATTCAAGAACATGACATTCTAAAGGAAAATTATAAATTACATCATAGAACTTCATAATAGAGGTATCAGACAACTTCTTCGCCAAGAATTTGTTTACTAGACTTAAAAAAATGCTAATTAAAAAGCTAAAATTAGAGCTTTTCAGTAATTAGGAGGAAGGTCACCCAATTACTGAAAGTTTTGATTACTTCTGATTATTCTATGATAGGAAAGTTTGAAATTTGACAGACAACCCTTCTGTCCTGTAACTAATTGACGTTTTTTATACGTCAAAGCACAGAATAAAGGACGTGTTTGTTGAATTGTTAAAAATAATTTATTTTGAAGATAAAGCATATTACATTTTGATTTTATCCACTTAAAATTACGATTAACATCAACAATAAACCCTCTCCAATGATATTATCACAGATCTCTCTAATAACTGTATCAAACCCCTGAAGGTAACAGGGGTAGACACATATTGTAGTACGACGTTTTGCTCCAGAATTCCAGTCCTTTCCATGCACACCAGCCTTTGTTTTGTATAACATGTAGATCTTCAGGTCCCACATAATGTGGATCTAATATTAAAAACTTGATACCTCCAGTGCTTTCATTGTAATCCACACCTAAAATTGTATGAGCAAGATCTCCACCTCCTACAACTAAATTAATAATTTACTGGTTCATTTTATATTGTGTTCAACTATTTACCTATCATGATGGGTGTACCATAGTCTTCAAAATGCCTGACTAACTGAGGACCCTCGTAAGCCATTTCAGGACCATTACTGACATTTATGATTCTACACGTCAACCCTAGCAATGAATTCAGTACGAAATTGACTTCCATAGACCCAATCCACTGCCTGGAACCAATAAACTGGCTGGTTTATCTCCAATATCTACTAGACACTTTTGTATCTCTTCAAAGGTTGGCACGTCACGATCTACATATCCTTGCCATTTGAACCAAGACGCTAATGTTTGTAAAGATCGGTAGGCACAACCCCAACCATTGTCATTCATATTGCTCTGATTATAGTGATAATAGCTGTATTTTCCTTTTACGAGAGCTACCTTACCTCCTGAAACAGTTATTCGGTCAAATTTGGTTTTAACGACCAGCGAATCAAAAACTAACCATTGTTGGTATTTTTCAAAGTTTCATGGGGGTTTATCAGAGGTCCACCTTCAGTTAACGGACTTTGGAATGAAAACCTGTTTTCTCTTCTGAACAATGGCCTGTTCATCGGTAGAAGAAACTGCTCGTGTAGTGCCTTCCTACTTTGTTCTAAGAATTTTGTCATATAATTGTAGCAGTATAAAATATGTGATGAATTATAAACAAATATGACTTACCAAAACCTTTTTGGTCTTGTCCTTTTGGTATCCAAACAGATATGAAATGTCCACAATTTGACGGATAGAAATGATAGATTTCAGGCAGAACAAGTGTATCTCTAACTGACAAGTTCCTCAAGAGCGTTAAACTGAATGCTTTTAAATTCTTCAAGACACTTTCAACAAGAATAGCATATAATCTATTCAAATTTGTTTGCTTGCTCATCAGAGATAAAACATCAATTTCAACAGGAATGAAAGCAGTTTTTTTCTGTTCTAAAATGATCAAACAATTAGGAAAAAATTCAACATGAAATACTAGAGCTTACTTTTTGTTACGAAACAAATAGGGGCATGCAGTTCTTTATCTCCAGTTACTACATTTTCTCTCGAAACTTTGCTCAGTATGGTCATATTCAAAATAGGAGGTGTTGGAATATTCACCTTTTTCTTTCCCAAATTATCGCTTTCATTGGAATGTTTATAAATATCACCAATTACAGTGTCAACATTTCCTGAGTTGCTGTAAGATTCCGTTTCGTTACCAAGCAAGTAGATTGGTGTTTTCGGAATATGAAACGCTAGTTTCCCAGATGTAGCTTCCTTCCTCAAATCTAAAATTGCGTCATCATAACCTGACCTATCAGCATTACATGTTATCGAAAATTGTCCTCTCAAACGGACATACATCAAATCTTCATAAATGTCTTTCTCCGATATAACTGTAAAAGGTCTGCTCTGTAACTGTTCATGAATTAAAACATAGGAGGAAATTTTATCTGTGTTCCCCACACCACAGGACAGAAAAATTGGATTGTCAGTTACATCTATTTCATTTTGCAATTTTTTCACAATTTCGCTCTGGTTTATGTTGTCGTTACTGATATTAACAAGACCATACAAATCAAACTCGGTTGGTAAACAGTATTCCAAAGCGTTTTCAATTTCACTATCCACTTGTACTGCTAAAAGTATTGTTGTATTATTGAAGAACACCCCATACAATTTGGCAATATTCGGTTCATTTATCCTAGAAAGTTTCTGAAAACATATGGAGCAGGTTTATGATTCGCCCATGAGGAAAAAATATACATATTCAAGGATTTTTTGTATGTACTTACATCGATTAGATGTTGCGATATTTTTAAAGAGGGTTTCATTTTAGTGGATAGTGTCAAATTAAATGTACGAAGGGTTCATTCCACGAAATGAGGTTAGAAAGTTGTTGTCACAAGACTAATAGCTGTCATCACACGTCACAGGTAATTTCAACCGGAAATAACGGTGATTACCTGTGACTCAATAATTTATTCGCTATTATGAAACGTGATTTTTGCTAACGTGATAGATCACAGAAATACAAAATTGTTTCTTAGTTTGGGCATTGTTAAACAATGGTTTGAGGTACATTAGAGGCAGATTTATCTTTGACTGGAGGTAATTATAAGAAATTGTATGTTTTTGGGTAAATATCGAACATCGTTCACTGTAAAACCATGTATATGATTACTTTTAGACTTCCTTGAAGCCCTTGAGAAGCTATTAGCTTGTTTGAGTCCGGAGAATCAGTTCACAGTTGTGTTCTGTGTAGGCTCTGTTACTGTGTACCTACGCCACCTCAGACACAGAACTGCTTACTTTTGGCTTAGTAGTGAATTGTTCTTGGTAATCCATCGGTTTAGGCATGTAAGATGGCGGCGGTTCGCCAAATGACAGCAACATTGCCACGTAGGACGATTATTCTCGCATTTGAAGATTCGTTTGAATTTACTTTCGTTTGTTATATCGAGGTTCGACACTATACAATTCAAATTAATTTTTACTAAGTCAATTCAAGTGAAATAGCTTGCTTTAACTTTTTGTCGAACAGAAATGTGATTATATATATTTTTTTAAATAGTTGCGTGAGTGTGGTTTTCCTTGCTCAGTTGTTTCATTCCTTCCTAAGCTTAGGATATTATAAGTATTCTATGCTTAGCACTTCGTACTGAGCACTCTAAAATAAATCAATTTTATTGTTTTCTTATTTCTTTCCATATAGTGAATATATCCTGAAATTCTACTTGAAAAAGTAACATTTATTAATTTCTTCATCACTTATGTGAATAATAAAATATATCCTGCAATTTTACATTATATTTCAAAATGTGGCTCGATTATATCTCAATTTTAAATTATTTATTATATCGAGTTCGACACTATACAATTCAAATTAATTTTTACTAAGTCAATTCAAGTGAAATAGCTTGCTTTAACTTTTTGTCGAACAGAAATGTGATTATATATATATTTTTAAATAGTTGCGTGAGTGTGGGTTTTCCTTGCTCAGTTGTTTCATTCCTTCCTAAGCTTATATAAGTATTCTATGCTTAGCACTTCGTACTGAGCAACTCTAAAATAAATCAATTTTATTGTTTTCTTATTTCTTTCCATATAGTGAATATATCCTGAAAATTCTACTTGAAAAAGTAACATTTATTAATTTCTTCATCACTTATGTGAATAATAAATATATCCTGCAATTTTACATTATATTTCAAAATGTGGCTTGATTATATCTCAATTTTAATTATTTGTAATCAGGTTTAAAAAGAAAAGAAAATTCCGAACTCTCTGAAAATTGAAAATTGTGAGTAATAGCGTATTTTATTAATTTTTGGATACAACTGGTCTTGTTTATTTCCTTCTTGAATCTTTCCTTCAGTAATAATTGCGCAGATCATCTGAATAGACAATATTTGTTAAAACTAATTTTATAATTTCCTCTCACAAGAATTCGTAAATTCTAGTTACAAGTCAACATTCAATTCCAGAGATATGGCTCTTGCACAATCTGGCAATCAAAACGACGTTTGGCACTGTCTGCGTATGCGTCATTCCGTTGTCAATAAATCGCCGCCATCTTACATGCCTAAACCGATGGTTTACCCTTCTAATTATATCAGTGAAACTGAATTTTTGGCTTGAAAATATGTAATGAGGAAAGATGTAAAAACAAAAGGCAGTATTTTGGGTGTATATTTAATATTACCATCTTAATACATTGATCTGTTCAGCGAATACAAGTTTAGGATAAATTCTGTAATGATTATGTTTGAGCTTGATTTAATGATACAAATTATGTAAAACAATAGATAAGTATATCGATTAAGACATTCAGAGTTTGTATACCTCTATAGCTGCTTAGTAATTTGCTCTTAGTATACAAAATTTCGAGTAATTGTTTTCGAATATTGAAAAAACCCAGAGTATTTTATAGCAATGTTCTTAAAGATGTGGGTTGATTTTAATTGATGACCCTGTATAGATGCAATACTATTCACGATATGATTTTATTATGTCTCTAATTCTTCACCTCTTTAAATTTATTCGAAAGTATATAGATCTCGTCGTTTCTTCACCTATAAAATTTCAACTAGGTACTTAGCCTTAACGTTTGAGCAAATCATTCTTATCTTCAGTCCAATTTTTTTTAAATTGTGCTATGATTATCTGACTAGATGAAATATTTTAATGCATTGGCAGTCGGACGAAGGTACAAATACAATTTTCTTCAAAAATGTTGGCTCATTTCTGGAAGGTAAGGAATTTTCGAAAAATATACACAGTTTTACCTCAATGCTTGGGGAAGAGTTCATATATAAAAGCTACAGATATACAAATAACTATAACATGTATAATGTTAACGTAGGTATTCAATATAAGCTGTCCAACTTTGTTAACAGCGTCAACCTCAAGGAGTGAACAAAGATATCTTCAAACACTCATCAAAACACTTAAAGATATCTCAGAACATGACGAACACCTCAAGTAATAGTAATAATTAATAGTTAGATAGAATCACTATGAATATGTACCTAAGATTCTTTAGTTTTGATTTATTGTTGTGATGGGATTATTGATTGAGACAATTCACATTGCTGAATTGAAAAAAATTGAAATTTTCAAGGGTTGAGTAACAAGTTTGAATTGTTCCATACAATTTTGGCGCTTTTCCATTATACCATGAAATGTTTACAGACATTACTTTGTTCATATACCCTAATGAAAAATCACATGGGACACACATGATATTCAATGCATCAGATAGAGACCTCTGCCGTCCATTAAACAGTGGTATATTCGAAAGATTCACGCTCTACATTTCTAACGAAATGAATGATCAAGTGCGAATAAAGTTGTTAACTTTCTCTTTTGGTTGGGAGAGTGGTCTAATTCAGGCAGTATGGTATGCAACCTACAAGTAGCCGAATAGAGTATAAAGGGCAGCCTGACATCCCGATATTCAGTGTCCTTCTTTCCACTCCAACCCTTTCTCGTCGACTATCACTTTGTAAACCAAATGACTCTCTGATGCATTGAATATCGTATATGTCCTTATTCAGTCCTTATAAAATTACAAAATATAGATAAAACCTGTTTTTCCATTCAATAAATATAAACCTACGATTTGTTTTATCTTGTGGCAAATTATTCATTTCGCATTCAATCAATGTGCAAGTTTTTATGACAGATTACCATATTCTTCTGTTGTATGTGGAATCACAAAATATTATGAAGGAATAAGTACATGAAGATTTGACGTGGGACCACGAAACTTAGATCTCGTTGATTGGTGTAATATATAATCATTTCTATGACAAAATTAGGTTCATTTCTACATGAACCACATACTAAGGTCTAATCAACGATTGGTAGGCCGATCATGGTTTGTGAAACCCAGATAAAACTTATTACATATTGAGATATCATTCGAATTTGAGATATATGAACATTATAGGTTATGTTAGGTTATAGTTAGAAGAAATTCTGTGGTAGCAACCAATCACTGAATACAGTTCGAATAGTTGCTTGATTATAATCGATCTGAAGTTGATAAGTCTCCAGATATCAATATTTTCTTAAACATTTTGGATTTATTGTGTTGGATGTCTCTGAAACCTGTAAAACATTCAACACATCTCAGGGGCTAAGAGTGGTGTCGGAAGTTTTTCAGACTGTTAGCTTTTAAATCTTCAATTTCTTGAGAGAATTGAGATATCATTGATATTCTCCAGATATTCATCCATAAATAAGTGAGTAGTAATGCTTGACGCGTCTCACAGTACAAAAGAGTTTAGTATATGGGCTGCTGAGACTTAAATACTAAATCTAATTACATCAATACTACATTAACATCTAGCAACATACAAAAATAATCTTCAGAATCTCGTCTCTCTATGAGAGACATCTCGACAAACTTGATATTTTATTGGGTATTATCGTCACACACGTAGAAAAGCGAATCTATAATCAGTAACAGATAACTAGTTAATCTAGATATTCATCAACGATATTTTATAGCACATTGATATTTTCCAGTGAGAAGAAAAACATCTAAAGGTATCTTTTCGTTTCCTCCATTTCCTTCCTACATTGCTTCTGCTAGACAAAAGCTACGTTCCTCTTCTAAGAACCATCACAATTTATATCAGCACCAAGTGAGAAGTTTCTGTTATTCGTACGGGTCTTTCTCGGCGATACAAATTCACCTGGAACAGAGAGCTTATTCAGACATTTGAGTCGAATTTTGGCGATGTAACTACAGCTTACCATAGTTACATAGTTGACAGTTAATACACGTATTTTCTGTCAAATCATGTAACCATAGTTAGATAGTTACATGTAACCACAGCTCGCCAAAATTCGACTTTGGCAACTAACAGTTGTTTCATACTGAGAAAGCAATAAGGCATGTTAAAAGACGTCCTGTAATAAACTGCTCCACGGAAGTTAGGGATATCGCATTCAATCGTTTTGAGAAGTATGTAATCTTCGAAAAAATCGCTGTAAAATCATTTAGAACTCAATAACAACTTGAATCGATCCAATAAAAATCAGTATGAGACAGTTCGTCAATCTGGTCGCCTTTTTTTCTGAAGTTTGCTTCTTTGCATATGCTTCATGAATGTGTTTATTTTGAAATGGAATCAGTTTATCAACGGCTTCTATTTGAAACAAGTTTTCTGAAAATGCCAAGACGTAAATCAACAAACGCTGGGGCTAATTGGGCTATCGGAATGCTATAGGGTGGCCTAACTCAGGTTGTTGTGGCGGAAAGGCTCCAAGTCAGCCAAAGTGTGATATCTCGACTTTGGAAATGGTCCAGGGAGACAGGTTCCGTGTTGGAAAGAACAAGGATAGCTCAGGATAGTTTTATCACCGTTTCGGAGAGAAGAAACCCTACATCTACGTGTAGAATGCTACGGAATACTCTTCAAAATGCAGATGGGGTCCAAGTTTCCATCGAAACCATCAGACGACGTTTGAGATAGGTGAATCCAGGTTCTAGACTTCCATTAAGAAAAGTTCCATTAACATGAACATTATTAAGCGTCAAATACTGGAATGGACAAGGCAACATATCAATTGGAACGATCAATGTCGTAGTGTACTTTTCACTGATGAATCCAGATATGGACGATTTTCAGATTCTCGAAGAATAAGGGTATGGACAATCCCACGCATACCCCGTAATGTCCAAGAAGTTCATCCATTCCGAGGGGGTAGTGTTATGGTATGGGCCAGGATATGTTTCAACGGGAGCACAGATCTACACATTTGTCCTGGGAATATGACCAACTTACACTATAGGAAATATGTCATTGACAATGTTGTGCCAAATTCTCACGCTGCTATTGGTGAAACTTTTCAATTTCTCGACGATAACGCTAGACCGCACCATAGTTGAGAACACGCGAGGAGCTTGGTATTCCACATTTACCAATACCAACACCAGATTTGAATTGCATAGAACTACCCCAGAATCCTTAAATGATCTGATAGAGCTTCTGCCTCGTTTAGGGAATCAAATTCTTCACGAAATGTTCATCAACCTCGTGTGTAGTATGCAAAGAAGATGTCAAGCTGTTATTGATGCCCGTGGATGCCATACATTGTATTGATAGTCTCAAAATGCTTGAATCTTATTGAACATGTTTTAATTGTTTCTTTTTCAGAGACTGGGAGTGAAAACCTAAAAAGTTTTCTAGAAACTCGAATCGAAGTCTAACGATGGTATAAACTTGGTTCTTGGCCCTACTTTTATTCCCGCGCTGGCACATATCGTGGTTTCAAAACCATCTGTATACCATTTGACGGTCCTCTCCATCGAGTTGATGATTAAATTGAAGTTTGATGTGAATTGAAGTATAGTCCGTTCACGAAATTTTGAGCTCATAATAGGCGTTTGTTTATTATCTGAAGTTGGCAGTATTTACTGTCATAACGTAAAATAAAGTCAAGGTTGCCGAATGTACCCGGCCTCGTCTGACGAGCTTGCGCGTATCAATCTGACAAAAAAATAATTAACATAACCTAAAATAATAAAAGCACTTATCGTTCCTAATGTCAATGGAATAGGTGCAGGTATCAAGGAACTAAATATAAAATCATTTGATTTTAGCTCTTTCACAATATAGTATAGTCCGTTCACGAAAGGTTGAGTCGTCGGTTGACCATGGAAATTTGGCATATTCCACTGTGTATATTAAAATTTTAGGTTATGGAATAGGTGAAGGTATCAGTCCACAAGGAACTATTTATGTATAATTTATTCAGATAGCAACGTTTCGGGAAATTTATTCCCTTCCTCAGGCTTGTGAATAAAAAATTACGATGTGAATCATTTGAAGAAATTGAAATTCGTGGATAAAATAAAAATAACTTTCCATCTGGTGCAGTTCTGTGTTGCATTCGAATGGATGAACCTGCGACCGATACGTCAGAGAGTTTGTTTGGATCCCCGAAATGAAATTTGTTATTATTTTTATTTTATCCACGAATTTGAATTTCTTCAAATGATTCGCATCGTAATTTCTTATTCACAAGCCTGAGGAAGGGAATAAATTTCCCGAAACGTTACTGTCTGAATAATTATACATAAATAGTTCCTTGTGACTGATACCTTCACCTATTCCATAACCTAAATTTTATATACACAGTGGAATATGCCAAATTTCCATGGTCAACCGACGACTCAACCTTTCGTGAACGAACTATACTAAGGTAAATGTACCAATTATCGACAGTGCCCCAACTATCGACACTTTTCATTTCTTTTTCATATATTAAGGTTTCGGGACCAGCCATAGAATTATTTTCTTCGCGAATGTGTAACTTATAGTTTTCTCAGCATATCTGAATATTATCCCGATTTTTTCTGAGTATCCTCTGTGCAAAATGTGCCCTCATTCAGTTGAGTTTCAGCCTCAACCGAGTTTACAGCCTATTTGTTACCAATTCAGTAAGAAAAACCTCTTCATCATATCCAAGCAAACTCGCAAGATTCAAGTGATATAAGTTTTTTTGTACATTAACACACTTTCATATGGTTTGATGATTTCAGTTTCATCAATGAAATGAATTTTTCTGTGATATTTTCATTGAAAAAAGGGTGTCGATAATAGGTACATCTAAAACACGACCATCCCCATTCATCGACACAAGTGTCGGTAATTGGGTAAAGTGTGGTGTTATTTGAAATACTTCTTGAGCTTATATACTTCTTTTCCTCGGAACAAAAGTAACTTTATTGTATGCAATTCGATCATTATTTATTATGTACCAATTATCGACATAATGATTTTCTTCAAATTTTCCAATTAGAAATGAAATTTTCAATGTCGATAATAGGTTCAATTCTATGTCGAATAATGGTTAAATTTTTGCCGATCATAGGGCACCTCGACATGACTTTTCAATGTATTTTTTTGTGGATTTGGTGAGCCCTATCAACAATTTATTTTCAACATTTTGACCGAAAATGATCAAAGTTTCGGTCCAAACAAACCGACACCAAATGATGATAAACCTTATGATATTATTTCATACTTTTTCGCAGATGTCGATGACGAGTGCATTACATTATCGATTATTGGTTCCGTTAATTTTTCAGTCTATTCCGAATAATAAAATGTCACGGATGTAAAAAACGTAATGCCTGCTCTAAGAACTTCCAAACATTCGATTTTACCACAGAACCACATTATGAAAGGCAGATAGGTTCTGAGACTGATGTCTTAACCAAAGAGGAGGATGAACTATTTCTGGTGAAATGGATGTTTCACGTCGCGAAATGTGGATCTTTCATGACTAAAGCTACTTCGTCAAAAAAATAGGTGAAAATCCACTAAGAAACTGCCAAATTCAACGACTCTGACTTGAAATTTTTAATCTCTTCTCAATTTTCACAGAGCACTTTGAATGAGTTTAGCGTACACCCAAATTTTAAAACGATAGCAATAGTCAATTTCAAAATATAAAGAAAAAAAATTTTTTCTTGAATTTTGATATCCGGTCTCTCGGTAACGAAGCCGTTTCGGACCCATGTTTGTATAAACTTTTCTTCTCGAGAGAAGTTGAGAAGTCCCCTTTGGCATTTGGTAACGTTATTCTGGAACACCCTGTACATGTTATTCTATCAGATTTCACGATTTAATTAATTGAATTTATCGATCCGATTGAATATTTATTTTATTATCCATACAACTCTTTATTCTTCTTGATTTCACAGTGTCGATAAATGGTCCTCATGTGTGTCGATAATTGGTAATTTCAATTCCAGAGCTGTCGATAATTGGGACATCTGACTTTCAACTTGATTTGAATTTTTTTTTAAATTTCAAAACTTTCTGTTAACGATTTCGTGTTTGTTTTTTGAAGTTAAAGGTACAATGAGTGTAAAACTGGCTTTTATGTGTGAAAACATTTGTTGACTATCCGAAAAACTCTGTTCATTCCCAAGTTACCACTATAGTGTCGATAATTGGTACATTTACCTTATATTGTGAAGAGCTAAAATCAAATGATTTTATATTTAGTCCGTTCACGAAAGGAAATTTAGCATATTACACTGTGTATATTAAAATTTTAGGTTATGTTGTTTATTTTCTTGTCAGACTGACACGCAATGTTGTCAATATCGCAGAGAGTTCTCTGATAACTAGCAAGCTCGTTGGACGAGGCCGGGTACATTCGGCAACGTTGATCTTATTTTACGTTATGACAGCAAATACTGCCAACTTCAGATAAATAAACAAACGTCTACTACGCGCTAAAATTTTCGTGAAAGGACTATATATTTTAATTGTTTTGACTTTTTCTTCTTTGTCTTTGGTTTTAAAGTTAGATTATTTATTCAATTTAATTTCTAATGTTTTATATTTGGCTTTGCTGTCGTCTCTCCATGAGTTTTCTGTTTTTTAGCTTAACTTTTGTGTTTTTACTCGTGAAGATGAGCTTCCTAAAGCTCGAAACATGTTGAGTCTTTAAAATCACATAAGTTTTTTATCTGGAAAAGTGTTTTATTCCCCATAATGAACTGCCCAGATATAAGGACATTCAATACTAGACATCTTCCACTGTTTAGGTACTTTTTGGAGTTCAAGCAAAGTTCTGGTTAGAAGCTTCAATATGTTATAACTTTCATACAATTGAATGTTTGTTATTTCCTGTGATATTTGGGTTAACCTACCACACTCACCTGCTGTTCAAGCAGCTCAAACTGAGAGACTTCGCAGTACCGTCCTTGGTGTCCAGATTTAATCCTGGAATCGTGTCCATTAAAGTATACCATTGGGTTATGGGAGTCCTTGGACTCTGTCTCATCTCCAACCAGTGTTCTCTTCCAATTCCTATCACTTTGGTTCCAATAGCGGCGCAACCCATAAATGCATTGTTTCTGAACCTATAAATTATAGAATCAGCGATTTTTTGTAGTAGATTTACAGTCTTCAAGTAGTTCAAGTATACCGGTATGGATATTCAATAAGCCCGTTCGGCATTGACCTTCGCGAGCAGACGGATTGTTTAGTCACGTGACCACAGATCGTACAGATTCATCTGTAATATCTGCGAATAAACGAACTGTACAGAGCATCTGCCACAAACATACTGCTCTGTTCTACTTTAATGGATTAAGAGATTTCAATGATCACTATCTTGGGAAATATGCTCATCTTTTAACGATACTTTCACCCTTTGCGTAGCTCTCCGTAAAATCTCAATTAAATAATTAGGTGCAAAGGCACTGAATGCAAAGGAAACGAGGAATCCCATTCTGGTCGTTCACTACGGAGACAGTTGTACCGAAAGATCCTATAATTAATTGATTAATTACACGAAAAAGAACGAGAAAGCAATATCTTCTCCTGCCCATTCATAACTACGATAGCTATATCGAACATTTTAATGAATTAATTAGGTTTTTAAAGGATAAATGAAAACAGAAAAATAAAAGTGTTGATAAGTATTAGAATTTTTCAATATAGGTATCTACCGGTTGTCGGATAAGGAAACTCAACATAAAACAAAAAAATATACAAAAAACATAAAACCCTATGGATAAAATCGCTTTGATCTATCGAAATAGACCGAGCGAAAAGATCGACATCCGATTGCTCAGATTTTTATGCCGAACGGTCCAGATGTGTACTCCCCTCAATCCGGATGTACACTGATCAACAATTGCTAGGGATCACTTATGAACTTCTCTTCATTTGTATTTTTTTCAAGTTATCTCGTGAATATCTGTACATTATATGTTCTCTAAGGAAAAAGTAAGATGTTTTGGGTTGATTATATCAAAGTCTTCCTCACTTCATCAGCTTTTGTTCACAAAATCGATTATTATTATCTGTAGGCTGTTACAGGTGGAGTGAAAAGCATGTGGTATTTGTTATTAAATCTGTTTTTTTTCTCTCGTTTAAACACATAAGGTGACAATAATTGAAGAAATGAGAACAATATCAGCTTATCAGTCATGCCGAGAAGACGTTTGGCTCCTGCGCAACTGGACCAAATCATACGGTGCATACAGGACGGTTTGTCCCCAGCGAGAAGTGTACCGGCGGTTGAATGTTTCGCAAAGTGTCGTGAGTCGGGCTTGGAATAGGTTCATTCAAAACGACTCAGTAGCTTATGTTTATGGGGAGGTCGGCAGCGCAGTACAACAGCTGCCCAAGATCGTCTTTTGATCCTCAATGCTAGGAGAAATCCCACTTACCCGGCGTCGCGGCTCAATAGATCACTGAGAGTTGCAACAGGAGTTCTAATTTCGAACCAGACTGTAAGACGACGACTACATGTTCGTGGTTTGAGAGTACGTAGGAGGGTACAACATCCCCGTTTGAATAGGGAACACCGGGTTCATCGACGGCAATGGGCTGAGGAGCACCGCAATTGGACACTTGAAGATGATTATTTACGGATGAGTCTAGATTTCGTTTGGTCAACTCCGATGGACGTATTCTTGCTTGGAGGGAAAGAGGTCGAAGGTATGCAGAACAGTTAATGGTACCCACAACAGCTTCTTCTGGCGGAGGTTCTATATGTGTATGGGGAGGCATTTGTTTGAACCAACGCACAGAGTTGGTTGTTCTGCAGAACACAACCATGACCAGCCAGAGATATCACGATATGATTATTGAACCCATTATTGTTCCGTTTGCGGCTGCCGTGGGCGAGAATTTCATTTTAATTGACGATAATGCCCGTCCCACCGCAGTCGTCTGGTTAATGAAGCGCTAGAAACTCATGCTATTGATAGGATGGACTGGCCAGCTCACTCTCCAGACATGACTTGCATCGAACATGTCTGGTCTGAGATGTCTAGACAATTTTCTAACCTTTACCTTTCTAACGCTTTACGGGATATTTGGACGAATTTGCCCCAAAATTTTATAAATCGTTTGATCGAAAGTATGCCTCGTAGGGTAGAATGCTTGAGACGAGCTCGTGGGGGACCAACTAGGTACTAGCTTAACCGAAACTTCAGCCTTCTTGTGGTTTCATCATAAATTTTATGTTATTCAAACACAGAATTTTGAGTGTTCCTAATAAAGTCTTTTTTTCTCTCCAACTTTCCATTTTTTCATTCTTTTCTCAAGTGAACCATATTATCAACTGAAAATACTCTGATATCTGACTAAATTTATAATCTTGGAGCGAATATTTCAGAAATGAATTTAGAACAAGTAAGTGATCCCTATCAATGTTTTGAGCAGTGTAATAAACGAACGGTTCAGATCGATCCGACGACCAGTCCTATGTCGATGCCGAACGCCCTAATATATCTTAGAGTAAACAGTGTACTAAGAATACTATTGTTGTCTTTCTCTCATCATTGGAAGGCTGGATACTTTCAAATGAGACAAACTGTATACTGCATGCAAACCCGACAGAAAATAGGTATATCTAGACACCGAAATTCAAAATCGCATTTAGAAATGCTTACTATCCCAATGAAACCATCCAACTTATGCAAGCTCAACCTCAAACAATGCGAGGCAAGTAGCCGAGAACAAATAATTTCATTACACAAAGTTCTAAAACCGGCCATCTTGTGCACACAACTGCAATTAATTGGACTATGAGATCACATCGTTAAAACAGGTTGGCAAACACAAACTTTCGGAGTTACGCTCACCAGATACGCCTGTAATACCGCCATTTAAATTGGCAACATTTGACACTCACCTACCACCTTCTTTTCTGATTTTAGCTAACAACCGAGTCCACTGGCGTAGCATGTGGATGACAATTCAGTTGTTGAAAGAGATGGGCTCTTTGTTAATAACTTTCTAGACAATGGAAGTCTAATAGTGGGTTTCACAAAGCTTGATCGGACAATCAAATCGTTGATTTTGAATTAAGCCGATGGTTTATGTCAAAATGAACTGAAAATTGCACAGAAATGATGACATTTCAATGATCAAGCCGATTGGAGTTTTGTGAAACCCGGCTTATATTTGTGTTCTTCTTGAATTGTTGAAATTTTCAAAATTACATGAATTGAATTCATCAACAAATATCAAACTAATATTTCGGAGTTAATAGTTTTCACCATCGCCTAAACAATTTACAAGAAGGTCGTGTCATTCAGAGCATCTGGAGACATTGTTTAGAACTTTTGAGCTTCAGATGAGTGAATATTGACATACAAAAGCTAATAACCAAAAAAAAAAATGTCTGTCTTCTTCAAAATACACACATCGTCCCTTTCAACTCTTAACTTGATGAATGTAACATGACAATGTTTTTATATGTGGAATCTTCACTATCTTATCACTTTAATGAATACAATTAAACTTTTCCATGAGAAAAGTGACTGGAACAATAAAATCAACACCAACACCATGGTTACCAGTTCTTTCAAACATTGCTCCTCCACAATATCCGCAGGCAGACCCTAACTTTGAATATTTGGAATAAATTTAATTATTTTACAAATTCGTAACATCTTTCCTATATTCCAGATAATAAGATTCCTCGACTGAAATCACGTAAACCATTTTGGTCCAATTATTTTCTGACCTCGAATAAAAGCGATAAAGCAATTTGGCAATCCCAGTAGAACATGTAATATTCAAAACAAAGATTTAATAACTGATCCCTCCAATAAAGTTCCTGGATTTGATCTCCCAAGGAAAATTTGGATTGTCCTTAATCGTATAAGATCATTGTAATAGCATGATTTTCAAATGGGAATTCAGTTGAGAATCTAGATGCGAATGCGAGAAGCAGAGGAGACAATAGAACATCTGATAAATAATTGTACCATATTAAATTTCACGATGGCTTTACGGCTATACATGAAGTTACCGAGTGGTTTTTGAATTGGGTTGTTAATTTTAAATCGACTTAATAGAGCTTCAATCATTTTATTTTTCTATTCCTTTTTTCTGCTTCGATTTTTTCGTTTCAGATTAAGAATTCCGAAGGCATCTTGGAGAGAGTTTTCGGTTGGACTCAATTAAAAAATTCTCCCTTATTCAAATAGTTTTTTAAAGTTATATTTTTGTTGGAACGGCGAGACAGGGTTTTTTCTACTGAGGTTTTTTCCTGAGCTCTGGTATCATTCGAAAAAATAGTATGGTACCCCGTTTTGCACTACCTCAATTAGAGATTTTTGTTTTTGTTTCATTTAGTATCAGAGTAGGGGAGCGATAAACGAATTAATGTATCCCAAATACGGAATAAACATACGGCACGATTTCGCAACGCCGAAAGTTTGTTCGCCCGTATAAACAGATTCTACTTGGCTGCATAACATATGCGTGAAGGCAACTCTAGGTTGACTTTTTTCTCTGAAATGCAAATATTGGTGCATTCTCTTAGAAAAGCGTGCGATCTTATCTGAACAATCTTTGTGACGTTCCTCCAAAAAAATAAAACTCATTCCTACCGGCCGCACGCCACTGCCTCCACATTCGCTCGTACAAATAAAGGCAAGAGCGTAAACCTTCACCACTTGAAAGTTTCTAAGGAAACATTAACTTCAGCTAAAAGAGCTTTTTTCCTTATTCCTCACCTTTCGTAGTCCATCACTTGAAGCACGATTGTGACGTCATCGATGTTTTTCTCGGGTATGTCAAAAAACAGCGCCTCGTTGAAGAGAGGGTAAGAGTTTTTGCGCCTGACATGGGTTTTCTGTTTCCTTATCCTCTTTCCCTGGCATATCAGGTACACCTTGACGTAGGGATCTGAGAACAGAGAAATTGCTTTGTGAGAGAAAATTTTTCGGTTCGGTGATTACCATATCATTCGGTTATCACGTGACAGAGGTGAATCAGGATGATTTTGCATGTTTTCTTGTGAAAGAATAATGGAAGTTTTCAGTATGTTAAAATATATGGTTTATTTCATAAGACAGCATCAAACCGCATTGAGAGTACCTGGTGTTATTTACAACGAAAATTCATATTTTGAAGGAAGCGTATTTTCAGTGTTCGTTTGAGAATTATTTTGTCTTCAAATTCAATAATCATCAACTTAGATGTCTTAAGCAAACATTTGTCAGAAGTACAGAAACAAACACCGATGATATAGAATTCGTTATAGAATACAGTGGCGTAATTAGTCTGACCTGTGCCCCAATGCAGACTTTTGCCATGCGCCCCTATTCGAGACTCATCCCCCCCCCCACGACCAACCAACGAAACTAAACAACGACATTTTCTCGTAATTCCACACTTCCGGATACTATTTTCACTACACGACATTGTACAAGCTCTATCCAATTAGAGAAAGATTATTCAAGGAAAAATAATTTTAAAGTTAATTATAAAAAAAAATTATTCAAAAAATTTATTGAAAGCAACATTAACTTACTCAACACAGCTCATATTACCAACTCTGTACGTTTATTCCTATTATTCCCTGACAAAGCCCCTACGGCTCTTTGTTTTTAGCCGTCTTGCTAACTTTCTACATCTAAAAACGAAAGCTCTTTCATGTTCAATACAATTAAACTGAATCACACAGTCTTATATTGGACATAGAATTCCTTAAGTAGTTCTTTAAAATTTTCAGTTTAGAGAAAGACAGTTACGGGTAATGTAAGAAACATTATAAATGCTGTACATACGTTTGGCAAACTTGATGCAATGAACTTATTCCTAATCAATAGATAATCAGCCAAATGGCTGATTTTGCTTATTTTTTTTACTTTTGACTACATTTCTTAAGCAAATTACTTCATTGACCAAAGTATGAGTCACGTCAGATTCGTATTTTTTTACAGAACTCAGAGGCTGACTTTACAAGTTTGTTCGTCAGAAAACCGTATTAAATTATCTGGGTTTAGAAACTGAACGTGTCAGTTATATCCAGCATATATTTAAATCGCTCGTTAAAGTGTGAAATTAAAATATCAACAGTTCGTCGCATAAAGTCACCAAACACATAGGGGGTTTGTAGGTAGGTACGTTCTGAATTCCGTAGAATTCAGTTTTTTGCGCCTCCCTAAGGCCCTGCGCCCCTGTAGGCCTACGCCCCAATGCACCGCATTGGTTGCATTGGCGTTTGTTACGCCACTGATAGAATAGAAGTTATATTAGCTACAAAAGGTGAATGCGCTGTACACCATAGTTCAGTGGCTAGGGTTTTTCATGTAGCAAAATAGGGAGTTGTATTTAATTCCAAGTCTCTAGGACAATCCCTTCGAGAGTTATAGTGTTTACGGACCTACGACCCTACGGATATAATAGAGGTTCAGTTGTTGACACCCTGATAGTGATTGACACTGTGCACATATATACCGATGTAATAAACTATTGGTGCTATCTAAGATTTTTTCATCTGTTTCTACTTCTTTAATAATGTTTTATTTCTTTTAGGTCTAGTTTAAATCCTCAGGTTATCATCATCTGAAAATGGCATCATTAGATATATAGCCTGAGATTTTGCAGTATTATCAATAAGTGTAAATGTTAGGGTTTACTTAAGAATAGCGACTGCATACAATTGCCTTAATTTTCCTATTTTTTGTTCATATATTCGTTAAAAGTTTTTATTTGTTTGAAAGGTTTCAAAAAGGTGATTAATATATTGAGTTTAAACCATATGTCAATAACTGTCTCAATAATGAAAAATGAAGTTATCGTAGGGAAGTGGACAAATAAATAAGATCTCTTATAACTTCGTCGAAGTTTCAATAATACTACATCGAACAGTGATTGACATAAGCTTCAACCTTATATATAAATCATTGAAAGGTTACTTACATCAATTAAATATTCCTTGGAACCTTCCAAACCATAGAAAACTTCTTACGAATATGAAACAGAACCAATCGGAAAATATACGCAGTTATGTGCAGTCGCTATCCTCAGTAAACATATACACTCATTGACACTACTGCAAAATCTCGCGCCAAATGTCCAATGATGCCGTTTAGAATGATAACCTGAGGACTTTAATAGAAGTAAAACATTCTGACATATTGGGTCACATATGGAAAACCCTTGATAGCACCAATAGTTTATTACATCGGTATATATGTGAAGATCACTAATACTTTTTGTTATTTCTTTGTTTATATGGAATAAAATTATCTAAACCTTTTTATTTCTCTATAATTTTTAGTATGAATGTCTCAATGACCAATATAATGAGAATGTATGAGTGAGACAAAGCAGGATGATATCATAACCAAAACTGATGCAAATATGTCAATGGCTATTATACTGGGTGTCAATTTCTATCGAAGTATGTCAATGACTATCAAATATGTAATTTAGACGAAATTGGCCTCCCCTCGATTATTCAATCGATATTTATTGAAAGTTTGTGGTTAATACCAAAATAGCAACATTCAACTATACAGGGTGTTTCATCATAAACTGGACAAACATATATTTTCGTGTAGAGGACATCGGGAGAATCATTTTTGCCTTATACAATATATCCCGTTTTCGAAGCATAAGCGAGATACAGGGTGTCAAACGTCATTTTTGAGCAAGATTCTTATGAGTGTGGTCAGTTATGTATAACACCTTAAGTAACGGTTTTTGGTCAAATCTCAGTATTTTGGGTCCTCTATTCAGAAAAGTTGACGAACTCCGAAAAAAATTCACGAAATGGCGGAAGACCTGCAATGTTCCAAATTTTTTTAGCGGTTGTCAAATTGACTTTTATTTTCTGAATGAACACTATTTTCTGAGAATTTCTGTGAAAAAATTTTTTCAAAAATCGAACCAAATTTTTTTTTACATGTCTACAGCGATGAAAAAATTTCACTGGAAATGGATGAAATTTTGTACAATTGTACTTCTTGAATTATCAATCACGAATATGGAAACAGAATTGTATAATATCGAACGGTTTCGTTACTACAGTCATTCAAATGTTTCGTTCAGACCTCTAAAATAATGAAAAAAAATTGTTTTGAGTTCTAGAGTCAAAATAATTAAATTATTGATTGACATGTCCAAACATTCTAGACGAATGTATACAAAAAAAATCAGTGAAACTTAGTTGGGACTCGAACCGACGTAGGTATTAAATAGGGAAATGGCACTGTTCTAAGGATAATAATATTCGTTGCCAGGAAACGATAGTTCGTAGTTCATAGAGTTGGACTACTGGTTAAATTATATTCACTGAAATTCAAATAAATGTCCAACTCTATGAACTACGAACTACCGTTGCCTGGCAACGAATATTAATATCCTTAAAACAGTGCCATTTCCCTATTAATACCTAAGTCGGTTCGAGTCCCAACTAAGTTTCACTGATTTTTTTTGTATTCATTCGTCTAGAATGTTTGGACATAATAATAATTTAATTATTTTGACTCTAGAACTCAATACAAATTTTTTTTCATTATTTCAGAGGTCTGAACGGAACATTTGAATGACTGTTGTAACGAAACCGTTCAATATTTTTAAATTCTGTTTTAATATTCGTGATTGATAATTCAAGAAGTACAATTGTACAAAATTTCATCCATTTCGAGTGAATTTTTTTCATCGCTGTAGACATGTAAAAAAAAATTGTGTTCGATTTTTGAAAAAATCTTTTCACAGAAATTCTTGGAAATTGTGTTCATTCAGAAAATAAAAGTCAATTTGACAACCGCTGAAAAAAATTGGGATCATTGCAGGTCTTCCGCCATTTTGTAATTTTTTTTCGGAGTTCGTCAACTTTTCTGAATAGAGGACCCAAAAATACTGAGATTTGACCAAAAACCGTTACTTTAAGTGTTATACATAACTGACTACACTCATAAGAATCTGGCTCAAAAATGACGTTTGACACCCTGTATCTCGCTTATGCTTCGAAAACGGGATATATTGTATAAGGCAAAAATGATTCTCCCGATGTCTTCTACACGAAAATATATGTTTGTCCAGTTTATGATGGAACACCCTGTATATCCGTAATAATGACCATAGTGTTACGATAAAAATAAAGAACCGAATTCGCCTACTGAAAGTATCCATGTGTCAATCACCATAGCTTTTACCCTAGTACCCGTTTTAGTACCACGAGCACTCAAAAAGCAATTATTCGACAACACCTTTCTCTAGCTCATGCGAACGTTATTTACCTTACAGAAAATCCGCTTCTTGATCGCAGAAATAACAGCGCAAAACTTGTATACCGTATAAAATAAAAAAAAGCAAAAAAAGCAATTACTTAACGACACTCCTCGCCCACTCATCCAAGCGTTATTTACCTTACTTCTTGATCGTCAGAACAAACGCGCAAAAAGGCATTAGTCAATGGTCGTTGACGCCGCGCAGTTCCGACGAGGCAATTAGACGGCCGGCCGTAAATCTTCATCATTTCCGGTCGCTTTGCGAAATAAAAACGGAAATCTACGGAATTACCTCGATATCGCCGAAAACGACAAGTCCTAACGATCTCACTCCGATTATTTCGAATTCTCTTTGACACCACCTGAGCCTTGAGCCTTTATCAAGGCTCCGGTTCCTGTGGGACCCGCCGGGAGAGATCATTTATCCGTTACCGAAATCCTTCGGAAATTTCGACGCTGACGTCGACGCCTGGATAAATAACGCGTCGGTTTTGAAACGGAAACTCGAAAACCTTATTTGACAGGTGTCGTTTCTAGGTGACGGAGAATTTTTTCGTTGTCAGGTTGGTAGACGTGCTGGAAAAATTGTATGGATGATACTGGGAAACAAGGTTGGTATGTGGAGAATCAGAGGGGATGATGAAAAGTTTTTTGTGATGTATTGACGAAAAGAAGAGTCTAATAATTAGTACACTTAATTTCATACGGTTTCTCAACAATAGACTATTCATTTTTACGTAAAACCATGCAAAACTATTCGAATGCCTGATTCTTCATCAATACTGCTCAATATACAACCATTTCTGATCATATAAATGCAGTAAAATGTTTTTTTCGATTGGTCGGCTAAGGATCAGTTCAGATCATTAGCCATTTTGCAACCGACGTTATTTCAAGCTTCTTGACAGTTAGAAAAAGCAACTATATGGATTAATCGTTTAACAACTGGAAAATCAATTGTGTCGTTTTCTCAGTTCATATTTCTACGTGAGATTTTTGGTATTTAAGAAGCTCACATATTTCGTTGCAAAATGGCGAAGGGGCCAGTGGCTATAACCAAAAGATTTTAAGGAAAGCCTTTCAAATGTTCAGGTGTTAAGGACGAAACAAATTGAAAAAGGAAGTCTCGACATTTTGAGCATAACTAATCTACTCACCTGGTTTTCCTTCTGTAGATGTGGATCTAAGACGTCTAGCTCTTATGATAGTGACAGTTAATCTTCCAGCCATAGGAAGATAGCACAATCGGACCATTATTTCTCCTAAATGAACTTTGTCCTGAAAAAATAATATATATTAGATTGAAAAAAGCGTTAAACGCATAATATATTATGGACCAGTTATTTTCTAGTCACAAATGTTCAAAAATAAATACAATACAAGCAATATGCAATAGGAGTCGATAAACTTTTTACTGGAAATTCACTATAGTCTTCAAGCGTTTTTAATTAAAATAAGAGAAGAGGTCCAGAGTGTTTTCACTTCATTAAATTGAAATCGTATAGACTGCAGAATATCAGACAACAACAGCCGTGAGTTTTTTATATGCTCTTCGAGTGAGTTTAAATACGGTGGAACTTCCCTATAACGAAAGTCTGTATAACGAATTTCCTTGTATAAACGAATTTCGTACAAGACATCACACCTTGAATCTAATTCCAAAACACCCTCTTAAACGAAGTAAATTCTCTCTACAACGAAATATTCAACGAAATGAATATGGTAAGAAGGTTTAAGGGTGGGTTTTTCTGAAATTTTTCCGAACGTACGTAATGAATCCCGACCTTAAACTAAATCATTACGGCGGGCAGAGAGATCCTTCTGAACAGTTTTGAATACATCCCTGGCAGTTTGGTTTCAATATAACCTTTACGCTACAGTGTGAAAAGTTGTGCGAAAATGTCTGAAAGAAAGTGCGCTTAAGTTTGAATGATATACTTAAATTTATTATTTCATGTATGCTGACGATACTGTGCTTGTTTTGTCGGGGTATGATTGCAGAGAACTAGAAAATGATATGAATAGTGATCTGGAAGTGTATTTTAAGTGGCTGTTTTACAATAAGCTAACTGTCCAACATCGAAAAAACAGTATACATGATGATGAGGCAAAGAAATAAACAGAGGTGCAGTATAAATTTGTATATGAATGGAATCAAATTATCCGAAGTCTCGGAGTATAAATGGCTAGGCTTGACAATAGATACAAACTAACATGGTGCTCACACATAGAAAGTGTAGCTTGTAAAATTGCTCCAATGATAGGCGCTATTGGTAGGTGTAAACATATCTTAAATTTTAAAACCAGAAAGAGCCTATACAATAGCTTCTTCATTGAACCTCACTTAAGATATTTGATAGTATGCTGGGGCAATGCTCCTAAATATTTAATGAATAAACTCCATCGTATGCAAAACAAAGCCTTAAAGATTGTTTACTCCTTGGATTGTTTCACCCCCGACTTCAGACTTGTATGTTTGCAGGGAAACTTTGGATATTGAGAGACTGAAAAAACTTGAACAAATTAAGTTGATATACTGCATTCAAAACCAAAAAATGAAGAGTCAAACTGTGTTACAAAGGGGAAATCAATACCATGGTTACCCGACAAGAAGTTGTGTCTTATTCCGTAATAGGCCAGCAAGAACTAATTAGGCGTTAAACTCTCCAATAAACAGATCTATAGTTGAATATAACAAGGTCCCACAAGAACTTTTGAAACAAGAAAACTATAGGAAGGTGTGTCAGAACGTCAAGAGATTCCTAATGGCTAAGGACTTCAGTAATTGATGTCATTTTGTTTGTGCACTTTTGTTTGGAAAATATATTGTAAGTTTGAATAGGCCATGTGGCCAGTACTTGTACTGATTTGGGGTCAGAAATAAAGTTTATTATTATTATTATTATTATTATATTAGTGAAGTCGACCGCGACATTGCCGACTATAGAAACAAATTTTCTGTATAACGAAATTTCTTTATACGAAATTTTTTTGCGTATTTAGCGCTTTCGTTGTAGGAAGTTCCACTGTAGATATTACGATTATTTCATAGATAGAACGTTACCCACCCCTACCCCTCACGATAGTATATCCGAGGTTGAAACTCATCGAAAGACAAAAAATTGAAGTGCAGATTTCTGTATTTGTAAATCGAATTAATTAATATCATCTACCCCTTCACTTTTAATTAACAATATTGAAGAAGAACGTGAACAGCAGCATTATGATTTTCACCGAAAACACTCAGTTCTTCCTTTTCAAATCTGTTTTGTTATCCAACCATCTGTTGCTGTTTCTCGACACACAAAAGCCCTCAAAACAGCATTCACGCTCCGAGTGATCCTTTGTCAGCCAAACTTCGCCATTAGAATATGTATTCCCTTTGGCCCGCTTCAAGTGCCCCTTAAACAATGAAAATTAGAAACCAACTCCACCGAAGATCCTCAATTATGCATATTTAATTTGGGGCTCCATGTTTTCCCCCCTTTGTTTCGAAAACACTTTAAAATTCATTTCCGCTCGCAGCATCACCTGCTTAACGCTCGTGCGTTAGTCGTGTAAAACAGGCTTTAATACGATATTTTGGTAGTAGTTTTTGTCGCCCTTAGGGAAATTTGAGATGGTAGGTAGAGTCAGAGGTGAAGACATGAAATGGGCATAATAAGTGAAGTTTTTTTCGCTGTCACAAACTTTTATCTAGATCACACGAATCCTTTGTAATAGAAGCTGAAAATAAAATCAGTGTCAGAGACAGCTTTATTGTAAAAGCTTCTTGAATTTATCAAATATAAGATTTGCTCTTGATTATTTGATAGAGACTTTGATGAGGTAGTTTTACGATTTGCGTTTTAGTAAAATCAATAAATTATGATATAAAAAATTTAGAAAAATCCCTATATATATTCTATTCTTTTGAAATCAAGAGCTTACATAATACAATACATAAAAAAAACGAAATTCTCTAACTGAGGCTGGTGCAAAACGGGGTACCATACAATTTTTTTCTACAAGCGTGCACTTTCATTCTCTTTCCTGCACGTATTTCAATTCGTAAAGAGTCAATTTGCCAAACAGTGTGGAAAAAACCCCTGCTATTCCATTACCGCACGCAAATGCGTGTGGTTATGGATTAGCAAGGGTTTTTCTCGCACGCTTTTTCTAAAGAATAAACTGAATAATGATATATCTCTATGCCACCGACGACGTTACTATGGAAACGATGAGAGTACAATGGTAACGACTTGTCAGAGACTTTTGTCATTCATGTGTATTTAGAATGATCAATTCACATTTGATCTGTGTGTTGAAATCGATCTCGTATAAGCGCTTGTAGAAAAAAAATGTTCCTAAGTCGTGCGGAAAGTGTTTTTCCCCGCACTCAACTGCTCCGCTTCGCGTCGTTTGGGTAACGGCAGTTTCGTGCGGGAAAATATCACTTTCGCACTTGTTAGGAAAATAACTATTTCGTATGATACCATAGCTCAGGGAAAAACCCCAGTAGAAAAAATCCTGTCTCGCCGTTCCAACAAAAATTACACTTAAAAACTATTCGAATTTTTAAGCATTCCTTCTTTATTGAGTCCAACCGATAACTCCCTCCAATATGCCTTCAAAATTCTGAAACGAAAAACCGAAGCAGAAAAAAGGATCAGAAAAATAAAATGATTGACTCTATTAAATCGATTTAAAATTAACAACCCAATTCAAAAACGACTCTGTAACTTCATGTATAGCCCTCAAGCCATCCTGAACTATAAATATTGGACAATTATTTATCCTTGAGTAGGTACTTTTGAGGGCTTGTTGATTGCTGAAGAAATGAGGCTATTACCTCAAAAAATTTGTAGGTATAGGAGATTAATGCTAAAAATATAAATGCAAAATCTCATCAAGATCGGAATAATATTCTGAAAATGATTCAAAAACAGAAATATGTAAACACTTCGGTCACAAAATAAATTTCACTAGAATCGTGTATCTTGTTATGGAAATATAAAGATTCTTCTTTCCAATATTCCAATTGAATTTTCTATGGTTCTATTAACAATATGGCTACAAAACCATCTTGCTTGTGGCAGCAAAATTTTATTCCGATTGGTTTCGTTTTGTCTGGGATATTGAGCAACAAAAATTTGAATGGTCATATTTTATGGAACACCCTGTACGATTTGTTTGGTTAACGAAGTCAGTTTCTAGGACAATACCTAGAACAAAATGATTAACAATCATTCGGAATTATAAATTATCCTTATTCATAGTTTTAACAGGCTTGGCTTTTCCTCCCTTCTTTTTTGGAGGAACGCTACTGTTTCCTAGACACCCAGCCACCTGTTCTCGGTTTTTAAAAATACTAAAAGAATAATATCCATGGCAACCGATTTGGTGATTTTGGGGGTTTTTGGTTGGGGAGTGAGGTGGAGCTCGGGGGGGTGGTTTTTTCCGAGTTTGAACGGTTGGATGGGGTAGAGGAAGGTTGCGGCTTCGGCGTTTGCTATATTTCGAGGGTATCGGAGGTCCGGGGGTATTTTAAAAAAATTCACGAAAATCGCGAAAAATCCCTAACTAATCGGGATTTTCAAAAATTTTTTTCGAACCTAAGGAGGGTCGCGGGGGGTCGGTTATCGATCGCTATCGACGCAAAATCGCGAAATCTACGTTTTTGCAAAAGAAATCGAGACGATATCTCTTTTCGTTTAGAAATTATCGATATTTCAAATTTCGGGGACGACGAATTTCGTCGGAGTCGGAGTCGAAACGATCCCGGTTTTCGGCTATCACCTCCGACCCGGCTCGAATTATGGTCAAGGGGATCATGCCAGACGAAAGTTGAATATCGCCCCCAAGGGGCAGTGAATTTTTCATTAGGTTTTTTAGATCGCTAATATTTTTAATTAATTCCCGAAAATCGACAATTTTTACGAAATTTCCAAAAATCTCGACCAATCAGAAAATTCGACCGTCTGACAAACGTCAGTTGATATTCAATATGTCCGCCGTTAGCGTCCCTTCTTGAAAATTCAGACTTAAATCGAGGAATTTGGACAGAAATCGACGTGAAAAGTGCTGAAATGTGTGTGAAAACGTTAAAAACTGTGTTTAAAGTGTTTGTTCGGTCGAAAATTTGACAAAAATGTGCGATTTCGTTCTACAAGAGATAAGCTTCTCTTCCTTGAACCGGAAGCCTCGAGAATCTAGATGGAATTGTTGGAATTTTCAGTGTTTCCCGATAGATCGTACCTGAAAGTGATATTAAAAAGTAAGTTGAGATCATATTTATTCGTTATTCAATACGTTCTTTCGATTAAAACATCTTTTTTTACACTTTTCGTTATACTTTTCATGAGAACTAAGAACCACAATCGAAACTATCAAGTTTAAACGATGAATTTTCGGGTAAATCTTATCGATTACGCTACGAAATCGTATCATGTCTCAAGATTAAAGTGTTTTTCACAATAATTTCAATCGTAATAATCCATTTTCCACGAATTTCCTCGAAATTTTCTCAATAAACCAACATTAGTTACATTTCGTAACATCGAACTCAATTTGTAACCGTTATACTCTATAATATTCAAACCGAACGTAACACCAGGTCTAAATTGTAACACAAATGTCACATTCACATTCATGAAATTATATAATTTCTGTTGTGGTTAAACCACAGAATATTACGATACGAATTATTTCAGATTTATTTGTTAGTCACAATCGTCTGTGTTTTCATAACCTTTAAATCATTCAAGCTTTAAATGTACCAACTACTCTTAATACAATATAATAAAATTGATTAAAACTATATTTTAAGTATTTATTACACGGATATTTTCAGGAATATCGACGATCGGCCCTTTTCCCTTCATATAAAGATTAACTGAGGAACAATGGCTTTTGACTCAAATCAACTTGGATTACTAGGAAGAACATATCAAAAGTGAGTATTGGTCGTGATTTTTCTTTCACAAACCTTTCCTAGAGAAGAAACAATGATTCTTGATAACGCAACATTTTATTATTAACAATATCAACTTCAACGAAATTAAAATCTAACCAAACTCTGATTCTGAGTCAAGAGGCCCTGTGTTTATTATATTGTACACAAGGTTGAAGGTGAAAACTAACTCATTTTACTCATTCAATTCGTTATTACTTATAATCGATATTTTTGCAGGTTTGCAAAGCAGAAGAAGAGAGAAATAACTATTGAAAACCTACAGCTAACAAACGAGGTTATCGATGATGATCTGAATGCTTTCAAATTGTAGGAAGCTACTTAGGAAGAAAAACATGTCTTGAATCTAAGGTAAATAATAGTAGTTTATTATCGTATTCATGGAAATAAAGAAGATATTTATGGAGTATATTGTCCCATTTATAAGAAATAATTAGAGGTATTCTTTGTAGAATTTCCGGAAAAACCCTGTATGACATCAGAAAGCTGTGTGTAGTGGAGATAATCGGGGAGTGGATAAACAACAGAAAGGTAGAATGGAATGTTAACATAGAAAGAATTGAGCAAGACAGAATGTGGAAGAAGGCAAGGGATAAATCACCTTTAGGAAGAAGAAGTATCGGACGACCCAGAAAAAAATCATCGAAGAAGAATAGGCTCTAAAGAATTAGAGGTATGTTCTTATTTATTCAAGCATGCTTGCTATGATATGAGAAGTATGGAAGTAATGTTTTTTTTTCACCAATAAAATGTAAGATAGCTCATCATCTGTATAGCGTATACATTGTACACGAGGTTGCTCTAATCGATTATCAATTGAGAGGTAAATTTTTTGTTCTTGCAGGTTCGAAACGGAGATGAAAGAGAGAATATGTGTATTGAAAACCTTCAAGTGGCAAAATGATTCATATAAAGGTACTTCATTTAAAAGTCCCTGATTTTGGATTTCAAGACAGTCCCTTCTGCCTTTGGATATATCATTGTGAACAACGGACAAATGCAAATCATTACTTTTGAGAATAGTTATCCAGTTGAAAGCTGTCATGAAGTAAGTAGAGACGATTGAATATCCCTTTAACAATGGTCTTCCTAATAACCGACATTTGAAATGTCCAATTTCAAGATCGTTCTGCTTTTCTGTACGTTTAACGCAGAAAGATTTACTGGAATTGAATTCCTTTCGAACCATTAAAGCACACATCTAATCATTTTGAAATTTTGTAGTTGCAAGGACATTAATGGGGAGCTAACCTCTGCAAAACTTTCACAGGAACAAGTAATTAGAATTTCTTTTGAATGTGATATCTGAACGTTTATCGATGGAGGACATCAGGGCAATTTCCCAACTAATGTGCCACACTTCTGATCATAAGTAAGTGCAGATGTTTGAATATCCTTTTAACAATGCTTTTTCAAACCCATATTTCAAAATACCATTCGATAGCAACCTTGAAAGTTTTACTTATAACTCCTATTTTTTGCAGGTCTGAAGGTTCGATATGGATTACCCGATGAAATTTTACTGCTATATTGAATATTTGGGCTGTTGATAATTTACAGAATGTTCTAAAAATAAAGAAAGCCACTCATGAAGAAATTTGTGTTCACAAAATCAACCAGAGTAAGATCTATCTTTTTTTTTCCTTTTACGATAACTTCCTGAAGGAATAGCATGGAAAAAATCGAAAGTTTTGAGGTTGAAAGGTGAAATTGAATTCTCATATAAACTGGATGAGACTAAGAGTTTTCAAGAATGATTTTTCGTAACACAACAACTAAAGAAAAAATTAACAGGGGTGGATCTAAAATTTTTGGTTTCTGCTACATAACAGGACCTTTCAACGAGATCGGTGAATTTTTCCAATTGATAAATTATAAAGGAAGGAATTTCAAATCAATTTAATCGAGATTTATATAAATACGAAATATTCTGAATTTTCGCATTGAAATCGAAAGAGTTTGATAAATGAATTTTTCTTTGGGAGCATTTCTCGAGTGATCTATAGAAAAACAACTACATTTAGCGAAATATATACATTTTTTTTGGGGGCAGTGAACTCAGCCAGTAAATTTCAAAAGTCCGAGTTGATTCTTTCGATAATTGTTGTGTTTACGAAAGGCAATTCTGAGAACTCTTAGGCTCATCCAGTTCATATGAGAATTAAACTTTCCCTTTCAAGCCTTAAGCAAACCTGTAAATTTCGATTTTTTCATGCTTTTTCTTCCGAAGTTATCGGGTTTACAACCGGCCTGACGGCCGCGGTCGGCCTATCGGCCGCCCGTAAACCCGATAACTTTCGGAAGAAAAAGCATGAAAAAAATCGAAATTTTACAGGTTTGCTTAAGGCTTGAAAGGAAAGTTTATTCTCATATGAACTGGATGAGCCTAAGAGTTCTCAGAATTGTCCTTTCGTAAACACAACAATATATCGAAAGAATTAACTCGGAATTTTGAAATTTACTGGCTGAGTTCACCGCCCCCGAAAAAAATGTATATTATTTCGCTAAATTGTAGTTTTTTTTCAATAGATCACTCGAGAAATGTGAGATATTCATTTGGAGTACGTTCATTCTTGAAGAAATGTCACAAATATGTTTCGGATCATACGAGGGGAAATCGAAAAATATGTTTCGGATTTATACGAGGGTAGATCAATAATTTTTGATTTCTGCGTTATAACAGGGACTCTTCAACGGAATCGAAAAAGTTTTTGAATTTCAAATGGTTAACCATGATAGTGGGTTTTCGAATGAATTATGTATCGGATTATACAGGGTCCTCCCACAAAGATGTTGAATACTTCAAATTTTTACTTTACATTACAAAAACATTTTCAATAGTCGCTCTGAGTGTATACAGGGTGTGTCTATAAACATGTTTAATTTTTTGATGGAGAAGATATATTTTCGAATATACAGGGTGGTCTCAAATGTTTCAAATTACAGGGGTATCAGTAAACAGATTAAGCGATACCATATTGTTCATCCCATAATAACCAACCATCTAATACCAATGATGATTATCTATGGGTGCATACAGAACGGTTCGACTGACCTACTGTTCGTATGACCTATCGGTTCAATTGATCTACCGATCATCTGATCTACCCGAAAATATTGATCTACCGGTTTCACGAATCTACTGACAA